>VZRO01004506.1:26771-300772 GCA_013397915.1 Daphoenositta chrysoptera
CCCCCCCACTCAATGCTCTTCAAGTTCAAAATTGCCTTATGCAACACGTAGTGTACTGAGTGATTGCAAATTGCCACAAGATTCCAAGTACACTTCAAGAGCTGTTCAGATACACCAAAGGCTTTGAAAACTGTTTTTCTTAGATCTGTATTTGTACACAATTATTCCAAATGATATTCTAGAATTCCTTCTTCTGTGAGAAATTTAGGCTATGTATTTTCTAGCTAAAGACATAATTAGCACTGCATAAGGACAAAAAACTGTTTTGCAAAGGACTGGGATGCAGGAAGTGACTTTCCAAACTGAAAAGGAATTTAATGATTCAAAATACCCTCTAAAAAAGTCTTCTCAGGATAGTCATTTCACAACACAAACAGGGAAAATGGTACCACTTAAAATTAATAACAGTTCGAATAAAGCCAAAATGTCTTGTACCGGTAACTTAATGTAAAAAAATATGGAACATTCTGTAGTGCTGAAATTCCCCTTTTTCTCTCCCATCTTTAGGGGTTTTGTTCAAAATTTTATCTGAAGAAAATGTTCCATTGAATTCAACTTTTTTCTTTCCCAATCCCAGTAGCAACTCTTTAAACACCAGCTTTTGTGCAGCTGTGATTTTGATGAAGTTTTAACCACAACTCTGTTACTGAGATTATTCATATGAAAGGCCACCACACCAGAGTGTATTTTTGCCATTCTTAAAATGCCACTGATATTTAAAAAACAAACACTTTTTTAAAAACTTCTTTCAAATTGTTTCTAACAACTGTTGCTACTCCTTGAAAGATCAGCACTATAATCCTCAAATGAGGACATCACAAGGGTGACCAACAAAAACACCAGAGAAATAAGTTGCTTTTACTTTTGCCAGTAATATTTTCAGTGCAGCAGTTCCTTTTTATTTTCCCCTCAATTTTCTCTTGACCAGTATTTATTTGTACTTCAACTGAGGTTTATCTTTTAAACTATGAGGTCTGAAAACAGCTTCAGGTAAAACAGCTATTAAGGGGTAACATTCTTTTTCATTCTCTAGTTTTTGATCAGAAATAGTATTCTTTACCAAAATCACCCACACAGTTATTAGAAGAAAACAAAAAAAAAAACTATTTTTTGCAGGTTTTTTGATGGAACATCATGTAGTTGAAGAATTTCCACTTGGAACTGATTGCAAATGTAAATTAAAACATTTTTCTAGAATTAGATGACTATGTAAGGCTAAAGTATCTATGCTTTAGAACACTAAAAAAATTTGCAACAATTGCTTGGAGAAAAATTAACTTATTTTTTTAATTTGTGTCAACATCCTTGGACTTATGAGAAGCCAAAATATAACTTGTCAAAATTTTAGGGGGAAATAAATCTGAAAAAAAAAAAAAAAAAAGCTAAAGAAGTTGTTAAAAAGTAGGAAGCTGAGAAGAAAAAACCTATGTGAAACATCTGAAAAAACCTTTGAAAATGCTAACTGTTCAAATTCTACATACCATTAGCAAAATTATAATTCTTAAACAGAGGCAAGTATAAACATAGAAATAAAACCACACAGAGTAATTATGGACAGAAAAAATATTTTCTGGGCTTCCAGGATCATGGAATACATTTAAGAAAAAATGGCAGGCACAAAATAAGTGGTTGTAATTATAGTAAGTTTCTCTGCTGGGGAAACTGCTTCTCAGCAGTAAATAGAAGTAAAAATAATTATTTCCTGCCAAAAAAAATTCAGCTTTACATTTTATCATTCCAACAGTTTTATTAACAAGATAACAATATTTTGTTCTCACAACTTTGAAAGCAGAGCCATGTGAATTAATAGCTAATTCAGATTTAAAATTAATGAGCTTTACCATGTTGATTTCTTTCCAATTTTCTTGAATAAAATTTCTTTTAAATACTTTCACATAATGCATAATCTTTTAAGTCCCAACTGAGTAACAATAAAGTCTCGTTAGTCTTTGTCACCTCATAATCATTCATGCTGCATTTTAAACAATGAACATAAACTGCTGCCTTGGGAAATTATTTTGGAGTTATGGAAGAAATATGTGTCAGTTTAAGTTGTAGTTTGTTCTTGTAAAGCATTTTTATACTGAGGAAGTGTTACTGGGCATACGACAGTGTTCTCTTATTAATTTTTTTTTCTGCTAAGTGTAGATTATTTCTGACATATGTTAAATCCTAACTGCCTACCTACTTTGTAACAGCTCTATTTAAAATCAGCATTTTTCACAGAGGTGATGATTTAGATTTATGTATTTTAAAGGAAAACTTCAAAGCTATTCAGAAGAAGAGAAAAAAGAAACCAAAATAAAACATGCAGAAGTATTTTTACACAAAGAAGGAATTTCGCAAGAAATTGCTTATTTCAAGGATTTTCTTTAAGTTTTCCCATACCTCATTATCAAGTCATCCTTTTCTGGCATTTTGACAGCATTTATGATGGAACTGGCCCCTCATTTGTTGACCTACCAATAAAAGCAATACTAACAATTAAATCAGAATAAATCTCTGGGCAGTTGGACGGCACAAATTTCACCTACCACTTAGGTGCTGTTTTTTGGCTCATTTTGAGGATAGATTTCAGCTAAGTATGTCATAACTGGATGTTTCCATTTTACACGAAGGTTCAGTTCGTGCCTTATCCCTTCAGCACCAGAGAATCAAGAATATCTTGTTCCATGTAATTGACTATTTTGACATTACTTCTAGTGATACAGTATCAGAACATGTTTTCCAAATCTAGTCAATGTCCATCATTAAATGCAGAAAGAGAATTGTCACCATATTGCAGTATCAACTGCCTGTAAATAGGCAAGGTGCTTACTTCAGATTTGGAGGGAGAGCAGATAGCAAGCACATTTTACAGAGACAAAGCTGGAATATTAATTAACTCTTTGGTTTACCACAGAAATTATGCTGTCAGGGAGGAGAAGGTGAAATGTAGAAAATTTGCAAGGCTTTTGAGCAAAAGAAGCTTTTAATTAAGGCTTCCACATTCTTGCAGATCATTTTATACATGCTTATATCTTTACAAGGGTAGCTTCAGGTTCAGCACCCTGAAGTTACATATTTCATGAAGAGGGAGACTGAGATATGGTGCTGTTAGAAGGCTCCCATCAGGATTCTTTTCCCTCATTTCTATGAGTTTCTCTTTTCCTGTACCTTAGGAGGGTATGAACAGACCAGTTGATTAAAAATATGGGCCTTTGGTTTTAAAAGTTTTGACTGAAATTTGAAAAATTATGAAATGGAATTTTCTGTAACCTTAAATATGGAACCACGTTCTCTGACCAAATTATATTTAGCCCATGCAAAAAGGCATCTGTTGTAATACACAACAGAAAGACCCCAGTACTTAACTTCCAGTAATTAGCTCATTTCTGGATAAACTAACACAGTTGAAATAGATATCAGTCATGGAAGGACAAGCCTCCCTGCAGACCAGAAGAACAGAGTCTGACATATCCATTCTTGCATAATTTTCTTCTGTAAGGCCTAGGTAGAGCTTACCTTAGAGCAGGCAGACTTTTGGGCATTTCACTCTTTAGGAGCTTACTCCAAACACAGAATCACAACCTCAGATTGCATGAAAAGCATGGTATTCCATTAAAAGCTAAAGAGCTAGGAAGCCAGACTGAATTTTTGAAGTTTGGATTTACTGACTTGCAGATTATTAGATATATGAAAAAAAACCAAACAAAAAAAGCTTTACTAATCTTAAAGTATAAAAAAGGTAAAATAGAGAGAAGACATTATAAGTAAGTTTGAAATTCACAATTCACAGATGTATCAGTCACCTTTCAGCCTTTATTTTTCTCTCAAAAGATTTGTAGGTCCTCAGCTCCCCCTCTGTCCCTAAATCTTTAAAAGCCGAAATTGAAGCTTCAAGATAAAAGTTCCCAGTTTCCACACAGGGGATCTGGAAATACAGAAATTTCAAGTCCCCAAGAGAGTATCTTGGAAACCTGACCCATTATAACATACCCAAGATCATCAGTCCTGTGACAGGGACCTCAGAGGTTCAGGGAACCCCAGCTCTTGGGTCAGATAAATTGCATTACCATGGTAGGGAACTTGAAACATAGTGGGCACAGGAGAGCTGAATGACCACAACCTCCTTCTGAAAAGACTGCCTAAAGCTTTAGAAGCCCAGATTTCCAACAGAAGAAGAAGCCAGTTGGATTTCCCTTATGTATTTTTAAATAGTTACACTTCTGCAAGGCATTTGAAGTAATAAAAAGCATTTCACAACAAAAGTCTTGTTTTGTTGCACAGTTCTCTAACTAGCTGTAGTTTAAAGGATCTGTTCCTGAATAGAGTTTGATCAATTCTGTCATTCCCATATCCTTAAACATTTGCAGAAAAAAGTTTTCAAAGAGCCAGGAACCCTTTTTGAAATATCTCATGAAAAGAGAAAAAAAAAAAATCTTTACACAAGAGCTTGCAATTATTAATAGGCTTCACTTTTAGTTAGTTAATGATCCAATTCAGCTGTGATCAAAGCACAACAGCTAGATAATTCAGGATAGAAAATGGAGTTAATTTACTTAGATATGATACTACTTTCTTAATGACTTCATTTCAATGGAGTTTCAATTAGTTATTAGGTTATTTTACTCATTAGTCCAACAAGATGTCTGCGGGCAATTAACATGTCACTCCTCATGAAAACAATTTTTTTTTTCCAAGAAGGATGATTTTAAGATTTATATTACAGAAAATTTTTTAAAAGTTTATGAAAAAATAATTAAACACTGAAGCTCAATGAATTGGAAATTTATTTTTGTTTAGGGAACTGAATGACTGTAATGAAAAAAGTTACCCTTAGTAAGAACAATTTATTGAAGCCTCCCCTAGTTTTTAGTTCTGATTACCAAACATGGACATTCCTTACCTAGTCAGACACAGACCATACAAACTGTAAGAACAGATCACAAATAAAGATAGTCACTTTTTTTAATAAAGTGAGAAAAAATTTAGAAAAAAAATTGAAAGAGAATAAACAGAAAAAATAAGTTTACTTAAACAAAAATGGAAACGACCAATATAACAGCAAAAACCACTAGATACAGAACTTCTGAATCAAAAAAGAAACAAAGAACCTTAGATGGTGGCTGCTGGGCGAGCCCATGGGGCCCCGAGGACAAAGACAAGATGGCGGAGCCCCCTTGGTGGTGAGGGAGAACAAAGGGCCCAACACAGCAACAAACCCTCCGTGGCTCCAGAGCTCCCCTCCCTCTAGCCAAACAAAACCAAAATCAGCAAAAACTCCGGTTTTTGTTTTTTTTTTTCTGTCTGCAAGGAGTCAATGCTGCAGAAATGTTGGAAGAACCTTCCCAGGAAATTGCAAGGCCGACTTACCTCAGAGGCTGAACTCATGGAGCAGGCCCTCTCTCTCCCAGCACGGATGGACTGGGGGCAGCTGGACTCGTGTTCATAGGATTCAAAGCCCTCTCTGCAAACCCACATATTGTGTGAACTGCTATAAAGCGTTTTTTGTTTTGCTTTTTAAATCAAGGACAACAACAGGTCTTTTAGGCCTCTTGTCTTGATTTAGCTGTTCTCTGGTTTCTAGGCTCTTAAGTACTCATCCCTCAAACCAAAATGCCGCAGTAATTCTAAATATCAATTAACTTTTTGATACAATTAAACGGGGGAAAAGTCATCGAAGCAAAAGGATACTGTTGGTTAGTAATGATTCAGCTGCGTCAGGCGCCTGTCCCTCCCCTCACAGCCGAGCAGATCAGACAGAACAGCCGATCAGGTAAGATCAGACTCAACCCCACACTCCCCCAGTAAAATGGCACCTTTTTCTCTCCCTTCCCAGCCGGGCCAGTCCCTGCCCCTTTCCCATTCTCCGGAAGTTATACTCTCTCCCTCCTGCCCACTTTTCTGTCCCCTCCCCTCTCATCTTTCTTCCTTTTTCGTCCTGTTTTCAACCCTGCCCCTCTCCCAGCTCACAGCAACACCCAACAGATCAACCAGAATAAATCCGAACCGCAAACAGCAACGCACACAACCAACAACTTTCACTCCTTCACTTAGCACCTTTCAGCTTCGGCAAAATATCACCTCATCTCTCACAGGAGAAAGCAGGGTAAGTAGAGAAAGGGGAAGGTTTCAGCTGCGGCCTTGCAAACCTCATTCCCTACAGGATAAGCAATTCACCCTACTCAGACATACCGGCCCTGGAGGAGTCAGGCAGAAATGCTTACTGGAGAGAAGCAGAATTAACTTACTCTTCTAAATGTATTTCCCAAGAGACAAGATCCCACAAACTTGTATCAGCCTAGCAAAAGTGCACAAGAGTGGGTCAAACCAACTCGGAGGAAGAATAATGAGGTTGACGGGCAGCACAGCTAGGAAAGGCATACAGACAGCTGTGGAGACAGCCAGGCTGACAGGGTGTTTTATCGTTTTGTTTTTAATGGTAGTCTGATAAAACAGGATGATCAAACAGAAATGCTCGTTTAAAAAGTCATTCTCTGACTCTCTGAACCCTTTTTCTCTGTTATTTATGGCAAGATAGGAGGTCAAATCAGAGAGGTTTTAGTTGATGAAGAAAAGCTGCAAGAAGGATTTTCTTAATTCCAAGAAAGGGCAAGTTTCCCCTTAAAAGAAAATAACTAGGCATGTCCTTCTTAAGAACTAAGAAGTTCTCAAAAAACTCGATTTCCATATGCAATTTTGCATAGGCAACTTTTTTTCTCCAACTCACAGTATTTGACTTTTTGTTTTATTTTTTAAAGTTAGTATTTTGATGGAATCAGTTGCTTTTGGCCCAAATAGTAACACCATGCCTTATTCTGTGGTTGAAGAAGACTTAATTTGATTTATCCAGAGGGAGGCTCATGGCAGTATGATCCTCCTGCAGAAACAATACTTCAAAAGAATTTCAGAAATTTTCAGAAAGTTGAACTCAAATTGAGAGTCGTTCAGGTATCACAAGATTAAACTTTTTCCCTCGGGTTCCCAGTACAGCTGCAAATGTCATATGACCACTGCTGTAAGAATTTACAAGATGCTAATTCTGATTTACAGGATTGGCTTAGAGTCAGATTTACCTTCTCCTGTGAAATCTTAATAATGATGTGCCCAAAAAAATGTTCAACATCATCATTATGTTGTCATCAACCTTGACCGTGTGAGGTATTTACCACAATTTTAAAGCAGTTTTTATCACCTTACAGGACAGAAATGAAATTTTAGCTTTTGGGATGAAAAGAAAGGGAGTGCAAATGATCAGCTGGGAAAGAACCAACATTAAGCAAAAAAAAAAAAAAAANCTAGTACTGTAAGGAATTAACCACCATGAGGAAAAAAATCCAATTCCTTGCTATCCTAAATACTCCTGTAGAAACTTAGGAACTTCAATATTTTAAGAACAGATGATGTATTACTATCCCAAACTTTTAGGCTTAACAACCCTGTATCAAGTGCTTCATTTCTCTATGGCACAAGACAAGTGTCAGATTCCCCAATTCTTTCATATGTCATACCACTGTTATATTGTCATTCCACAAAAGTTTCTTCTACAGGCAGACCTTATAATTGTATTCATATCATCCTCCAAACTGGTCCCATACAACCAGTAAGGGCAAAAGCTCAATTAGTGACTGATGTTAGCTAAAAACAGAAAGGGGCAGGGAGAGAGAAATTAAAAAGAAAGCTATTTCAGTTCTGTGCTGAAACCAATTTACTTGTATCCAAACACTGGCTTTCTCTCTCCCAATTAAAACCAAAATAACACACTTCAGTCAGTCCTACAGATTCTTTTAAGATAGAGAAATAGAAGTAGGCTGTTTGAACCTGGGCCTCCCAAACACAGAATTAATTAATTAGCCCACTTCCCCCTCAAGCTAAGGTGGGTCAGGTCTAAATCTTTCCCTTTCTAGAACAGCTTATTCATTCTGCTACAGCCACTTTAAGGAAATTCAGTCAAGTAGCAAAGGTTCTCTCTTGGGAGAAGAGTCCTTACTCTTCGGAGTGCTCAAGTATTTTATCTTAAAAATGCAATAAATAAGTATTCACAGAGTCCCTGCAAAATCCACCCCAGATTGGAAGTGATTGTCTTTGCAGAGGGATCAGGTAACACCATTTATCTGTCAAGACTAGACAATGAATGAAACATTCTCTCTTGCCTCTGAGCTATTTTCTGAACAGCAAATGGTGTCATGAATATAGTAAACAAAAAAGCCTTCAGGAGAAAATGCATACCAATATTAAAATCCCCATCATTATGAACTCTTTGGAAAACACAAAAAGCTAAAGGCTTTCCTTAATTCTTTTGTTCATGGGGAAAAAAAAAAGTTACTAGCAACAGGGAATACAACCATCCAGCAGTATTGTTTTGGACAGTTTCTAGTTTTGTCGTTCTTTATATGCCTAATAGCTCTCAATTAACTCAGCCAGAGGAAACCAATTATGAAATTACTATAGAAAATAGAATGCAGTACTCCATGCAAAAATTAAACTATATGAATATATTTGCCAATGCCAAACATTAAAAAGGAGCATAAAAATGGATAAACCAAGGCTGAATAAACTGTGTTTTGAGGCAGGTAGGAGAGAAGAAGATAATTTGTTTTCAGGTAAGATCAGACTCAATTTGGCATCTCAGACAAAACTTGTCATACTAAGACAGTGAACACTGACAAATGAGTTGAAATTGCTAAGCAACTAGAGTTTCTTTAGTTTGTCCTGAAAGTTCTGGATGGTAGAAAAAATTCTCTTATCATCAAAGAAATCAGAAAAAGAAAAAAATTGCATCTAGAAAACCATGAATTTCAGCATCTAAGCAACTTCCAGTTCTCAAAAGCACAGAAAAAAAAAAACCACATTTCTGTTAGTAAGTTTTTATGAGGTGAGGAAGCATCAGGATTGTCCATGCTTGTTTCTATTCGGGGGCTCACCTCTCTACTTTGCATTCATATTTCAGGACTGCACAGAAAGGCAGTATAATAAGACTGTCCAAAGTTAATAGCTGAGCACTGACATTTTCCATGCTCAGTTTTGCTATGGAGAAAAGTTTATTCAACAAAGTTCAGAGAAGCAGTCATTGTGCAAATGTTGCATGAGTATGTCTAGCAATATTAAACTCTTCAGCAAGTACAAGTATTCAAACTATCCAGCGAACTAATTAACTGAATTCATCTGCCTTTTGTTAACCTTTTCTAATTAATGTTCATTCAAGTAATAAAATACAGAGTAAGGTCACCTTAGGGAAGTATAACAAAACAAATGGTAGAGAGACAGCATCATGAGTCAAAGAAAAAGTGTGTTAAAAAGTAAATCATCATCTCTGTTGTAAATCCAAACCTGATGAAGTGGTTAATACCATATAGGTTGCATGTCAGTAGTCACAACTGCAGCTCTGCTGGTCATCAGAAAGGCTTGGTCTGTGGCTTCATTTTGAAATAATTTCCAAGGTAATTGGAAATGAGTAATTATTCACTACTACTAAAAATGTACAGTGTTGTTGATGTTTTCCCTTATGCATGTTGATTCTCTCACAGATGGGAAGTAGCTTTTCATTTCTAGGATGTATTTTTTGCATGACTTCAGGGTAACTCTGAGTATTGTTCTAAAGCAAGTTAGAGGAAGCACACTGTGCTATTAAGATATTGTTGCTCAGTTGCTGCTCTGCAGAGATGAATGATAAAAAGCACACCTCTACTGCCCAGCACGACCAAGAATTGAACTGGCCTCAATCACAACTAGAGCAAATCTCAAAGCTGCATTTGGTCACTCAATTTATTTCTTCTGTGAGAGAGGGGTTCGAAAATAGGAACAGGAAAGCTCAGAGCTTTACAAAGACAGAAAAATCACTTAATAACCACTGTCATGGACTAAACAAACTGGATTTGGAGAAATTAAGTTATTGCGAGTTGCAATAAATAATTTGTTCCTGATATGGTTTAGTGGCAAACCACTACAAAAAAGTAACAAACATTTATCAGCTTCAGAAAAACAGCTTTACACCCCATTTTCCAAGCTCAGCTCTGTGTTCTCAGGTGGTTCCCATTTAGAGTTTGCTGGAACCAGCTGGGTTTGATCAGCCCTGACCTCTCACAGAGGCCAACCCTGCCACTGCTTTGCCCTCCCCCTTAAGAAAACACCTTACCACATAAACCCAATTCAGATAATGATGTTCCTTAGTAAAACAGCATTTTGAGCAGGATATTTCTAGAAAAACGCAAGTTTAATGCAAATGGTGCAGGCTAGTGTAAATTTAGCAAATGGGGAACAAGGAAATCCGTAGGCCTTTACACTCAAGAGTTTTGGAAAATATTCAACAGGGGTAAGAATACTTTCCCTGCATCACAGTTAGTGTCTAAAATAATGCAGTAGTCCGTTCCTAAGTGATGACACCTACCTGAGGGGTTTCTTTGAGCTCTGAACCAATGTACACAATGAACACATTTGTACTCTGCCTGCCTATGAACGCACGGGTAGCCATCCCACTTCCCCGTTTCTGGTGGGAAATACTGGGATGAGAATGCGAGGTGAAAGCTGTTCCCACCAAGTACTGCCATTTTTCAATGCAGAGCAATTCTTACTCCAGAGGTAACTCAGCTGCACAGCACTTGAACTGTGTACAGTTGTGTAACCTATGTTAGGGAAAAATTTCAGGAGACACAATCTAACTGCACAGGCCTAAGTCAGATAAACCTTTGCTTCACATCTCTGTACATTCTTTAGATTTGTTCAGGTTTTATTATTCAACAATATTTACTCCATATTTTAAAAATTCTCCCATCGTACCTACCTCCAAGTCTGCAGTTACTATGTTATGGGAAGCATTAGGGGTTTGCCTGTAACATCAGAAGAATCAAAGTTGTGAAGCTGGGGGAAAAGAAAACCACTCATTTTTTGTCAGTTCTCTGAGCTGGTCACAGATTTCAGTGAGAAACTCCACAAGCAGAATGATTCCCTGTGCTCACTCCTGTTGTGGGATTAGAACCTCATTTTTTGTCAGTGAAACTTCATGAATAAAAATGACACTGAGCCTCTGCCCTTTATCCTCTACAAAGACATCTATGAAACTCTTTTATCCTGTTCAACCCATCAAACGTATGCTCAGAAAATTTGACTAAATCTGCCAACAAACCAAGTTCTGTAATAAAATATAAATCTAGGTACTTTAAAATACAGGATCACAAGCCTTCAAAGGAAAATCATTAGGCAGCCTGATGAAAAAATCACTAGGGTTACTGATACCAAAATTCCAATCAGAACTCAGAAAAATCACAAATCTCTTTATAGCAACAGTTGCTTTGAAACATAAGTTATGGAATAACACAGTTACAATGGGAATATAAACTACAGAACTACAGCAAAAAAGCAAAGTTCTGAAGTCACACCATCTTTAAAAAGCTGTGTTCTGAAAGTGGATTTACATTCACATGAAATAAGAAACTGCAAAGCAGATACAACACACCAGTATTTATGTTACTCGTTCTCACTCTTGCACTTTCACAACCATTTTTCATTTTACTGTTTAAACTCACATGAATTTGGCAGCTCTCTGAAGAGGCAGCTGTGTTTGCCTGGAGGGTGGATACAGACTCACAAATTAGAGTAATTATTAATTAGAATCCACCCAGAAAACTTAATCACATGAGTAAAGTTTCTAGTCAAGTGCCTCTACCTGTGAAAGCAGATAGTTTTAATATATTAGGGGGAGGAGAAAAATTAGACAATCACAAAAAAATAACTGAGAAGGAAATTCTTTTCTCATTCTGATTATTAGCTACCTTCACATGTATTCTGTAAGCATATGTCTATTTATCCAGCTGGTCTTTATTTTCTCTCAATAGAGAGATGTTTATACTAAAACACAAACTTTGTTAATCTTACGGACTATGCCAGTGCATTTGATACGTCTGTACTTCACTAAATATTCTATTATGACAGGTGGGAGATGTTACTTAAGTTATAAAGCAGTTACTGATAGTCAGGTGATTAACTATTTTTAGTTAAAAGGAGTGAAAAAAAAGAAGTCAGATAAATGAAGTGAGTAAGACCAGTTATCAATGTATGGTTTAATGAGAGAAAGATGATGGTGGGTTTGGGCAGAAAAGATTAATTGTGGAGTTTCTCAAGGCTCAGTCTTGTGAACCAATCCAATCTAAAATTTTTACTGGTAACTCAAGCACAAAAAACATGTGATGAAATGACTGGATTATTCAAAGTTGCCAATACACAGAAAGGCTGAATAGCACCCCCAGAATAAGCAGATGATAGTCCTTGGATCAATTTTATAGTAGAAAGTGCAGTGTTGAAGAAGTACTACTACAACAAGAATAGGTGTCCTAAGTTTTAAGAGGAGACTGAGAAAGCTTGATGTAGTTGGCCTCATAATCTAAAAGTTAATATTGTTGCTTTCTATGTGTATATCAGGAGTGAGGCTGTCACAATGGGAATCAAACTGCATGAAAAGCAAGGCTGGCAGATGAATGAACTGTTACATACATATGTATATATGCTGGTAATTAGATACTTCCCAAACACCAGAGCATGGAGATTCTGTGCCAGCCTTTCTGTTTACAATTCGAAGGATCAGAAAACATTGCTGGCTTTCAGCTGGCACTTGTTTATTTTGTTTGTTGTTGTAGTGTCATTGCCTACAACACAAGAAGACTAACTTCAAGACCTCTGTCCCTAATAATGAAATATTAATTCTCTTTCAGGTGACTATAAAGGGCTTTTCTACTGTAACAACAAAATTTAATGTGCATCTACACCAGCTAATTTAAGAGGGTGTGGGTGTGCATACGTGCAGAAAAAACCATTTTATTCCTACATTTGGCAAGGTTTGCCACATGAGGGTAAAGAATATGGTTAGTCTAATACCAACAGTATCAGGGACTGTGATAAATATTCCCAAACTCAGAATTTCTGAGGTGTATTGCACTGAGGTATGAGTGTAAAGATCTTTTACCACAGTACTTGTGCATATTTTAGGAAGGAGAGAGGAAGGGAGAGGATGAGGCACTGCAATTCTCATTTTTAATCCTCCTTAGCAGGGAATGCTTGGGACTACAGGACATCAAGGCAAGTTAGAGTAACTTCCAAGTTCTGTCACTAGTCACAGGCTAGAGGCACCCACAATTAATAGCAGTTTTGATGCTTCTGCCTTAAATGAGGTAAGCATGCTAGAGCTTGTCCTTAAAACTCTGAGAATATTATAAATAAATACATATTAGAGAAAGAGGGCGTTAAAAAGACCTTTATTACGGTGAATGTGACAACATCATAGAACACAGCCTAGAGCTCTACCACTGCATTAGGTTTAAGATCAAACTACATCCACCATTTAGCAGCAGTTTGCTAAAATGATGTACATTTCACAGAACTGGCCCTAAAAAGAAAAACGGCTTTTTAAAAAGTTTTGCTTTCGTTATGCATGTTTACAACTTGTTTATAGTAAAAAACCCAACATTTTCAGTACATACCTACTTCTGTCATTCTTCTAGAAAAAAAAGAACTTTCATACTGCAGAAATACTTAATGACTCTCCAGGAAGGCTCCCCAAGCTTCCTTTTTCGATAAAGAAACATGTTAATGTCACACTTTAGCTACTGGCAGTTCCTATTCTTGCTTTTGGATGCTATATCCGTATAACTCTATTATAACCATCCTCGCCACATCAGCTCAATTCTTTGTTAGGGCACAAGACAGAGTATTATCCCTTCAAAAATTACTGCCCAGCTTTAAATTTCATGGCTGTCACATGCAATATCTTGAATGCAGGGATTAGTAATGCTTCCAAGTGAATTTCAGAGACAATACCATACAATTTTTATCAATAAAGATTTAATACAGCATTTGGAATCTTTCTTAAATTTGCTTTCAACTAAAGGTAATAAATCTACTGGGATTTCCTCACATATTAGAGGAAAAATGAGGAGACTGTGTTTTTCTAAATTGGGTTCCAACATAAAATTAAAATGTTACTATCCTTTAATATACAGCAGTAAACATCTTTGCTTCTACTTTTTTATTTTTTAGGGATGATTTATCATTCTCTCCTAATGTGGCTGTAAAAGATACTGAATTCTTCAGCATTTGACAAGAACAATCACTTCTTCAGGCTTTTTCACTCCAGAAGGTTGGCACAGAGACAGCTGGGGCAGGGCTTTAAAGAGTACTGACTGCTCACACAAAGCTAGTTTAGAGTAGCTGGTGAATTTTAAATCTGCCCCACAGCTGACTGCACTAACAAGAAATGATGCATTAGTCCTTCCCACACAGGGAAAATCCTTCCTTAGCTTGCAGAACAAGGCTTGCAGTTAGCAGTATTCCAGTCTGGGGGTTGAAACCTGGTGGGAAATAACTTCTGGCAAGAGGGCAAAAGCAGTCTGTATTCAAATACAGCTCCTGCATTAAGAAGTGCCCACAACACTGCCTTTCACTCACAGACTTCACCCTCTGCTCATCTCACACATCAGGCTTGGGCAGCCTCATTCCTTCTGGAGGTTTTCTGTGCAGCTTTGGAAACCACTGCTGAGCAAAGGGAATTGCTACTACTGCTTTTTTTCCCCCTGGGTCATTTTTTATCTTTACTACATTGTTCTTCTAAGTCTCCATATTTTAAACAGAATCCATACATCTTATTTTCTCCCCTTCCTTTGGAACTTAAAAATGAAGTGGTGCAACACACAGCACAGAGCACAAGAATAAGGGCTGCTCCTCCTGCTTTACTTCTTTAGAGAAGTTCTCAAAATTCTCAAATTAAGATTCTTCCATTCTGTGATTCAAAAGCCACTTCAAGCATTAAGCAGATGGCACTACACACTCAGAGTTTACATGACAGCTGCATTTCCTGAGGTTCTCAAGGCAGCTTCTTCCCCTCACTACTCACTAGTCCCTTTTTCTTTCTTGTATGGGAAGAATCTAAATCTGACTGCTTGATGAGCTCCAGTTATCTTTCTGGCTCTAACAATTAACTCTTTTCTACCTGGCATCTTAAATTTGTCAAGAGCCGTAGAAAGGGATTTAATGTCTGTAGGCTGCCCCAGCCCAATCTTCATAGGTTGGAAACAAAATTTTCTCATTCTATCACAAAGAAGAATTTAGACTTTTAAATCAGCTGCTAGAGCCAATAATAGAAATACTCAAGTGTGGAGCCGAGCTGTTTACAGAGGTTACATGAAATTTGGATTATCAGTTAAGTCATTACTAGGGGAAGAGGCTAGGTAGATTCCTAGGATTTTCAGGCACACATAAAAATGCAATGTCTTTAAATATATGCTCTCATATACTTCTCTATTAACTTTTCTCTCATTTATATATGCTTTGAATGACAGAGGACTTGTAAGAACATCACTTAAGTAGATAGCAAAAAATTTTAGAAATAAGATTTTTGGGTTTTAACAATTCCGTGGCTTTGTATATATTCTACTATTTCACTTTCTCTGGCTGGTATTAGATTATCATTCCAAAAGTATATGAGAAAAGACCCTCAAATAATTTGTAGTTGACAATGAAATATAAGTATACTGAAATATATCATGGCAACCTGATAATTGAGTCTTCTAAAACATGATTCTTCTCATGCCAATGAGAAAAACTGATGAGAAAAAGAAAAGAGTGACTGATATGTGCTGTTCAAATGCATGAAACCTGGATGAATTTCAGTGAACACTACTGCAATAGCAGATATCCACCTCCATGTGCTCTCAGACTAGAAGTCTGAAAGGGTTAGCAAAGGTACGTGAGATAGCTGTAGGTTGTGTTTAAGAGAATGGCTACACACTAAATCATTTAAAATTTTCATTAATATTGCCCAACAATTTTAATTCCAAGGTGAATGCTCTGGGCCCATCCTAAATAAAGTAAAACACTATAATAATGTGCTGTTTTATGACATACCAAAGTACAGCTCAATTTTGAATTTTTGGAAGCTGGTTCAGTTAGCATAGTTGTTTCACAGATACAGGGTAGTTTGAAAAGAGAAACAAATCCCCTTGCTAGTCTTATGTCTACAGTGATTTCTGTCTTAGTTTACTGCCAGAATCAAAGATTGTCTACCTTTAGCACAGTCACAGTATAGCAAAATCAGAAGATTTTTATTTTCTATCTGATGGACCTTTAAATCCTGACAGATAAGGGTCAGATAATCAAAACAGAATATACCCTAGCACCAATCCCTAAAGCAGTCCTAAAAAATGTGATTGCAGAGGGGTCCTGTTCATAGACACACAGTTTAGCAGGATGCTTCAGCCAATGTTTAGCTCTAAGCACAGCTTTACATCACCCCCTGTGCAGCAAAACCTTTAAACATATCTGTGTTTAAATATGCTCCTGAATCAGAGCCATAGCTAGCTATCAGAAAGCATCTGTTCTCTGATGCTGCCTCAACCTGGTTTAGCTCCCAAATTCTCTGTGTAACATAGGAAATTTAAGTCTATGCCAAGACTTGTTTTCTGGAGTTACTTGTCACCAGGATACAGATGGATAATGCTGCAATTTGTAATTCGTATGAGCAACATCCCACCCATTGCATTTCTTAAACTGTATGTGCTTTATATCAGATTTTTACCTAGGCTGAGAGAGCTTTGATCCTGGTTGGGGCTGGGAGAAACCCCTGTAAGCTGAAAAGTAAATAGTAATAGGAAAAAAGACATTGGTACTACAAGCGTGCTTTCATGGCATGTGTGCTGACAACACACTCATCAAGGAATCATAAGAGTACCCTGGAACTCAACAAGTTTGCAGGGGTTAGCTAAAAAAATGATATCAACTAAATGAAATTCTTTATTTTACATTTATTGTAAAAAGAAGACAAAAGTGATAAAAAGAACTCTGCGAGGCAAATGTCTGAGACCGTAATGACAGATTAAAGTACAGGGTCAGATTGGCAGATGAGTTATAAATTGTCATTGATGGAGCTATGACAATTTCCTCTGCTGAGAACTTGTCCCATATAAGTTCATGATTATAAGATCAAAAGAACTAGAAGAACTATTAGGTTTGGTTTTATATTGAGGCAGCAAATGTTATGATATTCGTGGTGTGTATCAAGTAGCCGTCCTCCATACAGACCTTTTAATATCTTAAAAATTTTATGCATTATATGCAGATAAGTATTGCCAGAAGCACTTTCTATTACCAGATACCACTGTAATGAAAGATAGGGATGGAACTTGGAAGGAGACATTCATCATATTTCTTTCTTGAATTAGTTAATAAAAATTCTTTTAATAAAGCACTGAATACCAAGAGAGCTAAGCTTTTACATTAGCAGCATTGGTACTTTATATCAGAACCCGTTCAAGAAAAGGTATTATTTCTCTTCATAATTATTTCCTATTAATACTGCTAATATCACTGCACAGTATTTTAACAGAACTCTCTTTGATGAATTTTAAAAGTAGGAATGAAACTGCAGGCTAAAGTTGTTCTTTATAGCTACCTCTCATTTGAAGTGGAAATGAGGGATTTTCGTTGACCTCATTTTCTTTGTTCTTGTGGTGGTGAATAGCCACTTCTGAGGAGTGTGTGAAATACAGCCATTGCTTTTGGCCCAAGACCACTATCTCTACATTGATACTATTCATTTGCACAATTAATTACAAAGAAGTGCTGGGATTTATAACAGAAATAAGGTGACAATGAAAGGCTAAGAGAATTAAGCCCTGTGGAGCTTTCAAGTAGCAAGAAGTCTAGGTCCCTGAGCTTACTCAATAAAGCCTTTGGAACATGCTTAAGCCACATTAAAGCCCGTTGCTAGCCATCATCCCTTTCTTTTGGAAGTTGTAATGTTTTGAAGTAGAAACGGAAATCTTAATTCTAAGTTTTAGAAACCGTACGAGGGGGAAATACACAGCTGAAACAGCCCTGTATCCAAAGCAGCAAAGAAAACACTTTGCATGTCTTTCACTGAAAATGGTAAGTAAGATACATTAGGGAATTACAGAAATTCAGGTAACATTTCTTGTAGGTCAGGAGGCCAAAAGAGCTCTGTACGATTTCCTTTGAGAATGTTTTTAAAGAACTTAATTTGCCAGAAGTTACAAATACGAATGAACATGCCTATCTTTGCAAATAGCCAAAATTACCGAAGTCTTGAGACACCAGACAGAGTAGAAACACTCATGTTCCCATATTCTTCCTGTAAGTAATCCTTAATTTCTTATTAATAATTTGTGCAATAAGCTAGCTTTAGCCACATCTCCTTGTAGCCAAATTAATTATCTATTTTTGTAGCTCTACATTTCTTAAGTATGTAGTTGCCATAAATAAGACTGGATATGAGAGGTCAAACCATATACATTATCCTTTACTATATGATCCATAGAGTCCTGGAGATCAAACTGGAGTTGACCTATTTATTGTAACAAGAAACAAATTATTTGTGAAAACTTCAGATCGGTAGGCATATTGCCAAAGTAATGACTTTTAGTGCAAATTTAAGCTTAAATTTTCCCTTTAGCTGTTATTTTATATATATTGCTGTCATCAGAAGTAATTCTACTCTTCCAGGCAATACTCACTTTGTAGTTTGTAGTAGTACAGCACTGACTGTGTTGGCCCCTAAGTTCAAGTCAGTCAATTGTTCTCAACACTGTTTAGCTAACTAAAGTTTCTTGCTGTCTACCACAATGCTCATTATCTAATCCAAATGAGAACTGGGGGGAGTATTTGTAATGACATGTTAATATATCAATCAGAAACAGCACAATTGCCTCACATTGCTTCTAACATATTTTTAAGCCATTACCATGTGACAGTGAGTTTATTAAGTTTATAACACTCAACAAAAGTTTGTTATTGTGATGATTTATACAACATTGAAGTGTAATTATAAAAGCCTATAATTTCTTTGTATTACAGAATTATACATATTACCATATTACTAAAAATTCCTCATTAGTCATCAGTTCTTTATGAAATAAGAGAGAAAGCAGGCCCTTATCATCAGGGTGTTAATGACTACATTTAAGTAGAAAAAGAACATTTAAGTGGTTACTTATTTTACTTTTTCACAGGGACAAAAAAAATTAGATATTAATGTTGAAAAAGCATGACCTGAAATTGGAAAATACCATAAATAATACTGACTGTTTAATATTAACTCAGTGTTCTTTTCTATAGGCATTATAATGAAGTCATTAATTATATGATTCTAACCTGCATTTTTATGTTCAGACAGTGAACAAGATCCACAAAAATAGTTTTGGATGTCAACTTAAGTCATAATATGACTTAAGACCTTCATCTCACTTTTTCAAGTTACAAAATTAAAAAAGGTGGGACTCGAGGCAATTAAAAGTCCAAACTAGTTAAAATTATTGGGTAGTTAAAATTATTTGTGCTTTGCACAAAAATAGTTTATTTTACAAAACATATTTTTTGTAAGGTCATTCCCTCTATGGAACTCTTGGATAATAAATTCAGGAAGTATTCTTTCTGATGTACTTGAAATCTTTTGTTCTGAGCCACTCAGGAATTCATCATGCAAGTTTATAATTTCAGTTTTATACCAACACTGAAGCAGCAATCTGTTTTTCAGTGGGCTTTATTCGTACAGTTAAGGCAATGTAATGCCAGCTTAGAAAATGCATTTTGTATCATCATCTGTCACAAGATTACTGTATGATTCAAAGGAAGTCACTTAAACCAGACTTTTGAGAGGAAAGATGTTCCTCATTTTCTTCGTGCTTATCTTGTCACAGCAAAGTTTTCATTTGCAAAAAATGCAGCTCCAACTGAAACTAATAAAAGTTGGGCTGTGAAAAAAATAAAGAAAAAAACTGAAAATCTGTATGTAGATAATTCAAAATGGGCAAAGACAATCTTAAATTTTTTCTAAAGTTTATACTTCACAATTTGGTTTTATTTAAAAACAAATAAAAAAGAAAATGCAAATATCCTCATTTTGAGCCATTGGAAAACATCAAAACCAGTTGGAATGCCAGAAATCAAGGGAAAATTACATTCTATTTACTATTCATGTTTAAAACAGTTTATGGCTAAGTCTTAGTGGGGAAAATCAGTCTCCATTGATTTTTCTGAGAGTTAAAGGGAGCACAGGTGGTAGCTTTCAGAACCTTCTACCCATTTTACATACTAAGCTTCTCTTTTCTGCTGTTACTCTCCATCCTGTATGAAAAGTAAAATGCCTAGATAAAACTATGTATCATCTTACTGCATTTTGTGCCTCAAGGATTAAGTAAATACTTAATAATTCTGAAGAATGTTGAAACACCAAAGCTGGAAAAACTGTAAAAGATGCTACTAAGTATACGCTTGAAACCTGTATTTAGTCATCCAGGTAAGAAAACCTTCTTGGGCATTTCCTTCCAAGGTGTGGCCACCTGAAAGTAATTATTGTTTGCCTCTGTTATTCCTCCAACCCATTAAAGATATACATTTTAGGATGGGATACATTGTGCAGTAAGGGTTCTCCTCCCTCTTCACTGCCTGCAGAGGAAATCTAGATGACTGGCTTAGATTAACTGCCTAAACAATGAGCTGCAAAGTAATGTGAAATAAACATCAACCAGCTACCATCATCTAGGAGTGGAGAAGTCACGGAGCAATTTTTTCCTATACAGGATGACCAATATGTGATTTTCCACATATTTTTGGCATTAGAATTTGTTAAAATTATTCAACAATCAATTTGCATTTCTTCCAGTGAATAGGGCTTTTAGGGACCACAGACATTTTATCCCAATGCAAGTCTTCAGTGTTATTTTGTCTCCTATTTTCCTCAGGTTCTGAGATTTTTCCCCATTTTTCCCATTCTGCTTCCCATTCTTAGTAGTTGTATTTTAATGGGATAGAAGATAGAGGCCATGTCACTGATGCCTGCTCACATGATTTAACAGAGATAAGAGGACAGGAATATCTGAATCATGTCCCTTCGAAAATAACAAAATCTGATCATCTTTACTAAATTACAGGACTTTTAACCAGTGGTTTCAACTATTTTGCTGTGCAGATTTGCTCCTTCACCGATGAATTGAGCTGAAACAATGATTTACTGCCTACTTACATCCTACCTAAAGTACCACTTTTCAACAATCTTGTCAGCTAGGGAAAAAAAAAGTGTCATTTATAAAATTATCACTTTCTAACTTTGTTCTTACCTGTTGGTGCTTCCTTTGAGATGCCTTTTCTTTTCTGATGTAAAAAAAAAAGAGGTAAATGTTTGTGGATAAGATGTGATTTTTAAATTTTTCAGTTCAACAATTTACCAGTAGTTATAGATGCTTCTTGCTGGAAGCACCATCCATGGTCCAGTTAGTGTCCTGTTGTCCCACAAGTTGTAGCTCTCTGCTATGCATTTTTCTGGTACTCCTTTTCTCTGCAGGGAATGGAGAGTAAATGATCAAGCATCTCCCACCAAAAAGCCTGAAATAAAAGAAGAACCAAGGTGCTCTTCCCTTGGTTCCCCTCAGAATGGTAAACAACATTTTCTTGAAGTAGCCATGAATATCTGTGGTTACATTTTGGAATGCTCTTGCAAAATCGGTCTGTGGCATTTGAAATTTCTTCTTGTTAGTTGAGCCCTGTGTTTTGGTTCATTTTTCTTCCCACTCTGATACACAGGTGTTTATGAGAAAAAACAGTGATAAAAGCATAGTTTTTAAAAGAGTTTTCTTACAGTAGCAGTAATCAGCCATTGTATGTAACTGTAGGTGTTCCTTCTCCTTTATGTCTGAAGATTTCTTGCTGTACTTAACAGGTAACAGCAACACTTAAACAAACTTCCACCAGGGTAACATTCTGGTTGGATTTTGTTGACAGGTTTCTATCTTACTGTTCACTATGTCTCAGAGTGACCAAACCTAGCAGTTAGAAGTGACAGCTGATGAGTGACACTAAGTATTACAGCATAAAAAAGGCTGACCCTCTGAGCCTGAATTTTCAGTGCTCTTTGATAGCCACTATGAAAATCATGTGCAAATAAGTGGCACACAAGCAGTAAACCCAATCAGCAGGAATTCGTACTTCTGTGTTAATTCATGCAAAAGGCTGTTCCTTCTTTCATGTCTGTTGGTATTTGTTATCACCAACTATTCAAAAAGTCTGTTATAAAATGCCCACTTCCAACGAAACTGGGCTAGTGTGGCAGGTAAACAGCTTTGTTTCACTAAAAATGACAGGATGAATTAAGGATCTTTTATATTATATGCTTAACAGCAGGGACACTGATATTTATTATTTATTATCTGATAGATATGGAGATCTCCAGAAGGGAGAAGACAAGAATAACACAAAGACACTCTTTGGTGTTGCAATAGGCTTTTCTGTGATGATTAAGCCGAGTGATCAATGACAAAAAATTCTGATAGAGGAATTACTTTAACATTATATATACATACATATAAATGTGTATGAAAACAAATAAAAGTGGGAAGAATTAAAGCAAATACCTTGTGCTGATAGAGCAAAGACTCTTACTTCCCTTATCAGCTTCATGTGGAAGTGATTCACTTCTGCTGATAGCTTTGGTGAACTGACTCAGGCTCAGCTGTGCAGCCCAGCCAGTGGGAGTGAGGAAGGCAAGAATGCTAGTGCTGAAAAAAGGAGAGGAGGAAAAAGTGAGTAAAGGAAGGGGGACAACAGGATTTTGCCTTTTCCTGGAAGGGCTGTTAAATTGGATCAGCTTTCATGCAGAACTAAAATTAAAAAAATGTATTAGCCAAAAGGCATGAAGAACTCTCCTTAAAGCCAAATGGAAGATAACTGTATGTTTCACCAATCCATTTGTCAGCCTCTATCTTCAGAGACAACAGCTGTTTCCTTAAGCTTTGCATTTCTGTGTTAAAAACCCCTTTTTGCCATAAGGCTTGCCAGGAGTTCAGAAACATTTTTGCAGTGAATTCACCACAGGCTTTTATTTTGCTCACAGTGGTGGTGCTGAACTCTGGAATAATTAGGGCATCAGCCCCTGGTAATATTCCTACTTCTGCTCTACAAAGCTGCAGAGGCACATCTTGAGGTCAGTACCTTCATGCACAGTGGTGGATTGACCCTGTCTGGATGCCAGGCACCCACCAAAGACTTTATCACTCCCCTCTGCCACTGGACAGGGGAGAGAAAATACAACAAAAGGTTCATGAGTAAAGGACTGGGAGAGAGATCATTCACCAAATACCATCATGGGCAAAACAGACCTGAATTATAAATATTAATTAAATTTATTACTAACAAAATTAGCGCAGGATAATGAGAAGTAAAACAAGACCTTGAAAACACCTTCCCCCACCCTTCCCTCCTTCCAGCTCTACCTCCTTCCCCAAGTGGTGCAGGGAGAGAGGGAATGAGGGTTATGATCAGTTTGCCACACATTGTTTCTACCACTGCTCAGAGAGAGGAGTCCTTCTCCTGCTCCAAGAGGGGGTCCCTCCCACGGGAGACAGTTCTCAGTTAACTTTTGTCATGGAGCTGCAGATATATTTAAATTTTGCATTTACTGGAAAACACGTAAGGAAAAACAGACCAGTATCATCATCCAGTCATCCACTTTTTTTTTCTGCAGCAAATGCTTTCTCAGCAATAGGAGCCATCACTCTCATGCCCTCAGAGAGGCAAATTTAATCCACTGTCCTCAGACTGCTTGTTTTCAAACATTGTAGTCATAGTAAAAGCAAGTGATTATTAGGAGAACTGATTAATTGATCGGTACATATTTATGGGAAGACTCATTTAAGCTGGAACTCTGGGAGTGCTGTACTGTAGCTGGATTGCAGGTTTCAGAGCTCAGGGAGCAATGTAAACACAAAGTGAATGAAGCAGTTTTTATGCTTGTGTCCACAGTAAAGTAATTTTATTAGGAATAATTAACAGTGCTTCAAAAATAATAATCTTAAAATGACAGTTTCTGGCCATATAAGTCAATAATTTTCTACTAAGCAAGGAGTGTGTGGCAAAAAGCCTGACACATTATTACATTCCTCCAACACTGTAGTTTCCATAATTTCTTTGAAATCCATACCTTTCATGTACAGTTCATTAACACTGATCAAAGCACATATCTTTCTAATAAAGTAAATTTTTCCTTGTAATAATTTGTAGATGTTTCTCTTCACATAATATTTTGGATGTTCTTTATTCTGAAATCTCATCTCTAATGTTAGGCTATGGCCAGAGAACTGACATTAAAGAAATGATATCTTGGTTTACTGTATTTCTTGTCTCTTCATGATATCCAGAGCAAGTCTCTCATTTCAGAAGTCAAAACAAGATTTTTGTAACTGTAAATACTGCACTTCAAAACTGCTACTTGCAAAATCAGCTGTTTGTCTGACTGCAATTGTCTGCTAAAACACAGCATTTCTTCACGCTATATGAGATTAACTTCCAAAAGCAATTTCTAATCTTGCAGTTAGCATATTGCATGTGCAAGTCTCAATAATGTCTGAGGAGTTACACTTCTCACTAAGCAGCAAGGTGTATGGTGGCCTGAAGTTTTATATAGGAAAATCTGCTTTGCACATTGGAAGGACTCAAACCAAGCTGTTCAGCCCCTCCATGTGGCTCTGATTCATCTCTGATCCTCGATGAGGGTGGTAGCTCAGTAAATCCACATCTTTTAGTGGGGGATTTCAGCGGGGTTTGAGGATATGACAAACGTCCTGAACTAATGTCTCTAGTATAGGCAAGTAAAAAAATACTTTAGCTGGCTAAGATGAGGTCAAAAGTGATAGCAGAATCAGCAGAGAACACTCTTGATGTTAGGTAGATGATGATTGGGAAAAAAATAAAGACAACTGAAAAACATGCAGTCAAATGGGGATTCCTGCTATTCCAAAAAATTATTTACTAAAGACTTCTTTTCTTACATTCTCTGGTGGGTATCACTCTTGATCTCCTAGTCCCACGAATTTTCTATTAATTTCAGTGGTACTGCTGCGATGTATAGCACTGCAGCTCAGCATTAGAAAAGATAAGCAGAGGTTTGATTCCTTCTCACTTCTATTATTTAAAATTACTTAAACTTTCATCACTTTGAGAGAGGAAAAAGCTCTCCATGCAGAGACTAAGAGACAAAAAAAAAATTTGTGAGTGCAAAATGCAAATATTATTTTCTAGAGGAAGAAGAACAATTAACTTATTTTCAAATGGCAGCAGCTGCTGATAGAGGTAACCACAAGCAATTTCTCTGTGCATGCTGAAGAGGGTTTTGTTATTTTTTTCAGGAAGGCTCTTTTTGTTATGCTTTACATTAACAGCAGTCTTGGTAAGGAATCAACTTTTTTTTTGCCTACTGATAAACTTCCCAATTCCAGATTATTACTCTGTTTTTAAACTACATACCATATAATTGATTGGCATCAGAGAGGTTTTTCTGCTACTTCTCTTCATTGTTTTCATAAATAATAGTGTTTATGTGTCATTATAGGGTGAAGCCAAAATCCTCTGCTTTGTCAGTGATAACAACAGATACAAATTCCTTGAGAGGATGTTCAATATTTCAAAAAACTTCACCTATTAAATTGAGAACTGGTGAAAAAATATGACAGAAAGAGTGACTGTGGTGTGCAGTGAGGTGCCTTACCTCATTAAAGTGTTTCTAATATTAAAATGCAGAATGTACAAATTGTGTATATATTAAACATATATACTTACATGGCTTAAGAATTATGTCACATAAGCCTGGGGATATGAAGCAATAGAAAGACAGATACAGTAGTAGGATGCATTCAATAGCATTAATTATGCAAGGACTGACAATATTTTAGTCATATTCCCCTGTTTTACTATGCTAATAACTTAAGTGTTAATCATAAAGATTTTCCATGCGTGTTTTCTACCTGAAAAACGTGTTCTTAATTATTACTGTTTATTTGGGAAAAAAAAAAAGTCTTCTTTGAGGTTAAGTGGGATCCATCCCTTAAAAGCAAAATTTAATCCCGTTTTCAAATCAGGTTAAAAACAAACAAACATAATAAAACAAACAGCAAAAAACCCTCCTGAAGATTGGGTCTTTGTAACTGAGCTGAACAGAGGATTATTTGTAGAAGTTAGGGATGGAAAATAGCAGGTTAACCAGACCAGCATAATGATTCCAGAAAAACATATGGGTTGAGCAAGCATATTTTTAGGTTTTTGAAGATCTACCAAGTAGTATTCAACCAGGTATCAACCCAACACTAGGATATTCTTCCACCCCTTGGAGAATTGGCTCTTGAATCCTTCCTATGAGTTGGATGCCTCAGGAATCTTCCTGTTTCTTGTGCCATTCCTCTTACATTGAAGGCAAAGGAGACAAGGAATTGCCAACACTTCAGTGGTGTCTATACATCCAGGGACTTGATTCATGCCTCCAGAAACTGGTGGAGTTTCCCTATAGCTGTCTCATGACTTTTAGTATTTTTTGGACAGACCACTCTAGGGTAACAAAAAATAGTGATTTTCAGAGGACTGAAGCTTCTTTTTCCTATCAGTAACTCCCTGCACAGTCAAGCAAGAACAATATTGTGCTTTGCTGGAAACCCATTTTAGGTTTCCAGCACTGAAGGAAGGTGCACATGTACTGATCATTCTACTAAAACATGGAAACAGACTGATCAGCTGTCTGTGACTGAAGAATCTGCAGTAGAGTCAGTAAAAGGAAAATTCCACAAGCTGATTTTTTATAACTCTATCTTCTCAGCTTCTGATGCAATGACACATAATGTTGCTGATAGCACATTAATCCAATATGCAGTAGGATGCTTTCCATTTTAAGTTGTTTGGGGTTTTTTTCCTTCTGATTTTGGTATGCAACTTGGCTTCTTATGTCCAGCATAGTAGAAATCCACACCAGAAAATTATTTTTGTAGGTGAGGCATTGAATTCTTAATGCCAGATGCAGTAAATTCAGCAAACTAAGCCAAAGAAAGTCAGAATTTCTCACTGGACAGGACAGATGGCTGTGGGTCCTGGCTGTTCCTGATTTGACAGATGTGTTTTTTTAAATCACAGTACCTCTTTATAACCTGGGTTCTATTTGTTTTTAGAGTTTTTTAGATCAGCTGTCACATGACAGCTCAGAAACACATCCCTTTAAAGAACCAGACAGATGCCTAGAAACTTTTTGACATGGGAAGGTAGTCATAAAATCATTAATGCTTTTGTAAGTCTATATTCACTGCAGTAAAGCCAGTGTTACGCTGTATCACACAACTGCAACATCCAAACAAATAAACAGAGATAAAAAGACCATACTTTAGAAAATATTCAGTCTCTCAGAGATCCTGACAGTGTATGTAATGTAAAAATACCAGTTTCACTGAGAACTTAGAAGGGCCCCCATGATGCAGAAGATGACTCTGCATTCCAGATTTCCCTGGAGTGAAAGCCTCTCTCTCTTGATGTATGACACAGCCCAGGAGTTTTCAGTAGTTCCTACTTACCATGGAAATGACAGATATGAGTTTTAACCTCAAAAATAATTAAACCAAGAGAGAGAAGTAGTTGCATGCAGAACCTCATTCACGCACCCTGCCCTGAAAAGAGAGATGTAAAGCAGAGTCACAGCCCTATCAGCAGTGCCTTGACCAGCAGAAGAAAAGAAGAAAAGAAACTCTACTCCTGGGCATCTGCTGAGGTGTCCTGTTGTTCTGGTGTACATCCTTCCAGAGACCCAGGAGTCAGAGTACATCAGACACATCCCCATCTCCTCCTCATGCCATTTGTAGGAACAGCTGGGAAAAGAAGTGGACATGCATTTCATTACTACTCCAGCTGACTTGTAGGGAAATAAATAAAATTTGATAGCTCGTTTTAGTATTATTCAAAAATGTGCAGAAAAATGCTGAAAAACAAAATAATGGTGTTGAGATTTATTATCAGCCTTTCTGTTAAACATCTTGTGTACCATCACAAATTATCTCTTGTTATACACNAAGGACTGACAATATTTTAGTCATATTCCCCTGTTTTACTATGCTAATAACTTATGTGTTAATCATAAAGATTTTCCATGTGTGTTTTCTACCTGAAAAACGTCTTCTTAATTATTACTGTTTATTTGGGAAAAAAAAAAAGTCTTCTTTGAGGTTAAGTGGGATCCATCCCTTCAAAGCAAAATTTATTCCCGTTTTCAAATCAGGTTAAAAACAAACAAACATAATAAAACAAACAGCAAAAAACCCTCCTGAAGATTGGATCTTTGTAACTGAGCTGAACAGAGGATTATTTGTAGAAGTTAGGGATGGAAAATAGCAGGTTAACCAGACCAGCATAATGATTCCAGAAAAACATATGGGTTGAGCAAGCATATTTTTAGGTTTTTGAAGATCTACCAAGTAGTATTCAACAAGGTATCAACCCAACACTAGGATATTCTTCCACCTCTTGGAGAATTGGCTCTTGAATCCTTCCTATGAGTTGGATGCCTCAGGAATCTTCCTGTTTCTTGTGCCATTCCTCTTACATTGAAGGCAAAGGAGACAAGGAATTGCCAACACTTCAGTGGTGTCTATACATCCAGGGACTTGATTCATGCCTCCAGAAACTGGTGGAGTTTCCCTATAGCTGTCTCATGACTTTTAGTATTTTTTGGACAGACCACTCTAGGGTAACAAAAAATAGTGATTTTCAGAGGACTGAAGCTTCTTTTTCCTATCAGTGACTCCCTGCACAGTCAAACAAGAACAATATTGTGCTTTGATGGAAACCCATTTTAGGTTTCCAGCACTGAAGGAAGGTGCACATGTACTGATCATTCTGCTAAAACATGGAAACAGACTGATCAGCTGTCTGTGACTGAAGAATCTGCAGTAGAGTCAGTAAAAGGGAAATTCCACAAGCTGATTTTTTAAAACTCTATCTTCTCAGCTTCTGATGCAATGACACATAATGTTGCTAATAGCACATTAATCCAATATGCAGTAGGATGCTTTCCATTTTAAGTTGTTTGGGGTTTTTTTCCTTCTGAATTTGGTATGCACTTGGCTTCTTATGTCCAGCATAGTAGAAATCCACACCAGAAAATTATTTTTGTAGGTGAGGCATTGAATTCATAATGCCAGATGCAGTAAATTCAGCAAACTAAGCCAAAGAAAGTCAGAATTTCTCACTGGACAGGACAGATGGCTGTGGGTCCTGGCTGTTCCTGATTTGACAGATGTGGTTTTTTAAATCACAGTACCTCTTTATAACCTGGGTTCTACTTGTTTTTAGAGTTTTTTAGATCAGCTGTCACATGACAGCTCAGAAACACATCCCTTTAAAGAACCAGACAGATGCCTAGAAACTTTTTGACATGGGAAGGTAGTCATAAAATCATTAATGCTTTTGTAAGTCTATATTCACTGCAGTAAAGCCAGTGTTACGCTGTATCACACAACTGCAACATCCAAACAAATAAACAGAGATAAAAAGACCATACTTTAGAAAATATTCAGTCTCTCAGAGATCCTGACAGTGTATGTAATGTAAAAATAGCAGTTTCACTGAGAACTTAGAAGGGCCCCCATGATGCAGAAGATGATTCTGCATTCCAGATTTCCCTGGAGTGAAAGCCTCTCTCTCTTGATGTATGACACAGCCCAGGAGTTTTCAGTAGTTCCTACTTACCATGGAAATGACAGATATGAGTTTTAACCTCAAAAATAATTAAACCAAGAGAGAGAAGTAGTTGCATGCAGAACCTCATTCACGCACCCTGCCCTGAAAAGAGAGATGTAAAGCAGAGTCACAGCCCTATCAGCAGTGCCTTGACCAGCAGAAGAAAAGAAGAAAAGAAACTCTACTCCTGGGCATCTGCTGAGGTGTCCTGTTGTTCTGGTGTACATCCTTCCAGAGACCCAGGAGTCAGAGTACATCAGACACATCCCCATCTCCTCCTCATGCCATTTGTAGGAACAGCTGGGAAAAGAAGTGGACATGCATTTCATTACTACTCCAGCTGACTTGTAGGGAAATAAATAAAATTTGATACCTCGTTTTAGTAATATTCAAAAATGTGCAGAAAAATGCTGAAAAACAAAAAAAATGGTGTTGGGATTCATTACAAGCCTTTCTTTTCAACATATTGTGTACCATCACAGATTATCTCTTTATATACACACAAGTCTCTTTAGAGCACTGTTCCTATATTTCTTGTGACTGTGAGGCAGCTCTTTTTACATTATTGTTTTACTGATATAGTGCCACAAGTGCACACAGCAAATGTCCATAAAGGCTTATTTCAAAAGACCTATTTTATTATGGGCTTCTTCTCCTGGTACTTCCTCACTTAATGTTTACCTTATTGTATTTTCTCTGATCACAAGTCTTTGATAATCAAGACATTCAGGACTATGTGTTAAACTTGGTGTCTTTTTTTCTTGAGAAAAAATTCTTTCAAGATGCATCGNTAATGGTGTTGAGATTTATTATCAGCCTTTCTGTTAAACATCTTGTGTACCATCACAAATTATCTCTTGTTATACACACAAGTCTCTTTAGAGCACTGTTCCTGTATTTCTTGTGACTGTGAGGCAGTTCTTTTTACATTATTGTTTAACAGATAGAGTGCCACAAGTGCACACAGCAAATGTCCATAAAGGCTTATTTCAAAAGACCTATTTTATTATGGGCTTCTTCTCCTGGTACTTCCTCACTTAATGTTTACCTTATTGTATTTTCTCTGATCTTAAGCCTTTGATAATCAAGATATTCAGGACTATGTGTTAAACTTGTGTCTTTTTTTCTTGAAAAACAATTCTTTCAAGATGCATCGAGGAAAGTTAAGTGTTCATCCCTCTACTGCATTACCATTTACTGACCCCTGACCCACTGAGTTCAATCAAAGTCTGTCCACAGACTTTATAAGAAAGCCAAGGAGGACCCCTTAGGAGAAGAAATGAGTTGCTTTTGGCAGAATCTTTTGTGCCCTTTAATATTTTATGAAGCAAAATGATTAGGCTAAACATACTTTGGCATTCTGCCTATTTCAGTCCAGTCAGAGCAAATATAAGCTACTTGTCAGGTCATTATACAACGTTTTCATGACCATGATGACCTATCTGGCAATAAAAGCAGTCTCAAGAGGCAGGACTTAAACAGAATCATGAGATAAGCAAAAGCAATTGCAGCTTCCAGAGCTACCAAGTGTGGTTCAATAATCTAAAGACCTCAGGCTGTGGAAAAAGACCAGAAGGCAAGTCAAACAGCATCTGTCAATAATTTAAGTAAGAGAGCAGCACAAAAGAAAGCAAAAACCCGTTCACAATATGGGAGAATTATTGAGTTAATATGTAGAATTTATTGCATAAACAAACCACCACAAAATTTATTAATAAGATTAGGAATAAAGTTATTAAATATGCTAACTAATCACTATTAAAAGGGTGATTTGAGTCAGCAGATTTGTAGTGAATTTGGTATACTTACATTATATGAGACCAATTTTTTGCTTCTTCTAGAAACATAGTTTATATTCTATTCTGCTGTCCCTATATGTGCAGAGCCAGGAGTTGGACTTCATGATCCTTGTGGGACCCTTTAACACAAAATATCCTATGATTGTTTTGTCCTCCTCTGCCTGAGGAATCTACCTCAGTGTGATAGCTCAGGAAGTTGTGAAATGTATTTGGTAAACACTCCCAGATACCTTTGTGCATTGTCATCAGCTCACTGCCAGCAAACATTTGCTCCAGGCTCTTGCTGATTACTGGCACAAAACTGCCTCCTTCTGCTGTGCATTGGTCTGGAGTGACCAGCAAACGTGTGCAGATAAACTATTCAAAGAAAACATGGGAAACCCTGGTTGGGCAGAAACTGAGATGAACAGAATAGTTTTTACCTGCTCCCTTCATGCTGCAGCTGTAAATCATTGGTGGCCTCTGAAGAGTAATCTCTCCATTATGTCTCAATTTCGGAAAATATCTGCTGTGATTTCTCTAAGAAACTTCATAATTTCATAGAGAGCTTGTTGCTTTTCCCACAACTCTTTGCCTTAATGTCTGACAACTAAATAATGTCATTGTGTGTATGGACATGGCTCCCACTGACTTCGAAAGCAAATAAAGAAGGGAAATTTAACTTTGTCTATGTAAATGAGGCCTTGTCATGCTATGCAGTGCTGCAGAAACTAAGGAAGTTGTGCTACCAAAAGGCTTTATAGAAAGCAATTTTTGCTTGATGCAAAAGAAAAAAATTTGTGAGGAAGGGAATATGAGGAATGTAAGTGTACATTTACCTCTTTAAAAGGTTGCAGCTGTAAAACCAGTGCTTAATTCAAAACCTAGATCCCAGGAGCAGTAAGCTGCATATTAAAATAAATACTTTTGACAGTAAACTGATGAACTTTAAGAGTGCCTTGTATATACATAATAATCAAAAAGCCTTTTGGTTAAACTAATATTCAGGGTATGATTTAGAGACTCAAGAGCAAGAAAATGACCAGGATAGGCCAGAATTAATGATTTTTGAGTACTAAACCCTGGGGGTTCATAACACAGCATATTGTTCCTAGACTTACTCAGTACCAGTAGTGTCTGCTAAAGACTGAGGAAAGAAGTTTAACTGAGAAAGAGACTTTCTATTAAAGACATTACATTGTAAAGTTATTTATTGAAATTTGTATTTTTACTGTTTCCAACCTTCAAAGTAGCATCCCCACAACTGAGTTTTGATTTCAGATCATCAGTTTTCAGAGCAGGCTAAAATAAGGAAATTTACCATAACCATCATGTCTACCAGAGAAAAAAAAACCTCCACTTGCTTTTAGTTTTTCAAAAGACAAAAGACATAACGACATTTAGTGTTGTTTTTACTTTTTTGTCTTTCCCATACACCCTCATTTCTTATACCTGGATACTTATATATGTTGTTTCCTGTACTTTTCCACAGACACTCATCTATGATCTCTGTTAGAGAAGGGCTATCATAGGAGATTGGTTTATCCCAATATTCTTTTGAATGTGCAAGCACTGAATGAAGGTGCTAATGCCATTATGTGCCTAGCTCTTGTTCTGGGTTAAGCCTTGCTTCTGGAAAGAAATGGACATAGTACTGAGATGTCTTAAGGAAAGTTGTGTCTTGCTCTCTCATCTTTTTTTCACAATAATGCTCTGTCTCAATTAGATAAACAAACAGGATTGCTCTCCTCCAATTGACAGGAATCCTGACATTTTCTCTTTAAAATGCTGGAAGACATTTATTCTTAGAGACTTCTCTGTGCACAAATGTACTTAACTGGGAGTTGTAACAGATTAATTTACATGCGTTCTGAGGCAGTGAAGCATTATAGACAAATATCTTCAATGGTTTTCTTTGATTTGTCTGAAAGCATTTACAATTAATTGCTGCTTCTTGATACTTGTTGCACTTGCCTGAAAAGTTTCTAGATTAGATGCCTGTTAATTGAGCAGCGGGGATTGTAATGTGACATAAACATACTGACATATCAGATTATAATTTAGGCATCCATAGTTTTGGGAATAGTAAGTATATGTCTAATTATACACTAGTAAAAAGCAGTTTAAAGAAATTCTTGAATTATTTCCATATTATTCCTTATTTATTTTCTGTGCCTGTAACAGGAATACTCTAACTTGATTCTCCATCTCAAGTTTAGAAGCCTCAGTCCTGATGTTACTTTAAGAGTTTTCAAAAAAATTGATAGAATTACCTTTCTTTTTTTCTGATAAGTTTTTAACCAAACATCACTTTTGGAGGAAGAGGATAGGACATCTTTCTGTAGAATTTTCAGTGTTTGGAATTGGGGAAAAAGTCAAGATATTTCCTAAGTATAAAGCATATAACAATTGTTCTGCCCCCAGTTTCCTTCATGGACTGTGATGTTGTCATGGTTTAGGAATAGTACTCCTCAATTCAGTGGGAATACTGAAACTAAAATCCACAAACTATTCTCTCCCACGTTTTTCCCCTCCACAGTGCAGCAAGTGAAAAGGAGAATTGGAGGAACAAAAGATAAAAATCACAGGTTGAGATAAGAACAATTTACTGGAAACAACAATGAGATAAGGAAACAAACAATAACAGCAACAATATTAATAAAAACAGTGTACAGAAGAGACAGTGCAGAGTTCAACCTGACCATAGCCACACCTCCCTGACTGCTCTCTCCAAGCCAATATTGTTGATAATATCCTGTTGTTAGGGGATCCCAAAACATGCTGTAGGCCAACTAAGAATAGGTGCGGAGAAAAAATAGATTGGCTGTCTTTTGTGTGAGTAAATCATCTTTTATAATAAACTCTAGATGTCACCCCGATAAATGGGTTCCAAAAGAGAAGTGATTTTCAATGCAGACACTCCCAGGTTTTATTGGGTCCTGACAAATTCAAGTATGCTTCAAGTCCAAATCTTATTCTTTGTACTGTATTCCCATTAAAACTTTGACAGTCAGAATTTTCCTTCACATTTTTAGTTCCCTGGATCTAAACAATTATAGGTCCTCATAAACTGAGATGACAGAATCCTAAAATGAGCTTTTATTTGAGTAATCTTTTTCTTTTCCTAATTTAAAAGCCCAAACTGCAGCCTATCATATTATGCAAATTACATCATGTATGGAAAAAAATTGGTATAAAGAGGCTGTGGGAGTGATTGCTAGTGATTAATGAGTCAAGTACTGGACCATTTGCTGTAACCACCCAGGAGCTGTAAGAGACTGGAATATTGGTGGTGATGGCTCAATGGGCTGGGTGCTCTGCTAGTGATGCACCTGAGAGTGGCCTCCCAGTGCAGAAGTGGCAAACTGGGTTCCCAGATAAGGCTGATAAGAGGCAAATCCTGTGAGGTGGGTAAGTCTTTCATATCCTGCCATTGTCCTCTCTTATCTAAGGACTCCAGCTATGACTCCATGCCTAAGTATGGGACAATCCCATGTAGGACAAAGGGACCAATCTTGGGTGATGGGCCTTGATCGATTCAATTATGCTGACTAAGAGACAGCTGCAACACCTTACAAGGTGTTAAGACCCTTAAAGTGTCCCCTGATCCACAACGTTGCCTCATTCAGGTGTCTTGTGATTTATATTACATTACCCAGTGTGAAACTTACCTTCCCTGGGCATTTCCACATGAACCTGACTGACTATAAACCCAGTGGAGTTTGTGTTCTTTGGATTTGTTCCCCCACCACTCGATGGATGCAGTCTGCATCCACCACCTCCAAAAGACTGCAATCACTGAGAGGAACAGAGGAGGAGGACTGGCAGAATGTCATTGGAATCTACAGGGGGCTGATATTTCTTCTCTGCTTCTCTGCCACTTCCTTTCTCCAGTCTCCTCCTATCTTTCTCTCTCTCTACCTCACAATTACTGCTAAATAAAAATCCATTCTATTGACTTCGGCATATGGTCTCGTTTGCACTTTAATTTGGGCAGTGGCATCTCTCTGATAATTTTAATAATTGGATCTCTGCAGAGGCACTGTTACTACTGCATTAAGACAGTAAAAAATTAGAAACGCTTTCTTCCAGATAATAACAGAAAAATTCCAGTATACAATTAAAAATTATATGTAAACAAGTACAGAACTTTTTATGTCATTCTTGCTTTACCAGTCATCCATTAAAAAATGCAAAACTATTAATGATGTGAAAACTAAATTTATTAAAATAGTAAATTTAAAATACCTCCACATCCAAGCTATACAAAGGAAAATCTCTTTTATCCCTTGCTTTGATGAATCTGGCCTGTGATCTTGTGCACTTCTAAAGATGATCAAATTGAGCAAAGAACCCCATGAATTCTAACACAGCACTCTGAGTGATGTTCTTAATGAACACAGCATGAGATATTTAGGCTACCTTGAGGACAGCTTCTTCCATCTAGCTACTTGTATCTTCAAACAGCTATTTAGTCAAGATACACTGGGTCAGCTATTGAAACGCTTATATAGTAGTGGCTCCTGTGAAGCAAATTAATATTGCACATTTTTCAATGTCTGACAGTATTTCTGTCACTAGAAAGGGTTTGGTTTATTTGTTTTAAAATTATTGTACTATTTATTCTGTTTGCTGCTACTATTATTATCACTGTTTTTTGGAAGAAAACTGATGAAAGAAGAAGCAAAACAAAACTTATATGCCATGTGAAAATATTATTTATATATGGACCATAAATGGAAATAATAATTTAACAGCTTCCTCTTCTGTAATTTCTGCTGCTCATAGCACATAACTGCAAATCACTGAAACAACAGCATCTTTCACCATCTCCTTCTAGTGTCATCAGTGTATTCATACTTCTTCTTCCAAAAAACCAGTTTCACTGTCCCTTAACTTAAAACTTGAATCACTGAGAGTAACACAGGTTCTGTACCTTGAGCTGATGATTAATAGGTATTCCCCACTCAAAAAAGGAAATGTGATGGTGTAATAATATGATTATGCAGATGGCCCTTTGCAATTCTTCCTGTCTTGATTTTACAATGAAATTAACGTTTTGACATGAATTTTGGTTTTCAGTAAAATGTAGCAATAGCATTTCAGAGGTATTAGAGAATCATAAAAAATAGAGACAAGTTGTATTATGTGAAATTCCCTCTGAAGTTCCCTCAAGTTTTGCCTGAGTTTTAAGTAAGCCTACGGCTCAGTAGAGTCGTGCAGTCAGTTGAAGATCTCTATCACATTAGGGCAAGTTTTGTGCTGATTTTGAGTTTCATACATACAACTGAATTCCCTTTCTTGCCAAGCTACCATGGCACATTATGGGAAATCAATATTTAATTTAACACATTCAGTAAAATACCCTGTATGTCTTTGTGCTGCCTCCCTTCTTTTTTTGTAGTGCCACCTTTTTCTTTTTCATTGGAAAGAAAAATATTCAGCCCTGCTTTTAATAAATTCAGAGAAAGAGTTTTCCATTCATCCAGGAGAGAGAGCTATGCAAAATCCCTAGCAGAATCTGCAAAAACTACATGGTGTGAGATCTGTTCATTAAACTATAAAAGAAGTGCAACAGGTGACATATTCTCTGGCGTGCCACTTTCTGCTGAAACACACGTGTACTTTCAGATGGGTTAAACTCTTAACAGCCACTGCTACTTGAACTGTGATGTTCAGACTGGAAAGACAGGGAGTGAGGATGGTAAGCACAGGATGGCACCTGGCAGAATGGGTTTGTTAAGACACAGCTATTGCAATACTTCCACTGCCAGACTTGGCTCATCCTCTGGCAAACTGAAAACTTAAAACACCTACAGACCTTTTCTGTTAAGAGAAATTAAAACACACAATGAAAATGTAAAGTTTTATTAGTTTAGAAGTGCTGCTAGAAATCAATAAATAATAAAATGTGCTATTTTATGCACCTTTTTAACTAATTTCCTAATTACTGTAAGTGAATTCTCCTGATGGCTTTTGGAAGGCTTATAAGATATGGGTAATAGAAGCGTTAAGGTTGGAAAAGACCTCTATGATCATGGATACTGTCAAACCAGAACCACTGTGTTCACAACTAAAGCGTATCCTCAAGTGATGCATGCACAAATTTTTTTAAGCACTTACAGGGATGATGATTCTACCACTTCCCTGGGCATCCTTTTCAAATGCCTGACCATGCTTTCACTGAGGAACTTTTTCCCAACCTTACAGTTCTAAGTAGATATAAAGATGTTATCTCAATAAAGGATATAATGATTATTTAGCAAGAAAGAAAAATTCCACTGTCACATCTTGCTAATGAATTTCCTGTTGAAAGAGATCATAAACACTCTGGTGCATTTCACTTTAGTTAGTGCACTTCACAAATCTAATGCTTATTTAGGCATTTTGTTTTCCAAAAAAAGCATTAATCTTTCTGTAGATCAGCTACTTAAGGAAATATGCATACAGCTCTATTCTTCACGATTTTATCATGCTGCATATTTTCTGCCTTGAGCTTCAGTGACACCATTTGAAGAGTTCAGAATATTTACCATGAGTCAGCCTTCATCAGCTGTTTATTTGGGAAGTAATGATTATGTAATGTTTACCAATGTATGCAACTGGAGAAACCTTAAAGGGGAATCAATCTACAGATGCCTATTTAGTCCTTTCAGACATTCTTGATTCAGTATGGCAGCCACATTGGGATCAATATATCTGGTGGTCTGAGCTACTCTTGGCATTCCTGCCTCTACCCAGGTGAAAAGCAGCTGACTAATAAATTTTCTACATGGGTTATCAGCTCAGATTTTTATACATTTATAATTTCAAATTTCAAGATCAGTGCCTCATCATTCCCACAGCCTCCCTCTGGTGTCTCTGATGCACTCAGTGGCACTCTCCTTGATGGAGTGTGGCTTTCCTGGGATAATGGAAGCTTTGAAACTCTCCCACAACAGATACTAAGGCTACTTACCACTGCTTCCTTCTGAGAAAACCACATGTGGGCTACTGTTTCTTTGCAAATAGGAAGATTTATGAAGTAATTCAGCACCTTGTTGTAAGTCATTGAAAAATTTGTGCAAGCGCAAATAAAATAGCTGCTCCAACTGGAACAATGTCAATTTTTTTCCTAAGGAAAATTCCAGTGTTTTGTAAGGAAAATTATTGCAAAGAGAAACTAACTAACAAATTGTATCTTGGGAAGTTTAGAAATACTCAGAATGAGTCACAGTGGTTATAAAAGGCCCTAAAGACTGCTCTGGAACTCACGTCATGGCTAAGTTTAGTAACGAACACCTGACTTGACTATTTTTAGGTATTGTTCTAAAGTATTTGAAATATCTTCCTTACAGTTGACTGATTTAATTAATGAATGTTCAAACACCACTTAAGCTAGAAAACATTGATGTAATAAAAGACAAGGAGCAATTTTTTCTTAATTGTACTTAGAGTTGCCATTGGATTTGTTTTAGTTACAAAGCATAGCTATGTTGTCAACAGAGATCTGGCTCTCTTCATCAAGAATTTAATGTCATGAGAAATAAAGCCAAGACAAATATATTAGACTTTTCCATTATGTAGATATTTTTATACTTACGGAGATATACTTTCTCTTTTTATACTTGTGGAAACAAAAGGCTAGAGAAGGTTAGCAGGAGTTTGCCTACCTGCTTGGGAGAAAATAGAGAAACATTCAGTGGGACATTCTTTTGGAAAAAAAAATCACTGGGTTCCCAAAGAGCCATAGCTGATTATCCTCTCTGGAAAAAAAAAAAAAAAAAAATCGAGACCGTACAATAATTTCACAAACAGATTTAAGCCCCCAGGATCTAAGACATGTCAAACCTGCAGTCCAGGGGCTCTTTCCTTGTGACTGTACATGGAAATTCAAAGCAGTAACAGAATACCAATAGTGTCAAATAATACTAATATTTCAAGATGGGTATGTACTTATATATGCATAGGTGGGCATACATGTGCCTGTTACCTGAGCTGAACAGCTGGTGGTAATTTTAAATATTCTAGTCACTTAAACAATCTACTCTCTTAAGGGGAAGGTCAAGAAAAAAAAATAGAGGAAATAAGAATGCATATTTTATCATGAATAAAAAACCTGAACTTTTAAGAGAATATACATATGTCATGGAAATAAGTAATAATGCATAAACACATGAGTTGGTAATTTCTGGCTTTAGGCTCTTTTCCCTCCCCAGGACATCCTGTAGCTTTGGAAACCCACAAGGAGTGTCTGCATGTATGTATATATGCATATATGCACATATGCTGCCCATCCCTGACTGCATAATATAAATGAATTATGTGGCTTTTATGTTATGCAAGACCTTGTTCTACCAAGTGCTCTATATACATATTTTGTATGTGCAATTAATTACACAGGCTATTTTGCCATTGTTGAATTGCTACAGGGAAAAAATGATAAATGTTAATGAAAAATTCAATAATAGACACTACTGAATTCAAGGGGAATTCTGTCATACTGTTCATTTCAGCTCTAGTTTTTATCATGGGAAGGTACAGAGAAGAGTAAAGTTGTTTTATTATTCTACAATTCACACAAATTCTTCTTTCTTCTATACTGCAGGAATACCGGTACCCAGAGTTCAAAGAAACTAATCCTTATAACTTGCAAATACTTCTCTCCTACTGAACTCGATTGCAAAGCTCTGAGCTGAGTTGAAAGTGACCCAGCTGAGAAATAGATTACAAGAAGGAACAGGAGGAATTTTCTCATAAAAAAGGACAGCAGTTGTGCATTAGAGCGCACATCACGTTATTTCCTTTGTCTACACCTTGCATTTTAACAAGTTGCAGAGAGGCAATTCACAGAGAGACTGTAGGATGATACATTAGTTTCTGGAAGGAATTTACAGAGCAGCTGTGCATCCCTTAAGCTTTCCTCTTTTCAAACTGCATGCATTCGGCTCTTTCAGGTACCCCACTGTGAGACACTGGAAGGATTGTTGGCTCAAAACATTTCGGGTGCATGTGTGGGGAAAAGGAGCAGCTCAGGTCTTGTTCTGGTGAGGCCATGCCATGCTCCCATCCCCAGAGCTGCATCCCAGCCCTGCAGTGGCTGCCAGTCCCTGGCACACCGGGGACAAAGCTCCACACCCACCCCTGGAGCCCTAACCCAGCTCCTGAGTGGGCAAATGACCAGAAATCCCACCTCGGGGAAGGGCCAGGAAGGCCAAAGGGCTTTTAATGTAGGACACAAGGTGAGCACATATGCTGACCCTACCTCCCCTTGGATTTTATATCAGCCAAACACTGCTAGAACTCAGGAGTGGTAGTTACATTTGTTATTGTCTGTATTCTTTCTCTCTTTCCCTTTCATCTCCTTCTTCTAATTCCCTCTTCTCAGAATTTTGAATAACTTAAAACCGGACGGGCTTGGAGTTTGCTAAGTTGAACGGGCTAAGTTAGTGTTTTGCGAAGTGTTTTATGTTGATTGAATGCTGCTGTCAACTTTTGACAAAGTTCTCTGATTTTCTGAAGTTACCAGTGAAGTTTTTTGTTGTTTTGATCTCTTGAAAATATCTTGTCATTATTTCTCCCGTGCATGTGCCTCAGAGTATACAAAAAGTCCATAGGCCCTTTTAGGAGTGAGTTTTTGGGGCCTTATATTTTAATTGGCACCGTTAGAAGGATGCTCTTTAGGTGACTAAGAGGTATTTTATACAGAGGTAAAGGCTACTTACAGAATAAAGGAAAAATTAATTTTTAGTCTAAACCAATAGTCTCCAGCAGAAAGGCCCTGGAAACACAGGTAATAATTGACCTGAACTGTTCTCCACTGATGGAATTGTTAAAAGCTTATTAAGTTTATCCAGCCCCAAACACAAGAGATGTGGGCTGACTTTTTCCTCTTTCCCTAGGTATGGATCCTGGGGATTACCCTGCAACCTTGTTGGTGGGAGGGATAAGGATGGTAATCTGGGACATGTATATTTGTTTGGATTATACCGATACCTGGACCTGTAATATTACGGACTCCAAAAGGCAAGGATACCTAACTATTGAAAATTGGCCTATCCTTAAAGGTTGTATTTTTTGACAAGGTGTGCAATGCATTGCAACATCAGTAAGCAATAAAGAATCTAAATTGAACTCGCCATGCTATTTTGGAGCTCATCTTACAAGTCCAGCAAGTATCAAAAATGGTGTTAATAAATTGACTAATGTTTGGTATGTTATTAATAAATGAGCAAGGATTATGTAAAAGGCAAGACCTCACTGAAGAAGAATACTGTATCAAGAAGCAAGAAGGAAATCACCAAGCAATCTGCTGGACTCTTAGGTCACTGCAGCTGAAAGACTGGTTTCATTAATTCTTTCCCCAAATCCTGGTTTGCATCACAAGTAGCCTGCAATTTTAGAGATTCACAGGGTGAGGAGCAATGACTTGCATAGAGGGAAATTTTTAAATCAATAAGACTTATGATTATTGAAACAGCAACTGTCTGCTATTTGATTTCTTACACACTTTCCTCTTCTCCTCTGTCTCTTAGACTAGGACACATAAGCCTTATCAAGAGCCTTGTCAAGTGAGTTTTTGGGACCTTACACCCGTTTCTTTTAAGCCTTTCACCATTCTTGTTGCCTGTCTTCAGAGCTTTCACAACCAGTGAGAAAGAGAACGTGTAATTCTGTTTTCACCAGAGCTTGGCAAAGTCCTTATTTGATTCCCTAGCTTTACATAAAACCTCCTGCTCTAAACTGTTCCAATCAATTGGAAGAGTCCCACTCGGTACCATGGGTACATATCAGACTCTCTGTGGAGACATCAGAATGCAGATTATGCTGCATTTCCTTTTCTCCTCTGACAGTATCTAATTGCAACCTCCTCTCTGAGAGCCGTGTGTCTGGCATTCCTAAAATAAACACTTCCTCCTTTATTGACTAGTACTAATTCCTTAGTCTGTTTCCTTTGGAAACCAATTACATTGCTCACATTTAAAGTCTTTATCCTCCACTTAGAAAATCTGTTGAAATACTGGAAAGAGTTCAGAGAAAAAAGCCACAAGTGTTATCCAAGATCTGGAATATCCATTTTAGACTGAGTGATTATTTTGATTAACACAGAGAAGGATACCAGAAAAAATTGCTCCTGCTCTGCAGGAATTTAAATGAGGATAAAATTTTTCATAGCAGCAGGCTCCATAGTAGCACAAAATTTAATGACCATGAGTTTAACATTGAAAAGCTTATTTTTTTTACCAGAGAAGGTAAGAAAACCTTGGAAATATTTGCTTAAACACCATAGAGCTTCTCAATTAACAAGAACTTAAATCAAGAGACAGCCCATAGCCTGTGAAGAGCTGCTGTCTTTCTGCAGGATTCAACTGATGAAATTCTATGACCTGTATAAGCATGAAATCCAACTTGGTTTTATTGCCTTTTCTTAAAAAGCATGTCAAATTTTTAAAACTACCTGCAACTTTTCTTACAGTGTTTATGCATAAACACATCAAAATCAGTAAATATTTTATTTAGGTTTCTCTCTTATCAATTTCACATTTTAACAAAGGTCTGTGGATGTGCCGTCTTTATCTATCCATAGGAAATCAGGTTCAGGATCAGTTCCAAACCTTGGGCAGAAAGTGCACTCTCACAGACACAGACACTACATCAGTTTTGTCAGTCAATGCCAGTAATAGTCAGTGTCCCTCATTAATGCTCAGTAGTGCCAGCTTCATTGTCCTTTTCATTAGTTTCTTTGCTCGATAACACAGATACATAAAAACCACCACAGTGGAGTTTTGCACTGGGTCAGTTTTTTTTCTGTCATGAAAGTACATGGATTTTCTTTTCCCATTACAAACTTAAAATGAGAATACAAAATGTACAAATCTTCCATGAAACTGTATTAGAAGAAGAAATTTTCAAGTCAGTCAAACATTCTTTTTTGATAAAACTGACACATTTTGTTTGGAATTTAAGTTTTGTATGCTGTTGACTCATATTGGAATTATTTATTTTCAGAAGTCATTTAAAAATGGTAGATCCCATTGAGCCAAAAATGCCAAAATGGAGCGTTATCATGCTGTCAAAACATTTTATATTTTAGGCAGATTTTATATTCTGCCCTATTTGTGTCAATTAGACAGTAATGGCATTTCCCATTTAAAATTTTTGTAAAAGATTCTACCTGAATCTCATAATTCCACATGTATCCAGGTACGTAAAATCACACCAAGAATTTAAAACCAAAATAACAAGGTGGGATGGGGGGTAGAGGGGATGTAGAAATTTTACAGAACCAAGAGTATGGGAGTGAAGGTGTTTGCATACACGTATTAGTTCTGAGGTACTCCTTCACAATATGCTTAGTCTCTTAAATAAAAATATATTTTAAGTATTATCAGAGTAGGATGTAAATGAATGCAAGGGACTATGCCTCATTTGTCTCTCATTAATATCCTAAAGCATACTCTCTGTGTTATTTTTCATGGTGGTAGGGTGTTGGAATCATAGAATGCCCAGATTTGGAAGGGACCCACAAGGATCATTGGGTCCAACTCCTGCCCCTGCACAGAACACTCCAACATTCCCACCATGTACCCTAGAGCACTGTCCAAATATTCCTTGAGCTCTGTCAGGCTTGGTGCTGTGACTTCCCTGGGGAGTCTGTTCAGTGCCCAGCCACCCTCTGGGGTAAGAACCTTTCCTAACATCTAACCAAAACCTTCTGTGACACAGAATGTATGCTAGTCTGAAAAACACCATGCACTACAGTGGCTGTCTCCTGCTTCAATCACAACATTCCTGAACTAAAGAAAAACCTAATTTCTTTTGAACAGCTACTCCCCATAAAGGTAACATGTTTCATAATGTTTTAATGAGTGATTTTAGTGAGGGAGAGTAGGATTCTCTCAGAGCAGTTTGTATTATACTTTGTAACTCTGTGTGTCATCCTTGCACCAGCCAGCACTTCCTTTTTTCCCCTCTTCTTTTGTGGAGGGAGCTACTTCCAATGTAAGCATTATTCAACCTATCACAGAATCACAGACTATGTTGGATTGGAAGGGACACACAAGGAGAAAGGACAGAAAACAGGGCCCTTGTGTGCAGGTTAAGCACAATTCATGCCCATTGTTTGTAATAGTTCTCTCTCTTCCTACATAATATTCTTCACTTTCAACATTTTCCTTTGTACTGAAAACTAAGAAAAAGTGGTTTTGAACATATTTCATCCATCTTGGAGACTTCATTTGTATGGTCCCTTTGTTACTTTTCAGTGGTCTCCTTCTATTCTCTCTAGATATTTCTAGAACCCTTTTGCAGCCTTCTTACATTTGATTTAGCTTTCTTTGCTTCCCTTCCTTTACCTCTGCTTTGTTTGCCAGCTAGATCCCATCTAGTCCTTTCAATCTATTCATGATGTTGGATTTGGGGGGTTTCGTGGGGGGCTTTTTGTCTTCCCAGGGTGAAATGAATAATGCAAATTACTTTGCTGCTACCTAACAAAAAGAACTATGTAGCTTGAGGTTTAGTTCTTTATTGCTTCACTTGCCTCCCTGCAGTGAGTGGCATCTTTTGATCAACTTTTATGTCTTTGCTTTAGCTTAACAGCTGAAGGTATTGATGGCAGTAATTTATTAAAACGTATTTTGATTTCATAGCTCAAATAACAGAATACAAAACTACAGTTTCCAGCAATCATGTCTCTGTTTTCTCAAGAAAATAGCTTATTTGTTTTAGAGGGAGAAAAGGAATGGCATGTTAATGCAGACGTGGATAAAAGCTATTCAAATTCCTTTACAGTCCTGTACTCACATTTTCTTTCAAACACCATAGCTGTAGCTAAGGCAATATATATGAAAGCAAAGACAACGTTATACATAAGGTACAGTAAATGCTAAATTGCTGTACATCCATTATACAGCACATCTGGCATGAATGCCAGGTCTGTAAGCAATACCTCTTATGATCAAAACATACTGATACATTATGTTACTAATATTTTACCACACAACATCGTCTTTCAACTAAAAAAAACGCAGAGTACTTTATGAATAGAAAAAGGAAGTGGAACCTGGCTCCAAATACTACTGCCAATTAAGAATTTAATTAACTAAAGTAGTAGATGGTAAAGTGTCTTTTTCCCTTACATGGATTCTACCTCTCTGTCTTCGCCAAAACCTATTGCTACATTTTGAAATTCAGTTTTGGGTGCTCACATTTGGGTCATTTCATTTGTAGTGCATTCACAAACTCTGTCCTCTGCCCTTTACTCATTTTATCTGAAAGTGTTCCCATCCCCAATCTCTTAAAATACTGAAAAATATTAAAATTCCACCATCAAAAACTTTCCAGTACTGGTGCATGAATGTGGGATTTCCAAATGGATGTAAAATCCCTTGTGCAAATGTTTACATAGGGATTGGAGTAATGCCTTAGAAAACTCTAGTCAGGCTACAACAAGGAATTCCTTATTAAAGAGGATGAGAGAACTGTATCATTCCTGACTTTGAAGAATAAATAATAGCTCTCAAAATTACTGGTAACTGGATATATTATGAAGATATTTGGGTCGAAGCTTTGCAATGCAATTTGTTCAGGAATTTCTGCTTGTCTGCGGGTTTGTTTACTTGTTTTTAAGGAAGGCAGCTAGTGCATGCTCTGTAGCATTTTAATTCTATTTCCAAATGATCCAAAGCAAGCTTTAGTGTTTTATACTAGACACAGTAATGTATGCAGGCTTGTTCCTTCAATGGTTCTGCAGCACATGATTGAGGCATATTTGTGAGCACACAGCATTTATTGACTTGGACATTTATATCAGAATGAGATCATTTGCACGTAACGGGGATTTCAGCCCTGAACTGTGATCACTTTAGCTAAAAGAATTCTTTGTAGACTTGACTCCTAGATGTCACACTCAGCAGTGAATGCATAATACATCATCTGCCCACACAAGCTCATGCACTGCTGGAATCAATATTTAATTATTAACATCGTTGAATTTAAATTTTTATCTTAAAAAGGGTAGCATAATTGAGATGTGTTCGAGTAAAGTAATTGATATGTTATGAGTATACAGGTAGGGTGCCAAAAAAGCTGACAAATAAGCTACCAGGGAATTAAACAGACATCTTACAGACACATATAACAGCCAAGTCAAAAGCTCCTGGCAATACTGCTTAAGACAAATTTTACAAACATTATAGAAAAATGTAGTAGTATACTTCAGAGAAGCTTGTGGTTAGTGATGTATTAGATCTTATTTGATTGATTTCTGTTAAGATTAGGAGCACACCAGGTTGCAAGAGGAAAACTGAAATACATAAAATAATTTATACAGGCTCTATATTGAGGGCAGTTTCATTCATTGTAGAAATAAATCTACTCCTCTGTTTGAAACTATCAATTAAAATGGTAGCCATTATTCATGAAAATAAATATATAGTGTGTTACTCATGACAGGAGAATGTATCATGTATAAGTGGTCAATAAATCATTTGAGGGGAAAAGTGATATGGAAAATGGTGGCACTTAAACTTTCAATTTTCATTAAAATTTTAACTGCAGCAAGTTGTTCAGCAGTGAGACAGTCTCTGCCACGCAAATGCCTGTGAGCATTCCTTGCTGTTCAGAATTTTGCAAAAAGTACTACCCGTTCTTCAGTACCTGGCTCTGCTGACTTCCAAAACCTGCCACAGACCCTCCAAAGGTCCTATACCCTGTAGTCACCTCCCCTCTTGGTTTTGAAACCTGTATGGTTTTTACTTGCACTCAATTTGCAAGGAACATGGGAAAATTTGCTGGTGGAAACAATAACACTTTTAGTAAAATAGTACAATGGAGAACGTCTGTCTTAGAACTTATTTTATTACATTTTCTTACTCTTCTTATCAACCTTTCTTGTTGCTTTGTTGAAAAACATCTTTAATCTGCCATTAGTACCTAAATATGTCCCTTTTTAAATCAACGGGCCACTTATACTTAAGTGATCACACTCAAGTTCTAACACTTAATTCCAATTGCTTTGCCTTGGAAAGATCTCCAGCAGAGGTTAAATTTAGTGACAGAGAGCATATTGGCATCCCAGACTCTGCTGAGGCACCATATCTGCCATAAGCTGTATTTCATATGCTGTTTTAGATGTAACACCAAGAAAAGATATTATGCCTATAAAACTGGCCTGGTACCTTGGAAACCTGCTTATAGAAAATGTTTTAGCTGGGATTAGCACCATAATGTAGTTATGTAACAAGTGATATTGCTCCTTCTCCAAACACTGTCTCCCGTCCCATGGCAGACAGTCCTTTTACTTCTCCCAAGCAGAGAGATGGAAAGATGGGCAGGGTGATAAAACCTGATTTTTTTCCCCCCCAATCCTCAGTTCCTATCTTAGTGACAGTGCAGAACAATCAAGAAGATCAAAGGCTGCATTGAGTGATGTCAGCTGTGTTTCTGCTTTCTGCTTCCACCTTCACTTTCGGAGGCACAGGTGACATGGGTCATCCCCAGCTCCTCTGCTGTTAAACACTGCAAAAAGTTATTTCTCAACATGACTTAACAATCAGCCATGTAGACAAAGACAAATTAGCTGAGCAGAGGGAGAAGGCAAGAGGACTAAACACTTTCCAGATTTCAGATTGAAAAGGAAGACCTGCTTTCAACAGTGAGATTTGGGCCCTGAGTGTAAGAGTTGATGGTTTATAGCAGTAAGGATCATTTGGTAGTTCCCTTTTGGCTTCTTAGCAAGACTTAATCAATTTTCAAGTACAGCTGAATTTTATTCATTGCTTTAATGGTTTTTATTCAGCTTTAAATTTTCTATCTGACATTAATCTCTCCTTAGAGTTTCATTTTTTCAGAGGGTTTTTATTTAAGAGGAGCTTTTTAGTCTGTATTTTTTTACCCCTTAAAATTACCTTACAGGTAACAATTAAACTGCTGCTAAGAAGAATGGTGTCAGGTTTTACATGCTGTACTGGCAATAGAGCATCCCCAAATCCTTCACTGCAATTTACCTCACTTGAAAGCTATTGGCTTTTACTTACCGCATACTCATAGCACACTGTCATAAACATGCTTTTGCACTGACCTGCTGGCTCAGTGAATCTGGTTTGTTGGAAGAAATTAGAGTACCAGTTATAGAAGTACAAGTGATATTTGTTCAGCTGCTACAGAGGCAAATAAAAGCTAAATAAATTTGGTTTGTGAAGGCTATATCTTGCCATCTGACAGAAAGGCTAGCTCTCTTCTCTAGAACGACTTGTGATCCTTCAAGTGTTCTTAAAACACTGCAGCAGGTTTCCTTTTCTAGGAAGAAAGAAAAGCTTCAGGAAAAAAAAGGGCTTCCTGTGGATTTGTGAAAAATACATCATTAACGGTTTATATGTCCACACAAGTGTAAGTGCTTGTACTTGAATATTCTGCATGTCCTGAAAGTTTCACATCTATAAATAAATGTATTTATAGATGTGAACACATATATTATTACACATTATCTTCTCTTGTATCCTGTCTTAAGTTCATTTTCCCCCTTTAGAGTGGTAAGATGAACACATATGACATTAAATTATATACTAGTCAGCCTTAAAAACAAAACCAAAAACTTCTTGCAATTCAAAACCACTACCTGCATCAATTCATCAAGGCCAAATCTACTCTAAGTTGCTGTAGATCTCCTTGTTTCCCAGAAATTCCCTGAATTCCCTTCAGCATTAGTCGTTGCAGTTTCAGGTTATGAAAGTCCCTATTTTTAAAGTATTGGTTCTTTATAAAGTGATCTGATCTTTGTCTGGAATGTGAGTTACCTGAAGGAAAATGTGGAAAATTGGTATAAATCGGTGTAAATCAGCAGCCCTTGCAAAAGAGCAGCCTGTCATTGGCTAAAGCCACTTTGGCACCTCAGAGGCTGCTGGCTGGTAAAGGTGTTTCTGATGGAGTCATGGAAGGACTGACTGGGCTGGGACAAAAGCAAATCTCATCTGAGGAGGTTGCTTGCTGTCACCTCCCAGCTGGCTGAGGCTGGCAGGGCCTCAGGTGATTATTACTGAGCACTTTGAGTTGATTTGTTCTGGTTTAGAGTTTGTGGGTTTGGGAAAAAAAGCAAGCCCTGAGGAAGGGGATACAAAGAGAAGATGTACGGTTAGGGACTTGATTTTTCCTTGTACGGCTGGTGAGCATGCACAGTGACTTAGAATTAGCAAATAAGTCCAGACAGTCCTTTACAAATCATGAGCCAGGTGAATCCTCTGCCATCAGAAGAACTCAATGCCTTTAAAGGAAAAACCTTTATATGAATGTCTGAAATTCAAATCTTAATTCATTCCAGCTACGCTTGGGCCTCTTTTAGAGTCTGTTTCTCTGAACATTGAAGCAAGCAGTCATTGCTTGTAGAAATAGAAATTTAACTACACAGGTTCCATATTCATATCACATAAGGTATATTTTTTCTATGGAATGGGAAACTAATTTAAATGGAAAGGGGTAGAAGGGGAAATGTTCCAGTAAAACCTTATCAGAGCCCTGCAAGATGAGCAACTGAGCACCCACCATTCTATTATTCATATTTAAGAGAAGCATGTGTATAACCATCCTATGTGACATTGAGGAAACCAAAATACATATCTTTTATATAAAGAAATATGTCTTCTATATTAAACTGTCTATAACTATATATAAAGCTGTATAAAAAACATATAAATTCTGCAGTTCTCCGTGCTATTTTAAAGGTGACCTGTAACTGTTGGCTTGTTTAGTTTCTGGAGTTTTTTTCTCCTTAAAACGAGGATTTCAAAAAGATTGTGAATTTTCGAAACCTGCTCCAATTAAAAGCCAGTATTAACAAGCAGTTGTGCACATGCACAAGCAAGATTGTCCAGGTGAGAAAAAAGGCCTGTAAAGACTTTTTAAAACAGTTTGATATGCAAGGCACATGTGGAATTAAAAAAAATATAAAATTATAAAATTATAAAATTATAAAATTATAAGAAAAACTTTACAAACCTGCAAACAAAGTGGTGACTCAATTGAATATAAATGCCAGAGGAAACACTACAGCTTCAGCCTCATTAGTCCAAGCTAGATAAGAGACATGACTGCTTGCAGCAGAGTGTTGCTCATTTCCTTTAGACATTCATCAGATACTGGTTCTTATTCTCAAGGAAGAATCACAGAATAATAAAGAAAGGCAAAAAAATTACAAGGCAGTCAGGCTTCCTTTTATTCCTCTTCCTGCTAATGTGGCAGAGTGTGTGATCCAGATGTCCTGTGTGCTGTGTGAGTACCCACCCTGGACTGCACAGTGTCTCACCCTCTTTTCCTCCTGTCTAGCACCACAGGCATTTCTGAGGCTGCCAGCAATGATGAGCTTGCACTCAGACACATGAGCACAAGGAATATTCTTATGTTTTTACCTTTTTTGTCACAAAGTACCTCTACTGAAGCAGCTCAGGGATAGCACATTGGATAGGTACTCTATTACTTTCTGATGGTGTACTTCTAAAACCAAGACCTCCTTACCTCATCCAGGCATGAGCACACATCAGGCTTGAACAATCAGGTGAGGGAGATCCATTTCCCGCTCACTGCTCCCATTCTGGAGGTGTCACACCACTGGAAAGAGCAGCAATGCTTCACCAAACCAGATGACACTTCACTCGTGTCTATGGGCTACTTGGTGGTGGGTGAAGAATGAGGACTGTGCTGGCATTGCAAACTCTTCCTCAAGCAGAAAGGATTCCAGCTGGCTCTTCCACTGGCATGCAGGAATGTGGGAATCCTGAAAGCAGAGAATATTTCCCTGCCTGTTTGGAAGGGTTCTACCCCCCTGCACAACACTGTATTTGACCTTTATCCATGGAGAAAACTGCCAGCTCTTTGGGAAGGACTAGAATCTACTTAAGTGAGAACTAAATAATAAGAGTATTATGTAAGGTTATCACCGGGTGAAAAATCTAAAGGTGTTGGGTTTATTAATGTAGTAAATAGATAAAAAGCAAAAACTCCAAGATGGAGGATTGTTGTTGTTTCTAGGCTTTCTTCTTCTTCTTCTGCTTCTAGTATGCCGTATTTTGCAGTAGTAGGCTCCTAAAAATTATTGGATAAAAAATTCTGCAGTTCCTGTGTACGTGACTAAAGCATTTGTCTAACATTGGTAGAAAAGTGAAAGTATCTTTCGTTTTAAGCTTTAATTGGATGATTTACCTTTAAGAAGGCCATGTTATCTTGATAAGCAAGCATTCTGCAAGCATTCTTAGCATTCTAGGGGCATTCTGCTGCACTTCTCTGTTGTGTGCTGTGTCTGGGTCACCCTGGTGACCTTACTTCTCTGATAAGACTTAAAAAACTATCTTAAGGCAGAGAGTGCTGAAAGTTTCTTTAAAGTCACTCCCCCATCAAGAGGAAAACCTGGCTTAAAGACACAGCTAAGTCAGGAGCTGGAATCCACAGAGGAAGGAGCAGGAGAGGGCTGTTATTTGCCATCTGTATTCTGGGGCTCGAGCCTGTGAGTTTATGAGCACTTTCACAGCTTGCTAATTCACGTGGAAGTAGGCAATGCCTCGTACTCCACAGGACGTTGAGCCTTTATTTACACTAATGTTAGCTTTTATGTTTTAACATAACATTTATGCCTGTGCAATCACAGAGGAGAATTTCAAGCCTGAATTTTTTGACTGCAGATGAATTACTGTAATTACATCTCACTAGAGCAATGACAAAATACTTTCTTAGCTATGAAGAAAAAAGCCATAAAGAGAAAAGGGTTTTGTGTACCTGAAAATGAATCATACTTGTGAATAAATTCCCTGGACTCAGTCAAATTCTGAAATATCATGCGTGGGCAATATTCTTGACTAGGAAAAAGACAATAAACAGAGTAGTTACCCAGAAAACCAAGGAAATTTTAACCAAGAAAATTGCTAGTCTGGAAACTCATTATTCCTAACTGGGGTGACCTCAACACAGCCTCTAACACTCTAGAAAATACCAGGGATGCTGTACATCTTTACTGTGATTTGCTCTTTTAGTTAAACAGAAAAACTGAAATCACTTGCCAACTTAAATAGCAGCTAAAAGAAATACCTAGAGGGTGGAGTGCAAAGAGAAAATCATTCTTCCTATTTATTGAATTTTCATGTGGAAAAAAACAGCTGTAGGATTTGAAAGCATATTTGTTGGGAAAAGAATTTGCTGAAGATAGAAAACATGGTGGGGATTTTCAGCAAATTCCCTTGCTGATAAATGAACAGTAATGCTTAAGCCCTTCTAATGAAGATGAGTTTACCATGGAATAAAGTCGTCAATGATGAGCAGAAAATAGGGCATTTGTAAATACAATGTAACACAGAATGATAAAGCACATCCAATTTATGCAAAGATGTGCTTGCAGAGCATGATAAATAATATCTGCATAATCAATTACTGGAAGAAAGACAGACTGAATAAATTGTTTTCTGTCAATTTATGGAAAACAAGCATAGCACAAAAAAAAAGACAATTTGACATTAGTCTTTTAATAAGACTGACAAGCACTAAACCCAAACTTACTAATGACTCAAAGGATGCAGTATTTATAATTGTCTATTTTCATAAGCAATAGAGAATTAGAATTAGGGCAAGAGCAAAAGTCCTATACTTTAAGGTAAAAGGCAGAATACACAATGTAATAATATATTTAACACACCCACCCCTCATCCCCCTTATATCATATATTTGTTTTTCCCTTGTATATAAGATTCTTTGGTTTAAAAAAACACATGGATTGAGAGAGGTGGGAGAGAAAGATATAGAAAAATGTATTTTATGCTAATCAATAACTAATAATAATGGGATACTATATGTATTTGAACTACCTCTAATAGATAGGCATTTAATGGCTGGATGCTACACCCACTGGTCTCAATGGAAAAGTTTTATTGAGCTGGGTGAACTAGCCTTTAAAGAAATCCTGAAACTACTTTAAAACTGAATTGGGAAAGTTGCAAATTATATCATCATTCATTTACAGAGCCATTAACTTTATGGTGCTAAATATCTCTATGATGTATGTAGTGGTTCTAGAAAGCTTCAGTAGCTGTTTGGGATACCAAGAATACCAGATTAGTGATAAGCCATTTAATACCCAGGTAATAGCTTTGGAGGACAATGTCATTGAACAAAAACAATTCTCTAATCCCTCATCCTTCCATCAATCAATATAAATTTAAAATGTAAATATTTGGGAGCTGACAGTACATATAACTTCTGCCTGTAAGGATATTCAAATGATTGTTGTAATCTGAATAAAACAATTCAATATGCAACTTGAAAAACATTTAGCAGTTTTCACCAGTCTATGAAGGATAATAAAATTCACATAACCACCAGATTCACTCTCCATGTAAAATATTCAATGATGCCTGTAGCACTACATGCTCTGTTAGCAAATAAACCACTGCTTTCATTTTGGTGATATTTCAGCCCTATCAAAACCTCTCCTTTTATTTATCTATGAAAAAGGTGCAGCCAAGTTCCAGAAGGCTACAGCTTGTTGTTTCTCCCATTTACATGACACAGCCCTAATTCCATCAGCTAAGCAGATGAAAAAAGAAAATCAATAGTCAGTGGATATGATGCTGAATGGGATGTTTGATTCTGACTGAGAAGAGAGAGTGTGAAATCCATCCCCTTAATATTTGCTTCTTCCTCTGGGATTCAGCTAGGTATTTGAAGCTACACAGATGGAAACATCTCTCCTCTGGGGACTCCACACCGAATTTCCATGTACTGCTCTAAAACTGGCATGTTTCAAGCAACCATATCTTGATTAGCCATAATTTGATTAATGGAAAGAATTAGTTGTTGGGGGTCTAACATCTCCCCAGAGGTTTCACTTCAGCCCTTAAGTCTTGAGGCATTGGTCACACTTCAGCATCTGAGTGCACAGAGTTATTTCCTGAAGCCTTTGTGCCTGTCTCAGGACACCAAGGCTTCCCTGCACAAAGATTCACATGCTGAAATGTGGACCTCACATAAAGAGTGATGAACTAAAAACCTGACAAACAGTTGCTGCTCTCTCTTGCCCTCCATGGCATCAGTCACACACAGACATAGGGCTAGAAGGGGCTTGAGCACAGACCTCAAAGCACATGTAGCAAGCACCCAATATTAGTAATATTCATAGGAAAGACAGTTTCAGCTTCAGTGGAAGCCTTACTGGACTCTCCCAAGTGCTGCAGTCCTTGTGCAGTCTAATCTGGCATCAAGGCTAGGAAATTAAAATGGTTTATACAGAATAAGGGGATCAAGCCCTCAGAGAAGCATTGGTAAAATTTTCAGGACGAGTACCTGTTCTCAGCATTGTAAGCACCCAGTATTTGCTAGTAGTGCTGCAAAGAATCTATACTTCAGGTGGAAGACTAAGGTACGTGGATATTTCCAGGTGGAAAATTCCCTTCATAAAACATGTGTTTTTTACAAGAAAAACGCTACACAGATTTCCAGCCCCCTGACCCCATCCACTTCCTGCCAACAGCAGAGACATCCGAGCTAAATGTTAAAAGAAATAGTCCAATTTGAGGGTTTAACAGAACCATTTCCTCTCCAAGATTTTGAAAGAAAAAGGTGAGAATTAGGTTGTCGTTAGCAACTAAATATATATTTACCAACATTGGTAGATGGGATTTTTTTTGGCTAGATAATGTGCATTTTACAAATGATTAATAACTGCATGCTTACAGCAACTTTTACTAAGAGTACAACATGTGAGGAATAGAAATAGTTCTGGCTTTAGGGCATTCACCTGTGAAATACCACATGCATGCATTTTGCTGGTTCCTGTGAGTTTCCTTTTAAACAAATCAACCACACAATCACTCAGGAGATGGAAAAGTGGGAAAAAGTAGGGGTTAGGAGATATATTTTGTGATGTAGTGTAACACAGCAGTAGTGTTCTAATTAACTTTTTTTTTGAAGCTAATAACAAAGCCTAGCACTGGAACATTAAACATAAGATATGTGAGGAAATAAAGGAAAAGAAGTGGAGGAGCTAAACATTGATTTCCTTTTATGTAATTCTAGTAATGATCAGTATCTCATGATGTGCTTCTCTTCTAAAAAGATGTGTGACCCAATCATTCACAGCCCTGTGCTGCCATAAAGATGATCTGAAGCTGACTACCTATGGAAACTCATGCAAGGAAATTTTAGAAGCAGCATAAAAAGATGAAAAAAGAAAAATCACTCCATAGCAAGAAATAGCCAGAATAGCATATGTTATATAGCTTCACGTGCAAATATGATTTCTTGAGATCATGCTTATCTCCTAGCAGTAATTTTTGGAGTTACTCCCACAAAGAGATCTGATCATCTTAAAATACAGGCAGCAAAAAGCCACAAAGTCTACAATCCACCTTTCAGCTGCAATGGCCGTAACTGTAATTAGCTGTGGCCAGATTCTAGAGTTCTCTAGGTTCCCTGTCCTATATGGACAAGCAGTTTGATAAGAAATGCTAAAATACACTCTTGAATGCCCTTCACCTGAGATGCCTTGTGTGTTTCTTACAAGCAGCCAAGGATCCGGGCCATTAAGTTCAAAGGATATAACCTGCTTAAACTTTAGCATTCCATTTAATGTTAATTTATAGTTGAACTTTTATGGAACTACAAAAGCTTTACTATCTTTATTAAAGCCAAATACATTTATTACATACTGAAACTACAGCAAGGAGATTCTGGGTTGAATATTTCGTTGATGTATATTTTAATTTTTATTTTAAAACAAAGATCTTGGGGAAATTTACTGAAGGCAAGGTCTTAATGCCCAGCTTCAAGTGAGTATCTGAATACTGGAAATAGAAAATGATGACTTTTATGAGCTACTGAATGAAGTCTGAGGTAAACTTCCACACAGGTTCTTTGTCAGAGTCTAAAATTAAGAAAATATCTTTCACAGTTTGCGAAAAAGCTGTAAAAATATTCCTCTCCCACACTTGTCCCCTATTTTACCATCCTTGCTATTTTTCATGTTGACCCACTCACACACATGATAACAGAGTCATTAGCCACATTTTCATTTACCTCTCATGCCTTAGGAGGTGATAGGTCTGGTCCATTAACACAAGGTTCTTCTCTCTGCTGCAATTTGCATGTAGTTAGGAAAAGAAGGTTGAATGTCAGTATTTCAGCTAACAAGATACAACAATTTTAAAAACAATTGTGGAAAAAAATAACCTCTGACACATCAAAGCAGGAATGTTTTCTACAAGACAAGAATCCATAATGCATGAAAAAATCTGAAGGGATTCTAGGGATGTAGAGCCACAAAGGCTCTGAAGCATTGCATACTACATGACTGTAGGAACAACCAAGTGTGGTCAGACAGGGGGACCAGTGTTATCAGCTATAGAATTTTTCTCACTTATGGCAATTTTTCTTTATATAATAATGCGTTTCATTACAATTTTTACTTTCTAATCCTGAAAAGTAAATCAATTGCATAATTTGATTTTTATAAATGAAACATTACAGAGCTCAAGAAATTTCACTCAGTACTTGCAGACTTACTTTTTAACATACTGGCAAAAAACTCCAAGGTCCTGAATGTTTTGGTCATCTATAAATCAGAACAGCATATATTCTCTGGAAAATGAAAACAGAAAGGGAACATTCCCCCACTTTCAGCAACAGACAGAGAATGAAAAAAGGTATTAAGACAGGTAGAACCCCCAAAAGCTATACAGAAGAACCAAAATTTATTTCAAGATCATCCCTTGAGACTAGGTATAGGAAAGACATTTTTTATGATGAGGGTGGTGAAACACTGGAACAGGTTGCCCAAAGAGGTGGTGGGTGTCCTCTGCCTGGAAATATCCAAGGCCAGGCTGGATGGGGCTTTGAGCAACAGGTCTAAGTCCTTTAAAGGCCCCTTTCAACCCAAACCAATCCATTATCCTACGACCTCCTAACTTTTCTAAATGTATGGACATTTCTCCATAGGCTTAGGGAGCACCACAAGAAGAAGGGACAAACTTGCATGAGTTAGCTGAAGAATTTATAGCTATTTTTAAGAATGTAGTATTTGGACAGATACTGCATGGCTTCAATAAAGGAATCAACCTACTTCTACATATAAAATATCAGAACAGGAAAGAATTTATTAAGTGTAAAACTGATGTCTTTCTAAACAAGGGGCAGGGGGGAAATGAAGATGTCTTTTTCTTTCCTCTAAACTGCTTTTGAAACCTTTTCCTAGTCATGCAGAGTGTGAGAATTTCTGCACAGAGCACTCCTAAATGAGGCAGAAATATGATTGAGGTGGATTGTTTTAGAGAAGGAACCAGCCTTTTGCAGAAAATCTAGCAGAGTGCTTGTGCCATCTAGTCACCAATGTTAAATAATTATTGCTCCCAGAAAGTTAAAAACACTTTTTTACCCTCACAGTTGCCATCCTCAACTTTCTAGTTAGTTTAATTCATTGAGAAAGAATGGGGGTTTTGAAAAGTAATCGTTTGAAAATAGGTAAAACAGACTGAAATGGGACAACTTGGACACAAATTGAGATTGCAGTTACGTGGCTAGATCCCTACAAAGATCCTTTTACAGGACTGTTAATATTCTCATTGAAAAACAAACTTTGGTAGGGTAAGGATCAGAATGGGTGGATATACTCACTGATTTCCTACAGCCCCCTCTTCAGTTTTATTTCACTGTTTTTTCAGAGGTGTTCTTGTTGATGTAGCATCTGATGCTTTTCCCTGTCTCCCAATAACCACAATAGGTATCATTGATACTCCCTTCTACACTACCTCATCTGTCTCTAGGCTCTGAAACTTCTGATTTCTCAATGTCACGAGTAAAAACTGAACTTACCCCATGAATTTTAATGGTTGTTTAAAACTATTTTTTCCCCTTCTTTCAACTGCTAGCGCTTCCAGGATTTTCGCTGTTTGATGTTGAGAAGTATGGACATGTAAAGAAAAGATCAAAGTACACTTCTGGTTAATAAAACTCAGCAAAAATTACTGCTCAAAATGCTGGCAAAATTAGACTTCATCAAAGAATCATGGATGGTTAAGGATTGAGGGGAAACATTAAAAATCAGGGTAGAAATAAGGAAGAAAAATTTAGTTTTAGAAGGACAGCAGGGAAAGGTATTACACATCATTATCTAATTTCATATTTTCATTTTCACACTGGTTTACGGATAAAGTATTGGAATGCAGATTTGACATCCCACAGATTAATAATACTGGTACTGATCAATAAGCGTATCTTCTGAATGTAGGCATAATATTTACATTGATGTCATAATACTTCTTAGTTAAATTATTTATAAAATATGGAAAAACTACAGTCTCCTTTTCAAGAACAACAAGAACTTTAAAAAAAATAACAATCTTTTGGTAGAAATATTTACTTAAAATACATTATTTGCTTTTTATTTAGGAAACTCTACTGTGTAAGCTGTGGTTCCTCCCACATGTTTAAATTCCCATTTTTAATTTGAGTGTGTTCTTGCATCAAAACTAGATGAGTACTTGGGTTACTGTTCTGTGTTTTTCCGTACTCCAACAAATCCAGTCCTCAAAATTTAATTAAAAACTTTTGTCTGCCTCTTCAATAAAACAGAATGCTACAGATAATTTCTGTCACCCTTCCTTCTGAGCAATCCAAATAGGACAAGGAGTTCAAGGTTAAAACACTTCTGGTTTTATGAAATTGTTCTATTTCACTGTTGACTGACTGTGCTTCCTCCAGTCCTTCATGCAAACTGAACTCTACCTGGCTTGGCTGTTACTGGACACTTGAGCAGGCGTTTCATTACACTTGTCCCAAAAGATGTTATTTTTTTCTCTAGATAAGCAAGACACGGAGAAGTGGAATAGATTTCATCCAACAGGTGGGAGCTTTATTAAACTTGTCCCACGGGGAAAGGGAAGAGATGTGGAGCAGTGTGATCACAAAGTGTGACTTTAACTGTCCAGTGCAGTCAGACTACAGCATTTGCACACAAGTGTAGGGTGGTGACACTGAGCTTTCCCTGCAGAGCACTGAGGCAAGAATTCAGTGGCATTCAGTGCCCAGGGGTCTTCGTCTCTTCATATGAGGGATGACAAAGCCAGTGGCAATCACTCAGAGTGAGTGAAATTTAAACCCACACAGCATCTCAGCCTTGCCTCTCAGACTGCCTATGCTCCAGCTGCTGTGCAGGAGCTGAACACAGAAATATGTCTAGTCCAGTGACAAATTCATTTTTTCTGACCCTGGAGAAAGCAACCTTTCAGAGTCTAGAACATGCCAGAAAACCAGTCTTTCCCTAAGAAAACGAGAGCTATAAGAACAAAGTATAAGGTAAAGCTACCACCTACTACTTTGCCATGTTATAAGAGCTTAATATTTTCTAAATTGAGACAGTTTGTTTAGATGGGCAGTGGGAGAGGTGACTATTTGTATTCTTTAATTCCATTTTGAACATGTATTTCAATAGCTGTCACTCAATTAAACTCATAAAGATAAAATGATAGGTCTTTCTCCTTACTTCTTTCTTTGAATTGACTATGCAAGGGAATCAGGCACTGTTCAAGTGTGAATTTTCTCATTTCAAAAATTGAGATTTAATTAGTGGAAAAAACCCGAAAATAAAAACACCATAAGCAAACTCCCTGAAATTCACAAAGCACCAACTTTCTTCTGGGAGACATCACTGAGTTAACGTCACCTTTCACTTTTGTTATCATTATAATGGATTTCAAGTTAAAGTTTGCAGACCATCTTGGGATTTGGTTTTCCAGTCACAAGTTATGAAAACAAATTGGTTTCAAGCAATTGAATAACTTCGAATATCAGATTCTATGAGTAGAAATAAACAAACAGAGCTTTGTACTGATTCCTGGGGAAGAATCTTATTCAATGGATATTTGGCAATTTGGATTCATATCCCCTTTTCTTCCTGCTCTGCTCTCACAGAAAAAGCAGAGTATTTTTAACCAGTTACTCACAAGAAATATTTTAGAAACTGTGTTTTTGTATCTGATACCTTTTGAAGTAGCTAACTCAGATGTCCCGTATCTCACCAAATATTTTTCATGCACCCTCTTGAGTTTTTCTTTTCCTCCTTAGAATTTATTATTTCTTCCTTTTTTGTTAAATGTGTTCCGTTTTCCTTACTTCTTTACAGTGTTTTCAATATACAGTGCATTTCACATCCTTTTCCATTCCTTCCACCTCCTTTGCTTCCTTTTTGTCTTACTGTTTTCCTCCTTCCTTTTTCTCCACTGCTTCTTTTGGAGTTGATACTTCTTGAACTCCATCAGTCTGTCAATTGGCAGGTTGATGTATTGATTTGAAACTGTTCTCGAAAAAAATTTTAGTACCACGGGAACATTCAGGTGTACAGAAGTCATGTTCACTTTCAATCCATGACGTCATTGGAATACTGAACTTGCTGGGGTGCAGTGACAATTCTCCATTTTGCTCCTTCAGAGATTGTGAGATTGCCAGCTAGGCACAAATCACGTGTACCAGGGTCATACCCATCAAAACTGTAACCTGTACTCTGCCCTGCTCAAACTAGGGTCTGCTGCCAGATTGCTTGAAAGAATATGCAGGGGAGCACACAGCTGTGGCAGTTTCTAACAAAATGAATAATGCAATATCAACATCTGTAGGATTTTTGAAATGCTAAACATTCAGCTAGGAAGCCTCTGATGAGGACACAGATGGTAATGATGGTGTTTTTGCAGCGGTTCCACCAGAAACAGTCAGAGTTTCATAATCAGACTGGACTCTTAATGCCTGAAACAATCCTTTCCTTTAGCAGCTCTAGCTCTCAGTGCATCACAGAATGATAAATGCTCACTCTGTGGGCTGCGTTTAATTCCAAGCTTTGTTAAGCTAAAGAAATCCAGTAATGAATATGGACATCTTCAAGCATGAATACAGATGCCAACACCAGCTGATAGCACTAAGCAGGTGAATTTAAACTGATGATCCAAGCTAAGGTAGAATAATTAAAATGAATTTTACATTCAATGCAAAAAGCATAAGGATTGTCCTATGTTTACCTCAGGAAACCACAAACGACAAAGCCAATTTTTCCTGGATAAAAACCAGTATTATTTCACAAGGAAATATGTATTTTTTTGCTTTTTAAATCATATCAGTATGTACTGCCTAATGAAAGAATAAAAAGAAATAAAGTGTATCTCTGAATACAAGCCAATATATCTGTTCATCACCCACTGTTTTTAGGACATTAAAGGAGAGAAAATGTCTTATAATTTATTCTTTGACTCATTTTTTTCCATCAATAAAAGTTGTGTTTCAGAGACATTGAGCAAATAAAAAAAAAAAAAAATTAAAAAAAACCAAACAAACAAACAAAAAAAACCCCCACTTTTTCTCAAATTAGAATCTGTCCCTGGATTAAGAAACAAGCTTAAAGAACTAACTGAAAAGTCAACATAAAGTTAAGCAGCGTTGAGAGGCAGAGGAATTAAAAGGAGCTAATAAGGAAAGCCATGACTATATAAAAAAGGCTTCTAAGAGAAGGCATTATGTCACCAATTAGCTCCTCTGGACAGTTGTAGTCTAAACTCTTGATCCCACACACAAATTATCTTCTTAGCCTGGATAGGCTCTCCAGAAAGATCGAGGATTATTTCCTTTGTGCATGGACACAGCTGAGACAAGTCTGTTAAAAATGTTAAAAACTGTACCCAAACCACAGAAAAATATGCAATTTGAATAATGGAAAGCATAAAATACAGGGGGAAAAGGTCAAGATGCTAACCCAGAAATTCCAGGAAGCCTGTCCAGGCAAGGAAGGAAAAGGATGCATCCTTTTAACAAGGCTTCTTGATTAACCCTATACATAACTTTATAAATATCAATACCCCCTCTTCCCAGTTTTCTTTAACTTTTAGGAAAAGATCAGAACTTATGCAAAAGAAACCCAATAAACAGCTCTTACATTTCCTCTTTTAATGCTGGAAACAGGATATTCAGAGACAGCTACTCACCTTTGCAAGACTTGGGAGTTCATAACCAGTAGGCTCTTTAAGCAACCAGCAAAATTTCTAGGGAAAGGGATGAAACATTTTTATTCCTGTGAATGCTCTGCTGCAAAATCTAAAAAGGATAAGGTCTCTCATCTGCAACATGGCTGTCCTCAGGAACTGCTTAGCAGCTTTGTGATATCATGTTTTTGTCCTGCCCAAACCACTTACCTTTTCCTCCACATCCTGGTAAGAAACAGAGTCATGTGCTTCTGGTGCTTGCTGGCAGAGATGTAAAGAAAATTAGATTTCTATTTTCCTTTTGGGTACCTCTGTTTGAGCCTGGCTGCTTCAGATCTCAGAGTCATCGTCTGGCAGAAGGCTGGCCTGGCTCTGAGACTGGTGGTGCCAGCTAAGCAGAGCCTGCAGACAACTCTGCCTTTATCCTTCCACTGGAGAAAGAAATTTTCTATTCCTAAAATCACATTTTGGAAAAAAAAAGAATAAAAAATTGCTATTAGAAACACTTGGCAGGGTGAGCAGGGGGAATGGAAGATGTAAAAGAAACATAAACAAGAGCACTTTCTAAAGTCAACAAATCCTACAGGGACCTGGAGTGGGAGACTCTGGGGGACAATCAAATAGGCAGTAGTTCAGTGGTTGAATCTCCTCGTAGTATCACAAGAGGTGCAAAACTGTCAACAGAATCGTCAGCTATAGTTTTAAGAGTGAGAAAGTTGCTATAAAAAAGGGCCTCTCAGGTCATACTAGTATTTTCCAGGGGAAAAATAGGTATACTGTTCATCCCATAGGAGAAAGAGAAGCATTCACAGCCAAAAGAGATGCAGACTGTGAACTCTGGGGTTACAAAAGCTGCTGCAGCCAAGATTAAATGCCCGTTAGATTTCTGCTTGAACAGAGAGGCAAAACTGAGGACCTCAGTTCTGCAAACTGAGTGACTTCTACTAAAGTAGCAGATAGGAATAAAACGTCAATAGAGGGGTTGGAAATATACATGGAGTATGTGTGTGTAGCATTGGCCAAGACAAAGAAAAAAAAGAAATTGCCATCTCTAGGATTCATATGTTTCTACACAGAAAAAATATATGTACACCTTCATGCACAGAACATTAATATTTTGCACATGCAAGAATCTGAGCTTCAAACCAAACCACAGAGGGCCTCAGTAACTTGCCCAAGGTCAAAAATCTAAAATCCACGTAAGGCACTTTGATTGTGATTTGCTTTCTAATGTAGAGAAAACTCACATGCTGAGGGATGTGCTGGCATACAAGAGTTCCTTCTACCTAATTTACTATTCATAAAAAATTTAAAGAATCTTATCTCAGTAGATATTTGCTCACATCACAAAGCTACCATGTATTTTAAAATAATCTGTTAGAGTCAGAAGACTCTATAAAGGAAAGACCCAGAAACCCAGAAGTGAAACAGAAGACATGTCACAAATCAAGATCAAAGGGTATGCTGACAGATGCATTCAGGAACCTGAGATAATGTTTCCATGCTCTGTGAATAGCTTGAATCCAGGCTATTTCCTGTTAATATTCATATGTAAAGCATCTATCAAAAACCTAAAAATAGAATTATTACAATAATACAACCTCTGTTATCTTGTGAAACTTTTACAATTGGTAAGGATTCTCTTTTTTTTTTTTCTTCTGCCTTAGGAGTCTTCTTCATTTCACCACATCTCCTTCTATTGCTAAGTTTCATAAAAACTCCTGATAGCTCCTCTAGCACATTCCTGTTAGCAGCTATATAAACTGCTGTGATGCACTCAGGCCAGCTAGAGCCCCACTGCTACAAAGCCTACAGCAAGTATCTGCCAAAGCTAGAAAAGGCCTTAGACACTTAGACACATTTTCAGCTATGTAGTTCATTCTAGTCACTGGAACAAGATTCAAAATTACACATAATGTGAAATACTCAGCTGAACCAGTGCCCCTCTGTAGTATGTGTCCTAAAACATGCACTGAGTTCATACATGTTATCTATTTCCTGAGAACATAAAAACACAGGATCTTGTCTCTGATTTGTCTGTCAGTGGAGCAAACTGCTTCCTGCTGCATGTTTGCCACCGAAATTAATTAAATAATACTCTGGTGTAGGGAATATAAGCATTTTTCCATGACATCTTAATGCTAAACAGTCTGGTAACTGTGATGTTCTGACCAGTGCAGAATGCCTTTATCTATAGATACACACCTACCTACATATCCAAGTGTCTTTCTAGTTCCATCATTTCTGTTTCCTAGAGAAGAATCACCCTAAATGAGGAAGCTGATCTCTAACAGGCACTGATACTGCTGATTACCAATGCAAAGCCTCAGAACAAAGGATCTGTTTGGAAAGATTATGATTTGTAGACTTAAGATCTTAGTGGTGTTTCAGTGTGTTGAAGAACCTTATAGAGTGAGAACAAAATGTCTTATGAAAGTTTAAATTATGTAAAATACTGAGATGTATTATATGAGGCATTTTAAATAAGGGCAGAATAAAGGCTAAATACTTCTGAACTGTCTCAGAAAAATTAATCCTTCTAAATTCATGCACCATTACCAGACTCCAATATTAAAATGCCTCCTGCCTTTAGGCTGATGTGGTTATATTTATTCACTTGTTTTAAATCATATTTTATGTACTGTATGTATTTTCATGCAGCACCAATTGTGGTGCCATCCAACAATTAAAAACAGGCATAAATTAATCTCTCATTTACAGGCAAACATCTTCAATTAATGAACTAAAGGCCCTTCTACAATTTTTAATTAAAGTTCTGAATAAGCCAATACACATATAAATCTTATGAAATTTGAACTTTTCAGGAGGATCTTTCTAACAACACCGTGGAGGCCATTTTATCCCTGTTGTAAAAACAAGAGCCTAAGCTTTCTGTCTCCCTAATTACTGCTGGGTGCCCCAGGACCAGGCAATATCCTCCCAGCACCATTTTAGCAATAGTTGGTGTATTGACTTCTAGCCTCAGAAGAGTTATGTGCCATTTTTAGCACTCACTCTCTGAATAACCCTGGCAAAGAAAACTGTGCAGTTTCTTTGTCTCACAGAGGTGCCACCCTGCTAAGTCGGGGAGTCAGGGGGAACACTATTTGGAAATGGTAATTTTTTTTCCATAAATGTTATTATAATCACCAGGCAGCACTTTCTTTTTTTTTTTTTGACTATTGCAAATAATCTAAAATGTCACTACACCCAGCAGCCCAGCAGGCTTTTTCTTGTAGCCACTAACATGATGGCAGCTGAAAGGAGACTCTAGAGTATATAAATGTCCCAAGCAGTCATGCTGCCAGACTCAGCACAGAAGGCACTCAAACAAGAGCACGTAATAAATGTCTTGAAGTGGAAACAACAGAATTCAGAGCTCATGGCCAACATGCCCCCAAGAAGAGAGAAAAAATTAGAAATAGAGGTACATTTCTAATAGACTAAGTTACATAAAATTCTTTTTTTTTAGACCAAATCATCCCCAAGGAATCCTTCTGATAAGAATGTAAAAGATTATGGTGAAGATACAGCTCCCAAATAGTTGGGTGCTAACTGGACAAGTGGTTGAAAATTAAAAATCGACATTACTTTAAACTTGGTACTGACCACCACTTTTCTGCCATAAGTAAGCACCTGCTGTACAGATAGAGATAGAATCCTATGAATATCTGACTGGTGAATATCAGAATTATCAATATTTAATGTGAGTATCACTCCTGAGTACATTGCCCTGCATAAACTGTGTTACAGACTGAAGTCCTAGAATGCATTCATAACTTAGTTACAGTGGAAGTCTGTGACCATAATAAAATAATATGTAATATTGTGTCTTAAGATTCAAATATACAGTAATAAAATGTGTATAGTACTGATATTTTTGAAAAACATGCTTTTTTTAAAGCTCCTTGTGGACTTTTGCAAAGCTGTTATCTTGCTTTAGATGCAGAATGGCATTTCTATCGTTACCTTTCATAGGCTAGGAGTATTCATGTTAAAATGACTGAGAGCACTACTCAGCAATATTTAGATTTGAAAGACACATGAGGAGGTTATTTATATTAAACTCCTCCTCAAAGGATCTGAAACCACATTTAAAATTTTAGAAATAGAGCTAATGTTTGCAAACCTAAATATAGATTTATCCTGTATATCATGAAATATGTAGTCCCTATTCTACACCATTAGCAGGAAGTCTAATCAAAGATTAACCATCTTTCTTGGCATAGCCAATTAAAATATTTGGAGTAATTAATTCGTACACTGCTTCTTGATAAATGCATTTATCTTTATATGTGTGTATGCTTCTATAAAGACAGGGTTTGTACATAAGGGAGAAGTGTATTCTTTTAATCATAACCATCCTAAAACTTAAGGGCAAAAATAAATTGCTCAGTTAAGAGCCATGTATGTCTCTCTCTCTCTCTCTCTCCAGTGAAATTCTCTATCTCTGCTTCATCAAAAAGGAACCACTACGTGTAGGCAGAAGACTCCTGGAAAATTAAATAAACTGTGCCATGCAGAGGAAATAAAACCGAGCGGTTCCTTAGCATGACAAAGTGAAAGGATGATAAAGGCAAATTTTACAGTGCTTCCATCTGTCATATACTTGTCATATGTCCATTGTCATATACTTGCCATCCTGAATTATATGATAATCTATAAATCTGCTCTTTACGTTAAAAGTTACAGAGTGTTCTTCTTAAATTGCCTCAAACCGAGATAGGGACATATGTATAAGTACTTGCACATCCAGGGCTAAAAGACACAGGTTATATTGCAAACTTAAACACTGAGATACTGGGTAATGTCAGAAATATTTCCATTTAGAATTCCTGACTTTATAAGTGTTTAATTCCATTTTCACTTTATTTTCTAGAACCTCTTAAAACCTTACTCCCTGTTATCTTAGCCCATTGTCCTGATAAACAAAGTTCCCTAGGTCCCAGACCTGGTTTATCTGATCTAAGATACCCTGCCCAATTAGCTCTCATCTATTTTGCAGCAGGATTTATTAGCTGAAGCATACTGACACACTGAATGCAATGCCTGGCCAATTTAGAAATGAGGCACAAAACCCTGTGTCTCCCTCTAAAAAGTTGTATGGGGACACGCTTATTTCCAAAATTCTTGCCACAATATCCTTTGCCTTGGGTTCCCACCCCCCAGCTCTCCCACACATTTGAAACTCCACCATCTTTCCTATATTCTATCTTAATTTCATGCATAATGAAAAGGATAGAATGCTACAATTTAATTTCAGTGGACAAACAACCAGACCACGAGAAAACTTCATGCTGAATTTCAATGGGAGGAAACTTCCACAGGCCAGTGTTAGACATTGTTCTGGAAATTGGTTGGGGACAAGCTACTCACAATGTGGTAACATTTCCCCCATGGAAGGAAAAAAATGGCATATTATCACTTAAAAAAAGAAGGTGATACCTCCAGCAGCACAAGGCACGAGCAATCCAAGGTAATGCTTCCATCTTGGTCTCCCCTGTGCTAATCTTACCAGGATTTCTATAGGTTCTTGTTATTTTAACTTTAAATGAATTAACTTTAAATGCAGTGATTAGTCTTATACCTTGGACCTGATTTTGTAAAAAGCTGAAAATCCTCAACCAAAGTAGAGCCAAAGAGTTCAAAACACACTGAAAGCTTTTACATAGCAGGCTTTTAATAACTCAAATACCTGTTTTTCTTGTTTCTGTTCTGCAGGAGTCACTACTTGAAAATGATGAAGGATGTTGAACAGAACTAGGTATTTTTTTAAGGATTTTGATAAGGTGGTTTTCTTCACAGCAGTTACTAGCTAGAATTTGGCTGAATATGCCAGATTTATCAGACATGTTACTGACTCCAGCAGGGAGGGTCAGATAAGAACCCTTATGAAAAAGCCCTGTAGATATACAGACAAGTTTCTTACCTCTGAAATGTTCGATATCCTGCCTTCTTCAATTTTTAAGTGTTTTTTCGTTCGTTTATGAAAACTCAGTGAACGAGACCTAAATAAAGAAAACTACACTTCACTGGAGTGTGGGTAAAAATCTTTCTTTCTGAATGATGATTGCCCTCACTCAAGAGTTGGTAAACACTTTCTAGAGGCTAAAATTGCATACCTGGACCACATATGAGAGGTATCTTTGAGTCTTAAAAAAAACCTGCATGTTTTTGCAGGTATAATCTCTTTGCAGTTATCAAGCAGTATTGATACTTTAAAGAATCTTTAAGCTTTCTGCTGGGAAAAGAAAACTTAAGATCACAGTTTGGGCTCCACAGTATGGCCAGGATTTTAGTATGAAAAACAGCACCTGTTTTTTCCTATTATAACTTCCCAGTTGGCAGACTTTCAGCTTAGAGGGCCTACCACCTGGGCTTATGCCAACAAGCAGTTGATTACAGAACAAATTCCCCTTCCTACAGATAAAAAGTGTGTATTTTATCAGAAGGGATATTCACAGAAAGGGGATGACAGAGGCAGGTTCTCCTACTTGGGTTCACTGATGACCCTTTTGGAGGAGTCCACCTGGCAAACTGGGGATGGTGCACAGAGCCCCCAGCACCAACATCACCCCGAGGCTGCTCTCAGCTGCCTGGGCACGAACTCTCCTCAGCTCTGGGCTCCTGCTCCAACTCCTGCTGCTCTGGGCTCTCATCACCATAAATCTAGTTCCAATATGAATCACATAAGCCCTCAGAAATGTACTCAGGGCTTCTCTCTGGTGAAAGATTTTGATTTTTTGGGACATTGTCAGTCACAATAAAACATTTTTCTAGCTACTATAAGCTCTAATACTCATTAAAGACATGAGCCAACTCCCATGGAAGCCACTGGGATTCTTTCAGTTGCCTTCCTTGTGGTACAAATCAGGATCCAAAAAACTTGTATTTTTAAAAATCACTTTTGTTTCCAGTGAGGACCTGTTTTTTCTATATGAAGTATTCATGAGAAAATCTTGAACTGTATTTCTCAGTGACTCAGTAAATAACTCATGTCATGTTCAGTGCTTTTGGGTGGTAATTAATGATTAAAGACATTCAGCAAAAATGCTGTTGCTAAATTAAAACCACTAAAAATCTTTCCACATTAAAATATTTGCCTGTTGCCACTCAGACTTTATTCTAGGTATATTATAGAATTTTCCCAGCTAATCTTACTTAAAGCAAGCAGGAAGCTCTTTTTCCATGGATGAAAGCTTTAGACAAAGCCATATTGTCTTAATCTTCACACTGTTAAGAATTTTAATGTGTATTTATTCTTCAAACGTGCAGTCCCATATGCATTATTTAATTTCATTAGAGATAATGAACAAATGGATACAGACTATACCTTCATACTGCTTGTCTTTCTTTCTTGGAATTGTGGAACTATAATCTGGTTATAACCCAACAGAGCATGATAGACTGCATCAGCCTCCACAAATGTCCCTCAGGTCCCTCTGTTGAAGTTTCTTGGTCTGTAAAACACACATGTACTCCTAAAACCTTCACAACAGAAAAAAAACGAACTCCCTCCTCCATGTCATGTGCCCCCTCCCCCAATCTATTTGATGAATTACACTGTTTAGTTGAGAGAAGTTTTTTTAGAGACGTTTAGCTGCCCTTGCAGAAGGCACTGTGCTGTCCCACGCTGAGCAAACACACGCACAGGGGAGCAAAAGAGAGAGTGCCAAGAAGGAAAGAGAAACGTGGAATCCACACATTTTGTCCTGGTGATAAATATGAAGCAGGATCCTGTCAGGACCCAAGTTCAAAGGAACTAAATGATGATTTAAAGGCCCTCAAGCAATGTGTTCCTGGGAATTGGACAAGAGAATGATTTGGAAGCTTAGTCTAGATAACCTAATAGAAAAAAGGTCACATAAACCCTACTTTATAAGCCTAAAAGCTTTGCTTTCTAATTCCTGGGTTTTACACAAAAAAAAAGGACAAATTGTGTCTAAAAGCCCCTTCTCAAGCAAACATTTTTGTATCTTCTTTCCTGGATGAACACTACTTAGGCTTATACTGAGGTAAGAAGCAGCAGGGAAAAATGATAATTTCGTAAAATAAAACTTTCTAGAATCACCTCAGTGAACCAAAATATTTTCACAGAACAGATGGTTCATAATGTGGATTTTTTCACCACTATGATTTCATCATAAAATATTCCTCTAGCCTAGTTCCTTCTGAGCTAGATCTAGCACTGGCATCAATAAAAATACTCCAGTAAAATGCTTAATTCCACTCTCCTGAATCAAAGTCAGAGGCTTTCTCACTGTTTATCTTGCCCTTGATTTCTTTTTCTCCATTACTTTTATTTTCACATTCAAGGAAATTTAAGTAATTATAAGTTAGCCTTTTTAATTCTGCATAACCATGATGGCAAATTTAATAATATCACAAGTTTTCAGGTGCGATATATTTTAATTTCACCTAATGAAAGATTAAAGGATTATTAGCACTAAATATTTTGTCTTACCCTAGAACACTGTATTTAATTTTCCACTTTAAATGTTTGTACATTTTCATTAATTTATCTTTGGTTCTTAGCATCCTAATTTCCTTATGGGCTTCACGATTTTGATACCTTTAAGAAGCCTTTGATCTGTCTTGCACCTTAAAATATTCAAACTTTTTTTTAGTTGATGTAAGTATTCTTATTGGGTTCTTTTGATGTCTTCATTGTATTCATTGCTTTGCTGTATCTCTTTATTTTTGCTTTCAAAGAGTCCTCTGTGTTCAGACACAGACATTACTTTCCCAATGCTATTTTCTTGGCATGATCATCTACAAAAATTATGCATTCTTAATTTTCAACTTGAGTGGCTTTTAGATTATGACAATTCCTAATACTTACCTTCATTCTATGATATCCACAATTGCTAAACACAATAAAAAGCGTCCACTTGTATTTGGAGCTTCTCAAGATCACTCTGACATCAATAAAGGTTAAATAGAGGATAGTCTTGTAGAACAGTAGAGCAAGAACTTCTTGAAGCATTAATGAAATATTTTGCTTCTTTTTTACACTGGTGCTGTTTTGTGGTTTATATGCAGATACTTGAGCCTTTTATGTTTCGCCAATTTTTTCTGCCTTTTAAAAATTGCCAACTACACAGTGCACTTCAGCTTTTTAAGAATGTGAGTGAAAATAATGCAGAGTACTGACAGCAGCAAGCTGGCCATCTGACCTCTCTGTGTACTGCAAACTGCATGCTTAGACCAAAAAATTTCAACAGCGTGATACTTTTCCAGCAGACTTGTAATTAGAGATGGTGGTACATATCCTTTCAGGAACAGTATGATTCCCTGATTACCTGGCCTTCTGAAGCCTGTTCTGTTTCACAGAAACCAAGTGAAAGTTGCTAGAGAACATTTCTAGGATGCTTGCTTCAGCTCTCCTGTCTGTATGATAAAAACTCTTCACCAGAGACTTGGTGTGCTCGATTAGAGAAGTATCCTCCGAGTGCCCAGCACATTTCAATAAAGAATTCCTACTTTCTATGCTCAAAACTGTGTTAGAAACCTTCTATCTGACCAATTTCAGTACCAACATCCTTCTGTGACACTAGGATTTATCTAGAGGAAAGAAATCCCCAGCTCGTTCACTCATATAGCGTTAAGATCTGTTGTTATGAGCAGATCAAAAGGGATTTGGGACAACACAGAATCTATTCTTATTCACTGGTCATAATACACCAAAACTATTTTTATTCTCGCTGAAAATCCTGTAAAAGAAGCAGCCATGTCATTTCTAGGGATTTGATTATTAAGTGTCTCCCTGCAGTTGATCAGAGCTGCTAGAATCAAGTGACTGGATAAGAATTTCAGCTTTCACGTGAATGAAACTGAAGTCTTTTATCCAGCATGACTGTCAACAACAGCTAGCAAATAAAACACCTTTAACCTCGTAAATGGAAACTAGAAGAACACATACCATGAATTAATCATTTTATAGTTGTCCATTTTCAAGAACATTGCACTTTTGGGAGACACTGAAGGAGTGATTTATGGCAATAAAATCTGCCAGAACACCAAAACCCCTGCACTTTCATCTCATTTTTGAAGTGATGCTGCAAGTCAAGTTTGATGCATATTCCCTGTATTTTACACTGTAGAAGTTCAGTTTCCAGTACCTATCATTCATAATTCCCCAAAGGATCACAGCAACACATAGACACTTTGCTTTCCCCAGGCAAAGACATCATTTGCATGAGAGGGGTCACACTCAGATTTTATTCCCCAAAAAGAGAAAAGACATTTCTTTTGTGGCATTTTTTGTGATAGTAAATAAATTAAATAAATGAAAATTGAGGGCTATCTTAAATAAACTATTTATGCACCTTTCAGTCTTGCAGTGTCATATACCCCTCCCTCGTATTTTGTTCAATATTAGTTTTATCATAAAAGAAATAATGTAAAGGACATTGAAATTCTGCCCCTTACTAAAAGTAAATTAATTTGGTACAAATGCTTTGACAATAATCTTCACACTCTGTACGCCAGCCAGCAAACCCTCTTTCAAAATTCCAAGGTCATTATTGCCATTTTAAAAGTACGATCTGTCAAATAAAGAATATGGTGGAAGTTGTGCTGTACTTTTGCAGCAGTGGGTAAAATGGAGGCTTTCAAAGTTTAATTATTTGTGTGACTGTATCTCTGCATTATCTTCTTAAATAATATTGAGAAAGGTTAACTACTGCATTAGTGCTGATTTTTAGAAAAATGTCATTTGGGGGAAGCTGAATAGAGGGGAGTAACGTCAAGATGAAATTACCAACAAAGAAATTGTCCTTTCACTGAAGTAAGCCCCACAGACATTGTAATGTAATTTCTTGTTAATGAAAGCATTAATAGAACTTTATCACAGAAGAACCCTCTGAATTTTAAACTATCATAGATCGTTGTTCAAACAGGGTATGACAAAACCATTTTATATTGATTACATATTTCATTTGCACAGCTGGATGCACTAATGAAAGATTCTGAGTATATTTCCCAGTAACTCAGAAACAGTAATTAAAAAAATTAAAATTCTTTCCACAGCATAAAAATTCGACAAGTGTAATGTCATTTGCAGATCCATCATGAAGACCTCGGTGATGTAGTGGGGGTTTCACATGCAGATGTCTGCTGAATTCAAAGGGTTGAGGCAGTGAGAATTTACACAGTGAGAATATTCCTTCCCTCCCTTCTTGCTCATGCACCCAAGAGCTGAGCATGAAAGATGAACCAAAGGAGTTTTTATCAGTCCTCCTCCATTGCAATTAAGCAAAGAGCAGCCCTGGCTCACACTGCAAGGCAGCCCCTAACTCCAGGCACTCACCTCAGCATTAGCAAGAGGACTTTCTTCTGCAGTCCTGAAGCTTATACAGGTTCTTATCAGGAGCCCAAGGGGCCCCACCAGTTTGCATTTTAACAATAGATATTTTTATAGGTGCATATAACTGTGTTTGGCGTGCAGATGGAAAATAATGAATGGTGGTTCATTAGCAGCACCAGGCAGCAGCTCTGCTGCTCTGTGCCCATCCCTCAGGAACAGGGAGAGGGCAGCTGGAGACCACACCATATGACTCTGCAGGTCTCATCTGGCCCTTGGGCTGCACATTACATGCCCCCACTCTACTCTTTGGTGTGCTGAACAATCTCCAATTTCCTCCTGGGGATGTAAACTGATAATGAGATTGCTTTGATGCTCTGAATCTCAGCGGCATTTTCACAAAGGCTATTTTCTGGCTTTTGCAGTTGGCTGAAAGGGGCAGGGATGTAAACACTAGAGGTGAAAACAGAATTGCTGTGTAAGTTACGAGACAAACACAAGCTGCTGATTCAAGAGACAGTATAAACTGGTTGCAGTCAAATAGTAATTCTGTTCTCTTCTGATACATGTCATGTTGAGTGTTCATTTATAATGCTGTTCAGGTGGACAGGCTTAAAAAAGTGGCATCATATTTTCACCAGAGACTTGGTAACAGCAGATAAACACTGCAAATGCCTTCCAAATAGCACCATGAACCTGTGATCTTTTTGTGTACACAGTATGCCAACAGATCTGCTTTACACCAGCCACAAAACCAACATTCTGTTAAATGCACCATCAAGCAATCCACCATCACTTTTGTTATCAGATGTTATGACAGTCCAAACTTGCTTTTCTAATTCTCACCCAACACTTGGGCTATAGCATAATTTCTAGTTGTCAGGCATCATGGAATTCTGTTTTAAATTTTGCCAAAGCGTAGTCTTGAGAAACCAAAAACAGCGGGGGCCGAATTTTAGTAAGTGTCTCGGTTACACTCATTTCAGGAACATGATTCCTTTTGCTGTAATCACAGGAGGTCTTTAACATGCCTTCAGGAACACACAGTAAAGCCAAGAAAAATGTCACAATTATTAACTGATTACAAGGAAAGAAAAGTAAGGAAGTTGGTGTAGCATTGCTAGAAAAGTACTCTCTTAATTAGGGCATTAGAACATTGCTATATTTTTCTCTTCAGTACCAAGTCTTAGTGATATCTATATTTATAGTGGAGTTAAACGACAAGACACTGACCTTTATTAAAATCAGTGGGTGATGATTCTCTTACAATACCCCTGAACTCCCAAGAGTTCTCTGCTGTTGTGCATGCCCTCCCTTGTCCCCTTCCCCACATCACACCTGTGACACCTGTGGCACACCCCTTTCCTTAAGCTGGATGTGCACCCCTATCCAGCAAGGCACTGGCACTTTATCCTTTCTCACTTCTGCCCTAAGCTGTTTACACTGTCTTTGCCAGATATATCCAGCTGAGCTTGACCACCTAATTACAAACACTCGTCAGGCTTTGACTGGGGGTAATGAGGGTAATCTTCAGTTTCCAGAAACCCCTGATTAACACAATAGTAAGCCAAAAACCAAAAATGCAGGGAAATTAAATTAAGCTGCTTGTGAGCTCAGTGGGTGCAGCTGCATCACTAACTTGGTTTGTTGTATGGTTTCTTTTGAGAGAGAGGGTGTCTCATGTCCATACTTGGTGTCCCCTGATACTCTTTAGCCAGAGAATTATAACTCGAAGCCCTTTCCCTCCTGGTAGAAACAAGAAACATGGAGCATCCAGGTCTGTCTCCAAGGATGCCCAGTAAATCTCAGAAAGAAAACCAGTGTGAAATTCATGCTGAGAAAGGGCAGTGTGGGTGCAGGTTTAAGGGACATAACAACTAAAATAAAATCTAACCCAACACCTCCTAGTAAAGCAGATGGATGCACTGAGCAAATTCCACTTCTCCCTATTCCTTACTGAATGAATTAAATTACTTGAAAAAACTGTATTGCAGTGGGAGAAAAAAGTAGAAATTGGAAGGTAAACAGAGTAATAGATTCCTTCTCGTTTTTGTTAATAGTTCTATAAAGAACAAAACTAATAGTCATGTCATGAGGTGGAGAACAGGATGTAGCTCAGGGAGAAGAAATTACAGTCACCTGAGTGAATCAACTAAATGTGCCGCAGGTTGAGTGGCTACCCTAATCCAATGCAAAAGCACACAGCCCTTTGGGGGGGAAATACTGAAAAATGGAGCTCTCTGAGCACCCCGTACAATTTAATTTTCACTGATCTCTGAGTGGTGTCTAAACCCAATATTTATTACTTTACTCTAGAAATTGAATTCGGTCCCGTTACTGGTGACCAAATCAATCCATTTTTCTCAACACAAAGCATAATAATATTTTAAAGTCTTGCACTCTTTCCTTGGTGAAGCAACTGTTGAGAGCTCTCACTGACTTCCAAATTCCTCTTGGAATATCAAGCTGAAAATTTTGGTAAAAAAACCATGGGGCTTTATAGCCTATCCAACCAGATAGCAAGGCTATCCAGTATTCTGTCCACTGTCCCTCTTTATATATATATATATTCTACTTCTCTGCAGGCACACTGGCAGTGTACTCCTTCCCTCTGAGCTGCCATCAGTCTGGAGCACTCCAGGAGGAGCCACTCCTTTCTTTTCATCTTCCCATTGCACCTAGAAGTGCCACCATATGCAGAATGGTATTTACATTTTAGGGTGTACAAGGTTCAGAAAGCTAAAGAGACCTCAAGGGGCAATTAACTGTGGAAACCTGTAGTCTGGAAAATGACCTGTGGATTAGACCAAGTTGTTCCAAATCTCGCACTCAGTAAAATTTGGACTTTATTTTCAACATGCAATTAAAACCCTTTATGAAATTTTATGTGTCTATACCAATGATGATTTGCAAGGCCTCTCACATATGAAATGAATCTAGAGAACTGGAGGAAAATTAAATTCGCAGCTGTTATCTTTTTGTAAATAAATATGGAATTTTTAGAAACACAAGATTTTTCCATCTCCTAGACTCTTTCTTCTGTGTTGGAAAGTGAAAAGATTATCTAGGACTTCTCTCTTAGCAATAGGTGTTAATTTTTCTATATTTTAGAAACATGAAAACATTTGTGACTACCTCTAAATTTCAGTAAAAGTAAAGGCAAATTTTAAATAAATTTGTAATGAAAATATCACCATAATGAGAATATATATTAAAAATGTATGTCTACATCAATACAGAAATTTCTGACCTACAGGAATTTAGATAAACCTGTTTCGTGGGAGTAGAGTAACCTCTGAAATCATTAGTCAGTTACCTACCACTAGTTTTTTTCAACTCTATTTGCAACTTCCAGGCAATAAAGTTCATCCTTTGGAAGACTGTCCTAGATTAAAGAGAACTTGCAAAATAAGGATTCAAAAGAAAAAAAAGATTAAAAACTATTAAAAGTATCAGGAAAATTACCTTACGAGCATGTTGAAAGGAAATGGAGTCCATGTGAATTTCCATGCATGGCAAGATTCAGATAATTACAGTAATTTAGGAGTTACAGTAATGTACTGTAAAATCACACACAGGAATGAACTTGATGCAGCTCCTGAAGGAGAGTCAATATTACAAAATACAGCACAAGAGAAGAGGAATTTCTGAACCATCTGGAAAGGACAAGTTTTGCTCCCAGCCCCTCTGAGCACTTTTTACCTTATTTGTATCTATGCTTCCTCATCAGCTAAATAAGAATGACATATTGGGAAACACGCTTCCATCAGTCAGGTAGGGTCAGGAGATTTTGGAGAGAGGGAGTATTTTTGGTCCATTCTGCACCATGTATGAAAGAGAAGGACAATGATCTGGCAATTATTTCAATGCCTCACATCACAGATCATATACCAAAACATAATTCATCAATGCCATGCTACCAAAGGCAAGGTTTTAGCAGAATATACTGCTCTATCTGATTACAGTACTAGTTTAATTAATGTAAGAGGTAGACAGGACAGTATCAGGCTAAGTAAACAAGCTGCTACCCTTAACAGGAACTGTGTTTTGAAAGTGAAATATACTTCTTATGTACTGATGATTTTTGTTATTCTAAGAATGATGATGGCATGTTCAAAAATAGATTTTTGTCTGCAGTTTTGATTTGTCTTCTTTATATAATTATCCTTACAATTTCATCTAAGTTATTATTTAAGTAATTACATGGAGCACACCTTTCTGGAAGAGAGTAGCTTACAATCTAGGGCTGTGTACTATGAAATTAGATCTCAGCTGCATACATCATCCAGGAAATTTCAGCATTTGCGCAGCACATTTATTCAGGTGGAATTTAATTAAACTGAACAAATTAAAGCTGACTACTGACTCATTTCAGAGCATTGGAGCAGAGACATAGACAGTGTCACTAGAAAAAATTTGCAACCATCTAGGACATTGTCATCTCTCAGTAGCCCTCAATTAGCCATTAATAATTTCGTGAAATTTAAATTTGATTTACACTGCACAAAAACCAATTTGAGAAGAGAGACCTGTTAAGCTATGCATTTCAACAAGTCTCTCAAAATGTGGAAACACTTAAGTACACCATTTTTAATCCCTACAAGCAAATTGTAAACCGACTGGCTAGTGTGTGAATAAATGTGTATACATACACCTCACCTCATCATCTTTGCTTTATTAGCTTTTCCTTCATCTCCTTAGGTCATAAAGCAGCATAAATTGTGCTGGCCTGCTGTTTATATCCAGGTTATACAAAGCTGAGGCCACGGCTAAATTTGCACTTTGTACACACATTTATGTACTTCTAAAATTATAATCAGAGGAACTGAAAAAAAAAAAAAAAAGGAAAAAAAGAAAGAAAACAAAGAAAGCTCTCTCAGCTTTGTATTTATCTGTGGTTTTGATTGCCTTTCCCAGGCAGGTGAGCTCAGCCTGAAGCCTGTAGCAAGCAGCAGTAGATGGGCAGCACAGAGGCCATGTGCTCACCCAGCCCACCTGCTCAGCTTGGCACAGGCACTGCTGGATTCAATGCTGAGAAATGTTTGCCCTTGATCAACTGATCTGCTTCAGGCTCTTGTTTGTCTGGGACCACCTCCCAACTCTGCTGCATTAACAGCTGCAGGGAAACCTTGGCTGAAAATATTTACTGTAACCTGTGCTAAAGAGCCTCCTGTGAGGAAAGTCCCAGAACCTCCACGCGTAACCCCTTGCAGTGCTCTGCTCTCCTTGCACTAGAAATGCTTTCTGACCACCTAATCCCATTTCCCTTGATGCAATTTCAGGCCCTTATATCTTTGTATCCTCCTGGACATGAAAAATAATTCATTCCTTTAGATCTTAAAACAATCTATATGTTTTGAAAACTGTCCCTGTGCCTCTCTTTTACTCTCCTTTAGAAAAACAGCCTTACTTCCAGGAGTCTTTTCTCTCAGGTAGTGCACCTCCTTGTCTTCCCTCTGGAGCTGCTCAGCTCTGCCCCAGGTCTGATTTTAGAAGCTGTGCAATTTCCAGAGTAGCTCACAAATGAAAAAGAATTGTCTTAAAAGACTGAATGGCCAGAAACCTTGCTTCATAAAAATGAAAGTTAAAAGAGCTTAGGCTCTGGCCTGTGACAGGGTATCACCAAAATGCAGGAGCTGCATTAATGCTGTGGTAACTAAAGAGTAGAAGTAGGTTAAATATTCCCCATCTTTCCTAGAAAAATAGAGTATACAAAACAGCCTTGATATGTTCCCATAGGTTTAAACATTCAAGCACATTCAAAACTAAATCTGCCTCAAAAATACACATTTTGAAAGCAGAGGGAAAACATAAATCACTGTGATTGCTCAAGCAAGTGAAAAATAACGGATGAAACTAAAAATAAGTATCAAATAGCACAGAAAATTTCGAAAGAGTAAAATGGTGCTCAGTAAATATTCACAACATTTAAATAGCTGAGGATGATTTTCCCTTTACTGAAAAAAAAAACCCAGCCCTCTACAGAAACGATTGCAGGAAAAAAACTCGTAAGAAAATTTACAATCAAAATCAAAGCAGAAGGAAAGAATCAGACTTGGCATAATCAAAAAAAGAGGAAAAAGGAAATGTTCTGATCTGCTTTTGAAGATCAGGAACACTTAACTAAGGCAGGTAATACACAGATAACTCCCAATGTTAAATTTTTCCTACATCCTAACAGAGCCATCTTCGGTGTGGTTTTATCATCTCACGTGCAAAACCAGGGAGGCTGTTCATACAAATACACAGGAGAAGCACAGACATCCCTTGTTTCACGTGGTGGAGGGTCTGTGGAACTGCTCTGGGTGCTTAGAGAGCCGGGGTTCAGCCTGGAGAAAACTCTTTTGTAAGGAGACCTTCCTGCAGCCTTTCAGAACTCAAAGGGGGTTTATAAGAAAGATGGGGACAGGCTTTTTAGCAGGGCCTGCTGTAAAAGGAGAAGGAGAAATGTTTTTAAACTAAAAGTGATTGGATTAAGATTAGATGTCAGAAGAAAAATTTTAGTTATGAGGGTGGTAAAACAGTGGAAACTCCTCTTTCCCAGAGAGCTGGTGGATGATCCATCCCTGGAAACAATCAAGGTCAGGTTGGATGGGGCTCTGAGCAACCTGGTCAAGTTTAAGATAATCCTGCTTATTGCAGGAGGATTGGTCTTGATGGCCTTTAAATGTCTAACCTAAACCATTCTATGGTTCTGTTACTAGGCCTATAATACATGAAGCCAAAAAATACTCATTACATGAAAAAGAGCCCAGGGCTACCCAGACAAACTGTAAACCAAATTCTTTCATTTCAGTTGCATATAATTGTGCAGAAGCCAAATAAGGACAGAGTTGGAGAGGTGGGAAATATTCAGAACCTTCAAGGTACCTTGCTGACTGGAAGTTAATAGAGCTATCACTTCCTTTTGCATTAATATTATTTGTTACCACCTCAGTTCTATTAGATTTATGAATTGTTCATAAGCAAAATCTCATTTCCTTTAATACATTTGCTATGTGTAAGCTCTCCTGGAACAGTTTAGAAAACTCATTTTCAGGCTGTTTCTGGTGAAATGTTTGGTTTATGTGTTCTCAGATTTGATAGTGGGTGCTTGCTGGACTGTTTCAATTGTTATATTGGCTGGCAATCTTTTTGCAAATATTAACAAATCCTCCTCCCATCACACCCCCTCACTGGCATGTCCAGGAGTAATTCTTAGATGTATAATTGCTCCATTTCAAACAATTAAAACATCTGAGACTCATGAACGTTTTTACAGTTAACTGGAAGATGTTAGGAGATTCATGACATATGATTAGTAGCCCACTATGGAGCACAACTGTTCCAAATTCGACCCCTGTCCTCAGAAACGTTCTTGTATTTATGAATTTGATATAAAACCTTTGCTTATTTTTACCAGCTCTGGACACTAGCTTGGAAACCATTTCCACTGCTACATCAAAGTACAAAAAACAGGGAAGATGCAGATGCTATGGGCATGATGTTTGCCTGGGATAAACCAAGAGATTTCATACAAAGCTGGACTCACTTTGGCAGCTGCAGGGATTTGGCCAAAGTTATTGATCAGACAGTTAACAGGTCTGAAATTTAAGAATTAGGCAGCGTCTCCACCACTTTACTTTTAATATTAATACCATAAAGGCATACAAAAACAAGGTTACACTTTCTCAAATTATCACGAAGCAGAAAAGGGGAAGAAAGATACCTATGCATAGACATAAAAACAATACACTGGATCACTTGATTTGTTAACTGGGTCAGAGATAAAAGCACAAAAAAACTTTGTAAATGAAACATACAAATCAAATTCTTTACTAAGGGAAGAGTGCATTAAGGCCATCAATAAACATAGAAGAGATTTAAGAGTTAAAACATTGGCAAATGGTTAATCTCTAAAGAGTGCACTGTATGAAAATACCAACTGTGCAAAAGCTATGAACCTAAACTACTAAACCCCTTGCTAGATTCTATAAATGTCCCTTTTCAACTGTGTATTCTCCCACACAAAAAACTGTAATTTATTGTATAGTGGAAAGTGTACTCACTTAACATTAAATTTCGTGAAAATATTAGAATTATAAATTTGCATGGCACTACGCAACTTTTTGGCTTAAATGCTTAAGATTTACAATCCTAGCTTTACAAACATTTAACAGAGCTTGTTGCCAGGTACTTTAAGGCACAGTCAACTGAGCTGCACAGAATAAATTATGCCTGTTTCTAATTATTTGCAAAATTATGCCTAAAAGACACAGTGTGACAGGTTTGGAATTCGGTGTTAAACATCATCTAATAAAAGACTGAAAAAATTTGTAATAAATAATTCCAATTAATGAAGGAGTAGATGATATTTTTCAAGAGAAATTATATTCTACATACAAAAAAAAAAAATTTAACTTGAGTTACTCAGCACAGTACAAGTGACTGAGTATAAAAATACCAATCAAGTCAGGCATTCAGGATTCAAACCCAGAATAATTTAAATTAAAGGAAACTAACATTATTTTGATAAAGATTTTTTTATTTGGGCTGTTCAAGATATCTACCAATTTCCCTGCTACATGCTATGTCTAAAATTCAGCACCCAGAAAGATTTAATTGAGGTTTTCTTTCAAATATTGACTCCAGTTATCATTTTTAGGGAAAGAGAGCAGACACAGGTGTCTAACTTCCAAGACTTTCCATGGGTCAGATAAGGAATTTTTCCTTGTATCATACACATTAATGTCCTTGAAAGATAAATAGATTTGTTAAAATGTCCTTACAAGGTGATACAGTTTAGTATGTAGTCAGTTATTCCCCAAAGTTTGAACATTAGAAATGACATCGCAAACACAGTGACTGGTAATCCTTTCATTTCATTTCATTCATTTCATATTCATTTCATTAAATTCAGATTTATCTACATATTTTCAGAATCTACTACCATCTACCCAGGGTTTTTTTGGAAGACACTAATTTTTTGAGTAGATTATCTTGGAACTATTTAAAGCGATACAGCCAATCTATTATATTCTCTCCACTTTTAGGTGCAGCATTTAGAGGTGCAGTGAGGGAATAATTTCTCCATTCTTTGTTAAAAAATCTATTCATTTTTTCCTGTTGTGTGGTTATTTCCCTTCCTCTCCCCAGTGTAAGACACTAGTCTTGTCATTTGTGTATTCTTCCCTACAACAGTAGAGAGAAAAAATTCAGAAAGTGTAACTGTAATTCCACGAAACTGCCTGACAAGACCCTCTAGGAGGCCAGATGCCTCTAACATTTTTGAGAATTAGATTTCAAGTTCATGGTTTTCTCTTAATGCTTGTAAAAGATAAAGCTTTGAAAGCCTGCAAAGCTCAAATCTTTTCTCATTACTTCTGTAGAACAAACGTAGCTGCCATACAAGATCTTCCAACTTTACAGACACCTTCCCCTTTTTCAAAGGATCAGTTCTATAGGAGTGAAGCAGAAGTAAATTGTGGCATTATCTCCTAGGATGACCCTGCCAAGCTGCACTGCCAAGTGGCTTTCTCTTGGCTGGCTATAGAATCAGCACATTGGTTTTCAGAGACAGAATGCATGCCTCAATTTCCTCAGGAGCTAGAAAAAATGGTTGAGGGACACTGTAGGGATTATTTCACCTTGAAATGCATCTGCCTTAGACCTGATTTCTCCAACTCTTTGCAGGCTCAATGGGGGAAAAAAGACACCTGCTGAAAAGGAAAACTGATTTTGTAGAATTTTCAACACTGAGCAGCTATTCCCAGCTGCTGAGAACTCCAGGAGTGGATGTTGGGTGCATGCAGGAGGGAGGAATTCATTGGCAGCTCCTTATCAGGTGGCAGCAAAGCCTCTGCCCTTTCACATCTGTATCTTGGAGGCAAAAGAGAGACTGACATGGTCCCCCAGAAAATACTAACTTTTAAATTATCAGTGTAAGTCTGTTTTAGTGATGCTTTCTTGCTGCTGCTGTAAACAGCTATGAGGATTGCAAACTTTTTTTCTCCAAATATTTTGTTGATGGGTAAGATAGCCATCAACACAAACACTTTCATTGTTCAATAGGATCAATACGACTTTTAAGTTGCTTTAGCACTGACAGAAAGTTGTTTTATTTTTAGTTTCTAGTGAGGAGAAAAATCTCTATCTATAGATTCTGAGTCGTTAGCATAACATGGCTACCATTTTTCTTAACAGCAAATCTAGAAAAGGAAATAAGGCTGAACATTTTCTTCACCAATTATTGCATGATCTCAGGACAGTACCAGGTTAAAAGATGGAATAGCACTTACATTAAAAAAAAGCTTCTGTGCATTGATTTCATTGACATCTCAGTCACTGGTTCTTTTTGTGACCCCAGACAAATAATTTTCTCTCTATTTTACTCAATGTCTCTATTGTGAAATCAGTCCTTAATAACATTCAGGTATTGGTTATTGTAGGATTCTGTGAAAAGGGGGCTGGAAACTGGTTTGTTTGCATCAAATAAATAAGATAGCCTGGTATTTTTATACATTTAAATACATAACAATTCTCAGTGCTCTTTACAAAGAACCAAGGGAAAAAAGGTCTTCTAATGTTCAGTCCTTCCAAAAGTATACTCAGCAGAGTCCATAATACATTTAATTGAATAAATCACCAATCAGGAATATTTACGACAAGCACATAATTCCAGTACAAATCTTGCATTGTATGTTTTTTTATTTTTCAGCTAAATCTCTGAATTTATTCACTCTCTGTAATCATAACTCCTCTGTTTATCCAATCCTCTACATTTTCAGACTTAGAAACTTTTTTATTGACCATACATGCTGTGATGAGATACCAGGTTTCTTTGCTTTAATTTCATGGCTCACAACGAAATATTTCACTGGCCTTGCGAACTAAAATTTGGGCAGAAAACAAAAAACAAAAAAAAAGAAGGGAGGGAAACAAAAGAGCATTTACTTATCATTTGAAACTTGTAACCTTGCAATCTTTGGCTATACTGATCTTAGCTCAAGTCTACACTGTGGGTAGATCTGAAGTCCTGCTCCATAATCAAACACTCCTCATTTGTTTCTAAAGGAATGGACAGTATTTAACAGGAAAAGAGTCTTAAAACTTGTCTAGGCATGAATACAGACTAGGACTGCATTTATTTCTTGGAGTTAAGTAGCTTTATCACAGTAGCATATCACAGACAGATATGTGTAATGGAAAACAGAACCATTTTCCTGCTATCTGAACCAAAAAAATTTAGAATCTAATAAATGTAATTTAATTAAATGTTTCCAAGATCGTGTCCCCTTGTCCCCTTGAAGGGTTTCTAGCCCTGTGCTTAGATCCTTGAAAATGATAAACAGTCTGTTCATTTTCAGGCAGTAGCTAGCTTGAATAATACCACTGAACCAGAATATTCAAAAAAGGGAGAAATCACAATCAGAGGAGAAAAAGGACAGTTAAGGGTTTTTTTAATTCCCTTGCCCAGCATACCTACAAAGAAAGCCCTATTAAATGCAGTGCAAACTCCAGTTATTTTTCTGATATTCACATCTTTCAGACATGCCAGTGCAAACACTTCATGGGATACAAAATAAGCAGGAGCAAGCTGTGGTAAAGACACAAGGCAGGCCCAACCCATGCTCACAGCTTTACAAGCATGCAGAAACACCACCAAGTTCTTTTCTGCAGCAGACAGCATCCTTGTCCCTACAAATATGACTAAAATAGGATTGTACTATTCCCAGAGAGGAATATATCTCCTAGACTGTAAACAGACTGACACTGAGGCTGCCATGCACTGTCTGGTCCAGAAGACAGATTATAAAGCACAAATTTCAGAAAGTACATGTGCAGCAAGTGCAGTGTGGTGTAAAAGCTGACCATGACCCAGCTACACATACGCAACACTAAAATCAACAGCAGTTTTACCACCATTTGGGATTACAGCCTTCAGTCAAACAGCTGAGCTGCCTCATGTTGTCACAAACATGTGCCTAAATTATACTACCAGTTTATCTACAATAATTTGTGTTCATTATCATAGAATCATAGAATAGTCTGAGCTGGAAAGGACCCAGAGGGATCTTCAAAGTCCAGCTCTTAAGTGGTGGCACATCCAGGAATTGAAGCCACAACCATGGCATGAGATTAGCACCATGTTCTAACCAACTGAAATAATCTCAGGGTCTGTCACAGTACCATTTGCTTTCTCCTAATGGCAGTATTCGTGTTGTCATCCAATATCTTAGATACAGTCAGACCAATTTGACTATAGCATTTTTAATGTTAGTCCCCTTCAAAAAGGTAGAGTAACATTAGATAACTTCAAATGTTGAATTTACCTTGCACTCACCATATTCCTGCTTCCAGATCCACTGCCTTCTATACTTCCAGATTCTTTAGAGTAAATGCATAGCAGGTTTAATCCTGCAGTTTCTCAATGAATATATTAATTTTGATCTCTTCCTTCTCTGACATTCTATCAGTGAGGCATGGCACTAGAAAGAAAAAAAAAAATCCATTAATACCAAATTTTTGGTGAATATGACCCAAAATTTTTTTAAAGTATTGATCAACAAGCAAATGCCAGTTGAGAATTTCACAAGGAAAAATTCCAGTTCATTACCAAAAAATATAGAGAAGTAACCAGCCTCTTTTACTGAATGTAAAGGAGTGAGTTTCAAATATCTGTTATTTATGTATTTATCTGGATTTTCATACTACCACATATAATGCAGAATTAAACCATAACAACCAAGAACCCAGGTGTTTAAGGTCTACACAGACAGAAGATGGAGAACACAGGAATGACAAATGAACATTTTCCTTGCTTGTCCTGCCAGCCTTGGAGACACAAGTGGGGTCTAATGCCCAATGACTCTCAGGCTGCTGTTTAAGCCCAGAATATGGAATGAAGGATCCAAATTTTCCTGTGGTAAACCAGCAGTAACCCACATCACATGTCTATCACTAGCCTGCTGTCAAAATTACATTTCCTACTGGTTCTGCAGAGGCGTAGATATTATTGCCATGTCTCTTAGCAATTGTGCAAACAAACCTTTGCACCCCAAAGATGTGAGAGGGGTTCAACCTTGCCTTGAGTGTATCTTTGAAAGAAATTGTCTAAGTACCAGAACTACAAATAGACAGCACAGGCAGCTTTGCATTCACACTGGTTCTAGCACCTCTACACAACAGCATGCTCAAATAGTACAGCAAGAACTTTGAGCAAATTCAATCTTCTTTGCTGAATTCTCCCTTCTCTTCCTTCCAGAAGCTCATAAAATTAACAATGAATGGAGGGAACTAAACCAAATACAAAATATTATTTCAGATTTATTAGAGGATGGGAAATATCGCTGTTGCTTTTTGGAATTAAGTGGACATGCAAAACTCCTTGTGCTGTGAAGTAAAACCATGAAAATGCTTGCTCCTCAAATACATCTGCTCATGGGGACAGACACACCCACCATAGACACCTACCTTTTGGAGCTGGCTCTGCATCTTTTGCCTTTTAAGCCTCTCCAAAACTGATAGTGCAGGGAAAGAAGTGGATGTCAGGGAGGAGTTTCATTTCCATCTGTTCTGGCCCAGCAAAGAGTCCAACAGAGACAATATGTCACCAACTTAGATTTGACAAGCTCTCCAGCTTTTGCATTCCTGCCTGCAAGTGATTTGGACTATTATACAACAGGGTTAGGAAGCTGTAACTCAGCTTCCTCCAGCCACAGGATGAAAGGTTGCTTTGGATGGTGATTTACATTGAGATTAATCACAATCATGGCCATGGTTACCCTGCTGTGTTCTAGTGATTTAATTCTACTGCACAGAATAAATCGAAGACAACTGAGTTTGTATTCTTGGTACTCTTTGAAAGTGTCCTTATTGCTGCTATTACACATTGGCTGCCCAAGTCAGCCCATTATATGGTTATTTAACATAGCTAGGTGGCAAGCCTTATGTCATCAGAATGACTCAGCTGTTAAAGTGCTCAATAAAAGTGGACAGTTTGAACCAGGAGCATGAACATCTGAGGAGCCATGTGGTGCCTGGATCCAAAGCTGTGTTTCAACACGAGATGCATGTGTGGGCAGCTGCAGCATTTAGCTGTGCATCCAGGTTCAGGCTGAAACACCCCAGGCTGGTTTCAATGCTCCTTTCCAAAGTCCAGTGGGTTTCAGCGTGATGGTTTTCTGTTGGGCCCATTTTTAACAAAAGCAAATTCAAATGAGAAGCTACCCAGAAATAGCACTGCATAGCAATTTTGTATATCAATTTATAATGCAATGGAAACAGATGGTACATTCAGCACTGTCAGAGAAAGCCATTTGGGTTTTGGTGACTATTTCTTTTTTATTTTTGATGGTATATTTACTCTGTCTGTTTTCATTGCTGAGCTGTTTCAACACCTGTATAAAATAGAAATCTACCCTAAGTGAGAGCTGTGTAAACTAATCTTGGTAACAGATGCAGCTTTGTCAGTCCTGATGTAATTTTCTGACCAGTGGTGTAAACTGTACAGCACACCACTTTTTGATGGCAATCAAAAATGTTCACTTGGTTTCTACTTCCAGAAAGAGGGATTAATTTATGAAGGATCACTAGAAGCCATTTGCAAAAGAATGAAAGCCTCCTTCAATTTTTATGAGGCAAGTTTTGTGTTAAAGATGAGGCAACAGATTTATTTTGATGCTGTATTTCACAGGGTATTTGTATCCTACATTTTCTACAACATTTACAGGAAAGGCCAGTATGGTGATCTGAATTCAGGACACACAGCTCAGAGAAGATTAATTTAGACCAGGCTTGGGGCAAAACATAGCTTATGCAATTTACTGTCACCATTTCCACTGAATCTTTGCTGATTAATTCAGCTGCAGAAAAAAAAAAAAAAAAGACCATAGTTTTTTTTAAGGGAGGAGCATGAGCAAGGTTGCTTGTTCATACACTGATATTGTACAGCTCTGAGGAAACCTCCTTTAGTGTCTTCAGCCAGTAAGAAATTCTCCAGTTAAATGTTTTCCTCAGAAATTGTTCACTCATGGAGAGACTTAACCACTAAAATCCACCAAGTATCTCATGCCCAGAATAAAATTTATGGCCATGATGAACAAAAGCAATGCAAAAGCCCAGCTGTCTATTGTTGGCACACGAAGAAGCTGATTTAATTTTGAAGAACAAACCTAAGTTTTCCTTTTTCCAATGTCCCCCACTGACTGTTTTCTCTTACACTCTGCAAGTCTTATTCTACTTTGCATTTTGTGATTACTTCCCAGAACAAACTCCTACTTGAATCCCAATCTCAGGAAAATAATAAAATTACCAAGCTACAGACTATTTCATCTGCTTGGTCTTCTTTTTCCTACCCTCAAGCCCACTGTATTGAATCTTTTAAATAGAAAATTCTCTCAGAATAATAAAGCCATTTTCCTTCAAGCAGAGTTTCTCTTTGGACAATATGGGTAAATAAATATGCATCTCTTTGAGAGAGCACTGAACACCAATTTTTGCAGTATGTCTTAGTGTTCTCTCAACTCTACTGCAAACAACTGCACTGGATAGATGGATACAAGGCATTTATCATAAAACAGTTTCCCTGTATCCATCAAAGGTAAATTAAGACTAATGGGCAGTATTGTAACAGTTCTCACAACAGCTCAGACATGTAACAACTTTGGTAATTCAGAGAAAGGGTCACTGGGTTGTGAATGACATCCTGAAAGGTAAATCCTGATAACTGGGGGATGAGGGAAAGAAAAGGGGAAAAGAAGAGAAAGAAAGGAAGAACTCGTGTTCTGCGCTCCTTAAAGACAGGAGGAAAATGAGTGAGTTCAGGATAGTGAGTGAAAGAGGGAAATTATCTCAATTAATTGAAACAGTGTAGGTAAGAATCAAAAAGTGTTCTTCTCTGGGATGCAAAACAAATTATTTAAATTTTATAGTACTCTCATAAAATGGGGAACAGACATTCTTGATGTGTTTGGTCTATTTTTGAAGTGATGTCTCCAGAGCAGGATCTATGGGACCTGGCCCAGTCTGATCATATCAAGCCTTCAGTCTTTCAATTCTACAGTAATTATCAATGAAGCTTACTTTTTATGTATTTATGATTGCACTGTCTTCTGGACTGGCACTGTTAGTAATACCATTGAAATTAGGAGCAATACATCTCAAGTGGGTTGCTGTTGGGAGTCAGCATGGGGAGCTCCACAGCAGCCATGTGAAGACTGGAAATCCCACTGGAAATGCCAGCCCAGAACCAGCGTGTGACCATTCATTGCACAACCACTCTTCGAGCCAAAAATAGAACAAAGTATTTACTTGCCAGTGAAGGATGTGAATAAAATTAAGATTTCCATTGAGAAACAAATTAGCACAATATGTTATTTTCATGTATCAAGGAAATGGATGACTGGAAAAAAACTTTGTTTACATACTGCAATCTGTTTACCTGATATTTACAGGTAAACAAAATAGACACAGATCCGGAATGTTTCAATGCAAATTTAATGTTTGTCTTCATCCATTGAACATTATTTTTTGTACATTTGTTGATAGCCTATTATTTCAATAATGAAAAACGAGTAAAAACTTCCCCCAAATGAGCAAATTCCTTTCCTACTTACTATGCAAATAGGAGCAAACCATATTTTCCATTTCTAATTAAACCTCTACCTGTTCCTCAATCAGGTAAATTGCTAATAGCTTCTTGCTCTGTTATTTTTGGGACTATTTTGAGCAGAACTATTCTGGTTGCTATAATTAAGACTTCTAAAATTAATATTTAAATTTTATAAACGCTGGACTACGACATCCTGAGAAATAATAAATACAAGTCTGATTGCAGAGCTGAAGTGAGCTGTTATGTGCATTTGCCTTCTTTAATCCTGAAGTCTGTATCTCTCAACACTTGAATGCTATTAGGTTCTGAAGCTGATTACATGGGTTGGTTTGTGACTCAGACAGCCAACCCTTCAGGCACCTAAAAATAATGTTCTGTTTCTTTTGTTAAGGGAAGAAATACGCCTGTACCACTTCAAGCAACCTGAGCCAGACCTGAGAGTGAAAGCCCAGCCTGATCCAACCAATTCAAAACCCTCACATCAAAACTAAAGCACTACTTTTTCAGTGCTAAAGGCAGGAAACAGAAAATTTGTGATCTCACCAGCTGAACACGGAGCTGAGATGGATGTCAGTATCTTGTCAAGTCTGTCTGCAGTTCCAGTCTTCAGGTCTGAGACTCTCTAGGCTTTGATACCAGCAGGGAATTTGAAGTAGGAAACACAAGAAATGAGTAAAGTAATTGCTCAAGAATAGCAAATTAATTCATCACAGGTTATTATCTGCAGTGAGGTTATGTTTGGGAATGGGAGAGAGAATTTAGTGTGCATATATAACCCAGAATGACAAGATTCCTAGAAAAAACATGAAGAAATAAAAATTACCTTAAGGAATATTACGAGAGAGCTCAGTTCAAGACAGGGAGTAGGTGTCCATTACCTTTCATGGTGCTTTTTAAAGATCTCCAAGGGAAGACTGGACTTCTTCAGATGTAGTGTTTTTTTACATTCTTTTTTTCCCTCCTTGGAAATCATTTTCTGAATCAGAGTTTTGATTCCTATATATTCACAAAAACATTAAGAACAGGTCAATATAAAGAATGGTAGGAAAGGCAGACAGAGGAAAAAAAAAATTCTCTTATGGTGTGAAAAAAAAAATGAACCATTTTAAGAGTCTGGTTTTCAAAACTAAATGTCTACCCTCACCCCTATGATGTAAAACAACCCAACCACTTGTTACTAAAAAGGTTATTAAGACTTAGCGGAGAAAGGCTGCTTCTCCTGCAGTTACTCAGTTAATGCAAGGCCTTGAATTGCCCTCCAAAAGCTTCTCTCTGTTGATATATAGAAGAACCTAGGACAGCTACGCTGCTAATTAGGATCTTCAGTTAACTGCTCAAAATTTGTTGGGATGAGTGCCAACCAAAACAATTACTCTCACTTTTTTTTGTACAAATAGAATGCTACATCATATCTGGAAGATTCACCAGTGAAGGTACAGATCTTGAACTGAGAAAAAATAGGGTTCAGAACTTTCTATGTTGTATTCATTTAAGGACCTCTTGGGGACCTAAAATGGTATTTGTAGCATTACTTTTTTCCCCTTTTCTTTCAATGACGGATTTCTCCCAAATTCTGTGTCTTCCATTGCTACTGCAGAAAACCATGGTGGTAGGGAGTGCAATGAGATAGGCTCACCCCTCAATTCCAAAACCAATACAACCAGGCAAGGACATTTGCAAACAGTGCTCAATGCATCTCCTCAGGTCCTGCCCTGTTCTTCAGTAAAAAAACTGTAGTCTCCTCCTGTATGAAAGCTCTCCTTTTGCTTTACCATTTAAATTACTTATTAGTAATTTTAGAAAAGCTTTTCTAGAAGATAGGCAAAGAAAATGAACAGTCATTAGGTTCCCTACCATATATTTGTAAAATTTCACTAATCTTAATTTCATTTTTCTTCTGATTGCCCTTTGAATTTCCTATGCTTATATTCAAAAGTTAGTAATATAGCATATACTAGCGATTAGTTTACATGTTGCTACAATGATTGCACAGCAATTCCATACACAACTACTTAGGAATCAAGCATGAACCTGAACTACAGCTCATAAATTTTTTTTAGAGAACATTTCAAAAGAAAACAGAGAATTCAGGCAACTCTTCCTTTATGTGATTTTACTTGTCAGTAAGAGAAGAGGTTATGATATTTTCACCTTAATTATCCTAATTTTAAAATTCCTCTTTCAAATAAGAAGAGTTTTGCAGAATGGATTCCACGGTTTTAATTATTCCAAAATCATGCACTGCTTACAATAATTAACAACTGTCTGTAATTATGGGTGCACAGGGGTTTCTCTGCTTAATGCAAAGTGCCCTGTTCAAAGTCAAGGTATTTAATGGGGGAAGGACATAAAATGTCACAGGATATGCTGAACAGAAAGCTTTGCTCTTCTGATAGAGAGTAATATAATTTTCAAATTAAATTTAATTTCTTTTACCGTCTTTAAAAAAATGCCAATCTATTTTAGGAACCATAAAGCAACATACAAAGATATATAGGGTATTTTTTAGAAGTGTAAGCAGGATTATTTTAATGACACTCTACCTTAAACAGTATTGTTATTGCTGAGAAAATACCAACACTCTGGTCTATGTGTGTGGTGAGGTGGATTCTGATAACCAAATTCTGTTATGTTCAGAATCAGAAATTAGAAACACCTCAATATTTACATCTAGTAAATAGGCATCTAATGAATTAATGATATTTTCAAACTGAGAAAGAGGAGATTATTCTGAAAGTCATCAGCAACCTTTCTTTTTGCTTCCAAAACAGGGTATCTTTTTTGCTCTATATATAACTGTGCTGGCATTCAGAATGGTCAATGAGTTTGAAGTACTTTCTTAAAAAAAATGTGAAAATCAGTCACCTAAAATTCAGTTTTTCTCTAAATTAGGAAACAATTGTTGTCCAATATATGAATTATTCGTGAATGGAGTTATATCTGATCTTGACACGTTTATGTTTTTAGTGTTCATCTTTGTCTCTGTAGATTCATCTTTCCTAGCATGAGAACATGCATTCATATACAGATCTGTATATCTTTCTTCCTAAAATAAGAGCTTTACAGCAGCAGTGTGTTGAAAAATGTTTTTTCCTACAAAATTCTTTTTTCAATTGACGGCTTGAGGGCTGCACGCTGTGTGTGTGCACACCCATGTATATTCACATGTATGTGCACTGTGTGTAGACATATTTCTAACTCTCATGATGAGGTTGAGATTTCCTCTTTTAGCTTTTGTTCAATAAAGAGAAATAAGGTCTTTTGCAGTCAGGAATCAATGACCGTTTGGAACCATTCAACTTGTGTGAAAAGCAACACTCCCAATGNAGGAATCAATGACCATTTGGAACCATTCAACTTGTATTTTTCCTCTTGATTAGTGTGAAAAGCAACACTCCCAATGACTGAAATTTTGATTGTATTAAGTAGAACTGACAAAAGTCCATTACAAAAAATGCATTTTGTTATGTTTTCCTATAATGTTACTTCTTAAAAGAAAAAGTACCATTTTTTATTTGTCAGTTGGCAAGCAGAAGCTGAAGTTCATCCCAAATGTCTCTGTACTTCCTAAAAAAGTATTTCATTATAAAGATGCTGCTGCCATCTATTGGGTGACATTACTCTACAAAAGAATTATGTCTTTTCTGGATTCAGCAAGGACAAATAAATTGTGTCATTCACCTTTTTTCCTGTGGAGTTTTACTAGCAACTAGGTTATAACCCGTATTTGGTTTACAACATATGTCTTAGGCAAAGAGCTTGGTCCTGTCTTTGCCACCACTACCACATTTCATGAAGAGAGATATTTTGGAATAGATGTGGACTTAAATTTAATGATGTGGAACTGGAAAAATGAAAAAAAATTAAAAAATCAACAAACCCACCATGTAATACTGCCTCACATCTCAGAAAGATCTTATACAGATGTTTTCATGCACAGTGTCACTAGTGGAACTGCATCACTTGCTGTGTTTAAATAAAAGACCTCATTTCCATGTAACTGGCAATCTTTTGCAATACAAAGAGATTTCTGTGATATACAGAGACTTCACAGTTGGTTTTTTTTAAGCAACTTAGTGAGGCTTCAAAGAAATATTTTGCCACTCTAATATTGATTTTATTTTCCTATAAAATTTTAATTTAAGGTTTGAATCCTTCTGTGACATCCCTGCATCTGTATCTTTGGCACATGAAATGTGCATTTTTATGAAGAATACAGGCATCAGAAGGATAAATGCTAGAAAAACATGTATTTGAGCCTTGAAAGTTGTAGTTCAGTCCACAGTGGGACCACATGGAGGTAAGCACACGTGGTAAAATAAAGGAAGTACGAGGGTGAAGTGCCCCGCTGTGCTCTGTCAGTTCTGGTCGAACAGAGGCCTTAGAAGCATCACTCTGCTACAGAAAAGAGGCAAGCAAATAATATTGACAACAGAAAACAATGGCAAAAGAATTAACAGATCTCCTTCTCTGATTTTATCTGTTGCCATATCTTTCTGACACTGACTAATTGTGTCTCTTTTCTCTTGCTTTCAGAAGAGCAAGAAGGCATTTTACCTTTTGTGGCCCAGAAGAAAACTGGCTGACTGCAGAAAGTATCATACACATTGTTGACGCCTACACCACCAATAACCAGCTTGTCTTTTTATTGATAAACTTGACTGATAAAAGGCCAGCAGCAAAAAACAGCAGGAAGAAAATTTCTCTCTACTTTTAAAGAGAATATATGTGACCCAGAACATTGAAGAAACAGCAAGCTGGAACCTCACAATGCTAACTATACTGGCCTGCTGAATTGCACTTTGCAACCTCTTTGATTTTTTTATTACTGAGGTTAAACCCAGACAAGTTTAGCTAACTGTGTGCTGAGGTCGAGAAAAGCCATCACAGACAGTACAAAATTCTTTTCTGCAATGCTTGGAAAAGAACCATTTCTTCAGGCTAGTGTTCTCCCAGGGAAGTATAAATGCCTCCCATTACCATTAAGAGCAGAGAAAGGACAGCTATTAAATATTAGACTAGAACTCAGGAGATCTTGCATCTAATTATACTTCTGTGGAAGCATTTCTACATGACCTTGGGCCAGACACACAAAAATCTATCTATGCTTCAGGCTACCACTGATAAATGGAGATAATGATATATTTGCCCCTTAGAGCAGCGTTCTGAGGTTAAACTCAGGTTACTGTAATATTAACATTTGTTTTTCAGTATTGAAATGATAAAAGCACTTAAAGGTCTATTGCAGTAAGATTAGAGAGGAGTCTGACTTTCTTTTTTGTGTGCTTACCTTTCCACTAACATGTCATTTAAAGAAAAAAAGGGTGTTCTTTTGGAAATAGTCTCTGCTAAGCAACAGCAGGAAGATTTGTGTGTGGAAGAGCACCTGTAGAAAAAGAACGTGCAGTAGAAGGGGAAGAAAGCTCCACTCCTGTTCTGTGGAAGACTGCAGAACTTACCAGTGGAAGGGCTGATAATGTAAGCTCAGTGTATTGTAACAACCAGAATTTCTCCATTATTAAAAGGGAAATATCTGCAGATGGCAACAGTGTGACATTACAACCTCTGCCAGCTCCGGTTGCAAAGGGGATGTGGAAAAGTGGAACCAGCGTAAAATCAAAAAAGCGTTGTGGGGTTGGTTTTTTGTTTTTTTGTTTTGTTTTTTTTTCAAATGGACAGAAAGTTAATTTACAGAAAATACAATTTAGATTTGTTTTAATACTAATTTATATCAGCAATACAATTTGAGGTATACTGTGCTTTGGTTTCAATATTTCTACTGCCCCAGCCAATTGACCTTTTTATTCAAATAGGGAGATGTTTTCCATAAGGATTCTTATCCTTTCTGCCATATCTATAGCTTAGTAATACTTTGCAGTTCCCTGGAGAAGCACTAACCAAGTTCTTACATTAATATGGTCTTGGTCTTTGGTTTCACAGAATCTCCAGTTCTTCGTCCTAATCCTAACTTGGCAAAGTATCTACTGGTTATACCATAAATGTGCCATAAGGATATGTTAAAAAGAAAGGAAGAGCCAGCATTTTACTTTCTCCAGTCTGGTTTTCTATCTAAACCAATGCCAGATATCTAACAGATATGGAATGTTCCTATAGCAGCAATAAAAATATCAAAGAAGACATCAACCATTTTCTTCCCTTTGAACCCAAGGGCTGCAAAAGCAAGGAATGCTGGATGCTGAGGTTGCCTTTTAGCTGCTCTACAAAATGCTACTGGCAACCTAATGTCTAAAAAAGCAAATTCTAGCTTTAAAACTGCAATTTTGAATGCTTTGTTTAGTGCTGTAGAGGCTATATAAACACAGGGTTGAAGATATGGTTGCAGATACCCTTTCAATCTCATTTCTGCAGCAATTAAATCTGCATATGGGTACCAAGGGATTTTGAAATACATTTTGTTCTTAGTCTTCTGGACTGGAACTTTGGTTTTATTTGTCTTGAGGTGTCCAATTATTTAACACATTCCATTAAAATTACTAGAAATGTAAACATTTCCTTACCTGTTAAACTGGCATCACACTACCATTCACCCCAGGAACTGAATGAATACTTGTCAGCGTAATGACAAACAGTTCTTCTTTTTTCCATCTCTGACCTGAATGGAGCACATGAAGAAATAGCACACAGGAGTGTGATGAGCTAGAGAAATATGGTAATGGGATAGTATTTTTGGCTTAGTTGTCAAGAAAGGGAAAGAATTAACTTCTGATTAGATAGCAATAATGAAAATGTGTGTGTGTGTGTGTAAAATGTCTTCTCTCTATTGTATGGTTATTCTTTGGTTCAGGAAATTAATTTAAATCACACTTTTCCTCTAGTGGCTACTTCAAATGCCTCCTTTTACGTTACTCTGCTTAAGGAGTTTGAAGTCTGCTTTCCAAAAGATCTGAAGGCCAATAGCTAGAACCAAGTCAAAACCCATTGCATCCTGAATACATGGAAGTCAAAATACTGACTTTGCTAAAAGTGTGTGGAAAGCTCGGTAGGCAGTTGTTTAGATCTGAGGACATAACATCAGCCACTTGGAGAAGCAAAGAAATTCTCATTAAAGGAGATTAAAAAGAGAGAAGACTCCCTCAGAGCAAAGGCCTTAGGGACAATAATTTATTGTCTGACTGCTTGGACAAGAACCATGGAGGCAATATGGAACCAAAATAAGGATTTTGCATGGATCCCACAGTGAAGGGCAGCATTTATAATTGGGAATTCTGTATCTGGTCAGCAGATGGACTACGACCAGATGTAGAAGGAGGATTTATTGGCTGCCTATATTGCATTTTGTACTCAAATGCAGTCTGTACCTCCAACAGAAAAGACAAGAGTCCTAACTGTCCAGAAAACCAGATGTAGCTGAAAGCTCATTAGCAGGTCTAAAAATTCAGATCCTGTGTGTCTCAGGTAAGATATTTAAAATTATTGGAAACATCATAGTTCCAGCCTCAATCACTTTGAGCCTCCTTTAAGAACAGGAATAGCAATATAATAATGGATAAAAAGAATCGATAGTGTATAATAATGGAAGTCATCACTATCTATCTACAACATTCAGGATGATGAACATCAAATATCCTGTGATCTTTATCCTATGCAATGCACTAAAAAACATAACAAATTTCTGGAAAAAAATTACAAATTTCCAGTGTCATTAAAGAGCATATCACACAGCTTTAACACTAGGAATGGTGCAGCTGGAGATGAGCCTTAATTCTTCATTATGATAATTCCTGAATTTCAGTGGTTGAATGCATTCATGTAATGGAAAGTTTGGGAATAATTCTAAGAAAAGAGAGAAGTGTTTTATTAATTCACACCCACATAGATGCACTCATGACATTTTTTTTTACCTTATCTTCTTAGTGTATTCCTCTCTATTTTACATCATTTCTTCTCTCTTTCTTGCCTGTATTTTTCCAGGCTCCTCTTTTTTTTCCAGGCTTCAAAACTTTTAAGTCTTAGTAATCTGTGCTGAACACAAACAAAACAAGAGTTTAATAACTTCTAAAATAAACAACAATGACCTTCCTCCCCCGGTTCCCTTTCCCCAGGAAAACAGAGATTGAGAGAGTTCATCTAATGGTTCTGACTCTTTTTATCTACTTTTTATTTCAGCCTGTAAAGTAGTACTTAGGATGGAAGGAGATAACTTAAATGACAGAGAGTTCCTGGTATAAAGGGGTTTTGCTTCCTTTTGTAGCAACCCCTCAGAGAAACAATAAGTGAAGCAAAGAGACAGATAGTCTGCTGTATTAAGTCTCTAAAGTTCAACCTAAAAAATTTACTTTTACAGTTATGTAGTGTAGCTTCCTCCAAAAAAGCAGAAACAAGAGGCAGATTCTAGTTTACAATGTCACTGAAAACAGAAATTATTTTGTAACTTTTCTGTTTCCTGCGTTTTATCCAAATGTCTCTGTCTCCCAGTTTTATTTTAGATGTGCCCTGGATTTCTCACCTTTCTCTTTTTCCCTCCCTTGACAAGCACTAATTATTTGTATGCCACACATTCCTGAAGGGCATGCACTTTTTCACAGATGAACAGAGACAAATATTTAAAGCTGGGGTGAAAACAGGAAAACATTTATTAGCCCCCAAAGTCAATGCTTTGCAGGGCAGAGTTAGTAGTGCAATCATGTCTATAATAAGCAGAGATCATGGCAAAAGGGAGCAGAGGAGAGTGAGATTCTTCCAACATCCCAAACTACACTCATCGAGCAGCTGTTTTGGACACCCATTAGAACAACTTTATAGCCATTCCTGTAGCTGCCAAATGCTACCTAATAAACATAAAGAAGTCTACTATAGGACAAGCTTAGCTATAAACTTTGGAAGATTTTCAGTCATATTTTCTGTCAGCTTAGTCTGATGTCACTTCAGAAAAGTCTCTAATTCCACTGTATAGTGTAGACATCTCCATAATTTAAGCTGTTGTTATCCTTTACAGAAGCAGCTTGAGACAATGGAATAAACTAAATGAAGAATTAAATCATGAGAAAGATAAAATAATGCTAAAATAATATTCCTGAAATATAGATAATTGAAATTAATTCTTTAATTTCAGATAAAAATGAAAAATCATTTTTCCTGTGTGCTTATGGTGTTGGCACCTCAGACATTGGTTTAACAACAAAGAAAGGAAGTGGTAAATTGTGACTGAATTGCAAGAAAGCAAAAACTTGTTTCATATTTCAGTCCTTGTGAGTTACTGAATTTAAGCAAAAGCTTAAATCAGGCCAAATCCTGAAGGACTCATAAAATTTGGGAACTGCATGCAGATGATCAACCTGCTCTAAATTTGGTGGTTTTCTCTCCTCCTTTGGGTCCAGGTGTTCCCAATTCCAGGTAAGGCATCCAGCTGCAGATGCACAGGACCAGCACCGAGATTCCCTACAGCTGATTAAAAAGCCACATTTGCTGAATGAGCTAAACCTGCTCTAGAATAACAACAAAGTATTTTCTATTTATCTTATGTCTGCATTCAGTCAATTTTTCAACTCTATAATAAGCCTTGTATGGCCTACAGTAAATAAAGCTGTAGACAGCAATGCAACTGTAAGGATCTATAGATCTGCAGATTATTTGAAATACAGCAATAACTCCTTATGTTCACTGCAATAACATTCAATTAGCTCTAATAAGTGTAAGTTTTAATGTTTAAGCCAACCCCTCTCCAAGGATATGCTTTCAAGGAGGTTTAGCTATTAGCTGGTAAAATTTAACACCATCTGATTAGGACAAATTATTTTCAAAACATAACTGCCATAAAAAGCTAGAATGAAAGACAAATTGACAGAACAACTGCTGCTAAATTCTATTTTCAGCATTGTAAATGGGATAATATACCATAATTTGTTTTAATGAGTAACAATTAAGAAACGGTTTCTCAAGTTGCATGTAATTTCTTTCAGTTATTAGTTATTAGTTGTTCATGCATAAATGTGTTTTAATACTGGCTTATCTGAGCTCTAGTATGTGATTAAAGCCTTTCAATATATCCAATTTTTTCTCTTTTAGAGTTTTACATTGCAGAGACAATTCTAGACCAAGGCATTTATAAGAAAGAGATCAGTAAAACTTAGACAAATATTCCTTAAATATTACAAAAAAATATGTAAAGCAATATGAGAAAGATGTCAGAGAAAATCCTGATATGCTTAGCATTGAGTTTTATTTTATCTAACTGTAGGTACAGTTTCATGGCCTCTGTCTTAATGAAATATTTAAGTTAACCTGGCTGTGGAGTGACTTATAATACTACATATTCTTTCACTTTATTAGGATAAAGAAATATTATCATGGGAGGCTATGCTAACAAGCCTAGACATTGCTTGTATTGTTAAAGAATAAGTTCACATCTCAGAGGAGTGTAAAGACCCAGAGAAACTGGCACCTCTTTGACTGAAAAGGCATTCTACTTATCTCCCAGAAAGCAGCCTATTTTGTGCTAAGAAGAATGGCTTAGAACAGCCTCTCTGCTATCAGTCACCCTCATACAACACAACATTTATTGCGCTTGCTTTTACCAGAGCTGCAGGGGTCATGGGGGGAAGGAAACAAATGCTGAACAATTCTCTTCATAAGGCAGACACTAACCTGACCCAACCTAGTGCATTGCAGATTCATGAGTATGAATCTCATGGGAACCAATGCCTATTCTTACAAATTCACCCATTGGAAATATTCTTAACCAGGATATAATGAATTATCTCAGTACACAGAATTTTCTTTCTTTAAACTTACAGTATTCTGTCAGGTTGTATTTATGTTCTTTAGGCCTCTATGCATCCAGAAACTTAAAAATAATGAATAAGTCTTTGAAGATTATTTTGGTAGTAGAACTGTAGGTCATTAAAGTTAGATTAAATTGCTTCAATAAATGTGGATATTTCTAACCACTGTGCATATATTGCTTTTGCTATATTTTAAAATACATTTCTTATTCCAGTTATGTTTAGCTGTCTCAAAAAAACATCTCATTGTAATTAGTAATTTTCTACTGCAACAACCTTTCAGGCCAGTAAGTAATGTACTGTGATTTACGAACCACTCTTAATTACAAACAGTCTTTGTGGCAGTTGGATAATAAATAAATGTCCATTTCAGTATCCCATAGACCTGAATTTCAGTAGAAACCAACAACTTTGCTCATTTGAGCTCTGCAGAGAAGCTTGGTACTTGGGTAATTTTCAACTATTAGAAGAATGGAAAACAAAAAAGAAGCTATTTGATTTTTCTGTTTCTAAATAAATTAAGTTTTGTCTGAGAAAGACTGCTGTGATCAGCACGAAGGTTTCCTGTGTGCCATTTCTCAGGATGTCAGGGATGGGTTTTTGTGAGGATTCTTTACTTGTTTTTCCATTGCAATGAAGCAAAGCTTATTTTGTGGAGTTACAAGGTTGACTAAATCCTTCTTAAGGCAGCAGCACAGAGTACATGAGCAATGCAACACAAGGAGTATTACAGTCTGCATAACAAATTTATTGAAGCCCTTATTTTCCTGTGCATTTAAAATCTTTTCTTTTCCTGCTGGAGATTATATTCATCCTGAAACATTACCCTTCAAGTGTTAAAATGACAAGTGCTGATGAAGGTAAAGCTGATCAGCTGCAAGACTCCCACTGCTGAACATTATAAAGTTTCTGTTGTTCAAACAGCTCAGTTAATTATCCAAATGTGAAGGATATCAGAAGGGGACCTGCTGAGCTTTACAGCTGACTTCCAGGGAATTATCCATAATAGAGCTGTTATGAGAAAACTGTGACAGGCACAGCGTAGAGGGACCTCTGCTTACCTCCCTTGAGGATTTGTGCAGGACCTTATAATCAAACCGAGTTAGGACGTTGCTCAGAATCAAAGAGAAGCTACACTTTGCAAGGGAAAAGCAGTCCAATCAAATTCATGGTGTTTTATCACATAAACCCAGAGAGGATTCTAGACTCATGCATATTAATTGTCTGCTGCAAAAAAGGACTGGCATTCCTCTGGTGCCAGGGACTACTTGCTCAAATTTAGGTTCTCAAAATTACTATCATGGCTTGTCCATACTTAAAAATGTACTCCTTGCTGCCTCTGTGTGAGGTTTTTGAGAAACCACAATGTTCCTTTACAACAAGCACTTCTAATGGGTCTTTATGTGACTACAATTTGGCTTTTTAAGCTGTTACAGTCAATATTTCGTGAACCTGGGACATTTCATGGTACAGTAATTCAGGCTGAGGAAGCTTCAGTGACTAGTAAAGAGTGCAAAGAGAACGAGCAGTACTGAGGTGAATTGGGTAAAACATGGCATCTGTTCAAATCAGCTGCTAGAAAAGCGAGAACTAGAACAAATCTGCCCAGGACTGGCTGATACTGCAGCAGCTAAAGTCTTGTGACATCTCTATTTCATGATCACAGTCACTTGGGCTAAACCAAAAGATATCAGAGTCTTTCTTATTCTCCCAGAAACCACGGTTTGTGCACAGACCACAGTGCTGCACTAGCACAGTGCTGCTAAGTAGTTGTTATTCTCCACTGTTTTCAGTAATCACTCTCCAGTACAGCTACAAAGAATTTAATTCACCCGTGTGGGCATGCCCTGGCTGGGGAAAATTGCATGGACTTGTTCAAACAATGGAAGAGAAAACTGAGGGCACTGTGGAAGGTTTTACTGATGAGTTAATATTTGAAAATTACCTGAATCAGTTTATCAAAAGTAAGTAAGTAATTTTCCATGACAAACAGTGGGAAACATTAATACTGTCATATCTTAAACCAAAGTTCACTATTATAATTATGGAAGTCTTTTTGAGAGGCCTGTCACCATTGCATATAGACACTATCAATTAATCATTTCTACACATTCCTTATTTTGAATCTCTCTTTGAAATATTATTTAACTTTCCAATATACCTTGTAAGCAGGTGCACCTAACAGCTTCTATGAAATAATGTGCAGCATAATGAGCAATTTTGAGTGTGAAAACATCAGTAAAAATTATGCCCTGCAATTATTACCATAAAGTCATAAATAAGATGGTATAATAATGAATAGTAATGGAAACCACATTTCCATAATTAGGATAATCCACATTCTGTGGAACCACAGGTTAATTTGCAAAATTAATTTGAACTGATAAACGATCACAAAATTGTGATAATACTAACCAAAGCCAAAATCAGTGAACAGTTTCTCTTCCGTCCAGAAGTTTTTGCAGGCTTAGAGGCAGAAAACTATAAATTTCTTTTCTACACAAGTCTTCAGCAGTAAGACTGGAAAAAAAAACATAACTATCTTGGCTAAAGAGATGATGTGGCTGCACTACTTCCAGCACAGCTGATTTTGGCACACCATCTGTAAGGAGAACGTTTGCTTGTGAACCCTGACCAGCACCAGTTCAAGGGTCAATGGCCCAGGCACTGTGAAAGATCAAAGCCCTGTGAAAGTCTTATGCCAAATCTAAGAATTGAGTTTTATAGTTGTATTTCCATTTAATTCCACTTCTGCTGGCAAAAAATTCAAGCCTGGTATGACCATGTTCCCCCACCTCTGTCAAACTACGAGAAACAGAAAGTCTTGGAATTGAGTCAAACACAAACAGCAGTGGTTAAATGCATAGAAATTTGCAGTATAGAGTAAAACCTGGTAGAAAGAGTACTAAAGTTCCCTAACAGCATTATATAAACACATGCTTATCTATTTTAGAACTAAATTTAGTAAAATAGTAAAACATTAATATGGTAGTGACACATCAAAGCACAGATGTGTGAGTTTGACTCAATTCTTCTGTCTCTGAGACAGTTTACCAAACCACTCAAGGAATGCAAGATGCTTTTCAGATTTTATGCTACAAGCTCCAGAAAAAGATTTTAAGAGTATTGTTCACTGGCTATGAAGACAAAAGTGTTCTGCTGTTGGGAATATCTGTTATTTTGACAGTGTCTAATTGTAACTTTTGTCCCTTTAACCATCAGTTTACCTTAAGGAAATATGATTAGCTGTTTGTTCCCTGAGCCCTGTATCTAAACTGCTCCTCCTATTATTTAGAATTGCCTGGTCAAACTTCTGTAAAGCAAGTTGCAAAAGCAAACATTTTGAGATATGTGTGCATTAATGTCCTGCCAAACACTGAATAGGAAGCTGCTGTAATTTGTAATGTGAAACTCCTAAGCTGTCACTGTAGGCTAAGAGGCCAAAGTTCCAGACAGCCATTCTTAAATAAGAAAAGGGCTCACAGCGGGGAAGATTTTGGTCTATGAAAGAAACAATTACACTGTCCTGTTATTGAAAACCTATCTAGCTACATAAAACTAAAATTTGTCTTAAATGCAAAGAACAGGCTTTAAATATTTGGAATATAAATTCACAGATGAAAACTCTCTATTCCGTAATGGAGAGGTTAAAACCTCTCCAGATCAGTGTCTTGGCACCCCATTAGATTTAGAGGATTAATTGATTCTTCCATTTAACACTTGAGTAAAAACCCCAAACCAAACTGCACCCCAGCCAGCTCCTCCTATAAAGAAGGGGGCTCTGTGTGTCTGTATATCAGGACAATTGATTTGAATAAAATGTTATGTATTTTTTCCTAAATGTATGCCAGTAACAGAAAAAAATATATGTCATATAAAATACTTGTATTACTTTAACATTTATTTTCACTTCAAACTCTTGGCAAGAAGGAAAAAAACTGCTTCCATAGAATTTCTTGAATTTCTGGAAATGAATCTTTTGTATTTCAAACCAATAGCCTAGCAATACAAGTATTCATATTCTCAGAACAAGAGGCCTTAGAGATAATTTCCTTCATAACTGCTGAAATAGTCTGCAGTCTGGCAGATTGCACATTCCTTAAGTAGTAGCTCTTACTAAGATCAGTGAAGACCAAAGAAACAAAGCTAAAGGAAAAAAAAAAGCATACCAAATACTGCTTTTAATATAGACAAGCCCTGACAAACATCAGCCTTCCCTGTCCTATGAAATTATGATACCATTTAAAGAGAACCCCCTCTAGACTTTTATATGATATACATACCTTACTACTTTACTTACTCAACCTGTTGATTTTATGTAACTCAACACGAGTGCAGTGTTGTTTCTGTGAGGATAAAATTAATCCCATTCTAATAGGAACAACTGAAAAGTCATTACCATTTTCAGTGAATGCACCTTTTTTCCCTGCTTATCTCGAAGGATCATTCTTTATTTCTCCCCTTCCCACTGAAATGTCTAATTTAAAGTATCAGTGTAAGTAAACAGTGTCTTCTGAAGCAACAGACAAGTCTTTCATGAGAAATAATTGTTTGACTGGTATATTTCCTGAGAGACTACAAAAATTATTTCCAAACAACACCATCCAGGAGAATAAAATTCCAGTCATTTCTCATTTAACAAGGTCTCTTGAGGCCCAGGTCCCAGGGCTGCTTCTGTGCTATCTAGCTGCTTTTTCACACTAAATTCCCAAACCCCAAATTGATTTTAATCAACTTTTTTTTTTCCAACTCATTCCACATGCACTCAACTCTCTATTTTTATTTATTTATATTTTAAAGTCCAGTGATTTTGAGATATGGTCTTTCACATTTATAACCTCAAGGGCATTCGAAGTTCCGATGACATTGAGATCACTAGACTCAAGATGACTCTCAACTTTTATCTTATTTATCATCCTTGTCTTGTTTCCCAGCAATATGAGGAGCAAGTACCAAAAAGCCTGTGCTTTTACTGAGTAGCCTGCAAAAAGTGTCAGAAAGGAGCCCTGTCCTCCAGGAAGAGGTACCCCTTATCGAGTCTATAATTTCCAGCCCAGTCAATATTAACTAATTGAATTTCCAATGATTAATGATCTATCCTTTTTATAGGCTTTCCTTATCTTTCTTCTCTTTTTAAATCTTGCCTGGGAGGTCTATACCAATTTTCAGTGATTTTTAGGTTTTAATTTGCCTATCTTTCTTCTTCATCTAAACTGTCCCTACTCAGGTGTTCGAACTACATATGCCATTTATTTCTTTTGTCAAAAAAGGTTCTTTGTCCACATTGCCATATGTCTTTCTGTCCTGCTGTGTCTATGCCTTTTATTGTATTTTTTTCAAGGTATTTCATCTTTTATTCTTGGGACATATTTACAAAATGGGTATTAGGAAAAAGATACACTTGTGTACCTAATTAAAAGCCTACTTGCTAATCTGTTTTTATAAAAAAGCTGACAGCTCTGCCTGCATGGCATAAGAAGTACTCTGAAAATACATGCAGTCCTGAAGAAATGAGGTATTTCAATGAGTGTGGCTTTGCTGGATAGTATCATCAAATACAGATATTTTGCTATTCAACAACAGCTGCAGATATTCACCTCACCTGAAAAATCTGACCCTAAATTGCATAATATTAGGCAGTAACATCTGAAAATCATAATTTGAACATATCTGTGCTACAGTATACATGTGTGCTTGATGGGATTAGAATGCTTATTAATCACTTGTAAAGTTAAATTTATAATTGCTGCACAACACTGAAGAACACTGTCTACAAAAGAGCAGTGCTATTTATTGAGCCAAACACGTATGCAAATAAAGAAGTGGCTATTGCAACCAGGAATGATTACACTGTAATCAGACGTAAACTAAGCTGGAAAGCTCTGACCCCTGTGGATGTTTACACTATTTGGTGTTAACTCTACTCCAATGGCATGAACCAAGATTAGGTCAAAGATAAAGATTTCTCACTATCAAAACTCCATTTCATTCAAATAGTCAAAAGATAGTGTGTGGACCCCAGCCCCTGACTTAGCTGTGTCCTTAAGGCAGGTTTCCCCCTGATGGGGGAGTGATTTTAAAGAAACTTTCAGAACTCTCTGCTTTAAGATAGTTTTTTAAGTCTTATCAGAGAGGTAAGGTCACCAGCATGACCCAGACACAGCACACCACAGAGAAGTGCAGCAGAATGCCCCTAGAATGCTGAGAATGCTTGCAGAATGCTTGCTTATCAAGATAACATGGCCTTCTTAAAGGTAAATCATCCAATTAAAGCTTAAAACAAAAGATACTTTCACTTTTCTACCAATGTCAGACAAATGCTTTTGTAACGTACACAGGAACTGCGGAATTTTTCACCCAATAATTTTAAGACACCTTCTACTGCAGAATATGGAGTATTAGAAGAAGAAGAAGAAAGTCTAGAAACAACAACAATCCTCCATCTTGGAGTTTTTGCTTTTTATCTATTTACTACATTATTAAACCCAACACCTTTAGATTTTTCACCCTGTGATAACCATACATAACATTCTATTATTTAGTTCTCACTAAAGTGAGATTTCAGATTTCAGATTCTAGTTCTTCCCAAAGAACTGGCAGTTTTCTCCATGGATAAAGATAAAAACCTGTGTTCTCCAGGGGGTAGAACCCTTCGAAAAGAGCAGGGAAATATTCTCTGCATTCAGGGCCCCCACCATAGTGGAAAGCAGGAATCAGGTCTGTGCTGCTGTCCATGCAGCGAGAAGCCCGGGGCAGGCAGCATTGCTCAGCACTGTAACTTCTGCTTTGCTGCAGCATCTGGGCTGCCTTCAGTGATTCTGCTTGTAGAGCTCAAGCAGAGCAGAAACCTGAATTTCTGAGACTACAGACTAACCCTTTACAGAATTCTTTTGAATGCCATGAAAAGTTTTAGGGTTACTTACCTAAAGCACTTAGATCGCCTAGCACAAGAATACCTTGATTTGTTTAGTGGAAAGCTTTGATACTTTTTACATCCATCACCTTGGAAATAAAATGTGAGTATGTGGTTGTTCCCTTTACAACGTGAGAAGTGCTGGATTTTAGGCCTTGACAGCTGATGTGCTGTTCATAGCCACTGACATGTACAGTTCAGCAGTAAAAGGCTGAGGTTTCTTTTACGGTCCTGCCAAGATGCTTCAATCCTGATTGGGAAAGAAATTGCAGATAAGGATGCACACTTTCCTTTCACCTCCCAACAATTTCTTCCTAAATGGTTTTATCTGTGATTCTTGTAGCTTTTTTGACTTAGGGAGAAGACTCCTAGCCCATACTTATTACAGTGGTTAAAACACAAGCTTAAGAGTTTCTCTCTTTTTTTTTTAATTTGATATATTTTCTATATATTAATTGAACCAGAAGAAATCTTCTGATGCTGGCTAATTATAATGTCATTCATGGTCCTGCTTTAGCCAGGTAATACAATGCTAATAGAGAAAAACACCTGCTAATTTTGCACATCATCAAATTATATTCAAACTGCCAAGAAAAATTTAAGAAATACTTAGCCTACACACAGGCCTCATAGTTGAAACTTACTTTCTTTTTAAGAATTTCCTTTAATTACAGATAATATTCAAAGGGAAGATGTCTTCAATGTTTTCTGCTTTATATGCTGTGCAATAGACACTGGAGAGATAAATAAATCTATGGAGAAAGGGAAGGAGCCATCTCAATAATTATTATGTGCTGCATAATTATTCTTGCTAAATCTCTTGGGATGCCTCACCTTAGAGCTCTTACTGGAGATTTGTCACTTCTTCCTTCTGTTGATGTAGTAAGGCACAGAAAGCCCAGACACATTCCCCCTTTGTAAGCCATGGTTACATTTTAAATTTCAATTACTTTGATTGCTATATAAAAATTTAACTCTGACTTGACTTCTAGGAACAATTGCAGAAGAGTATAGAATAATAATCAGGATCCCCTTGAGCACAAACACAGTCTTATTTGGGCACGTGTAGTCACTCCACTGCAGAACACTTGTTGCCAGGTTGGATTGTTTTTAGTGATACATATGTAAGGTCGGTTCAGTAACAGAAAAGGTTCTAAAAATCCAGCTTGTCTACAGTAAGACAACAACAACAAAAAATGGAAGAGGCTAGATATAGGCCAAAAATTCTGAGTGACTTGAAAATGTATTCAGTTTCTTAAACAGAACAAAAATCAGTTATATGTGAAAAATGACTCTCAAATATTACCCATGTAAGTATACAGACCAACAGCCCTTTTTCCCATGTTCAGCTGTGTTTTTTTCCCCCTTAAACCAATCAGAAAAATAAAATTAATGCAAAACTACTTGTTACTAAATGGGTTATATTTGCAGACATCAATCCATGCAGTTCTGGAGGCCTGGCAACAAGTTAATGAGGTTTGAGTATTCAGCAACTGAGATAAAACTGACCCAGAGAAACAACAGAGCTGTCATGCTGTCATTTCTAGCTGGCAGCATAATGAAACCTACAACAGAGGGCAGTTAAGAATAAATGCTCAATAATAATCTGGTTGCAAATAACACTCTAACAATCATTTTTCTTATTTAGGGATAACCCTTCTTAACTCAGTAAATAGTTTATGTATTTATTTATTTGACAGATATGCAGAAACAGCAGTAACCACATGGAATTAATGTGTACTTATTTAGGTTTTTTTGTTGTTGTTTTGCACGGCATGGCAAGCATTTATTTTAAAGACAATTCTCCAGGAGGATAATTAAATCCATGTAACTCCCATATTACTACAAAAATACCTCTCACAGGGTTGAGCAGCATTTAAATATATACTGTTTGAATTCTGATGTTAGTGCTCCCAATGGGAAGATGACAAAAACTAAAAGCATATTATTGCTGAATATTAAATATACTGTTTGAATATACTTGGGAAACACAAAAAGTATGGATGTTCATCATAATTACCTCCATCAGAAATTAATTTCTCTTCTGCAATCTGAGTCAAGAAGAAGAAATGAATCTAAATTTCTCCTCTAAATAGAAAATCTGCCTGTATTTCCTCAGGTGTGCAGAGCACTCAGTGAAACTTCCAGTGGGTCCCCAGGCTCCAGCTCATCTTTATGCTCTAGGGTTTCTGATGCACCCAGCTCCCAGACTGACACGTACATCTGGAACAAAGGGAAACAGATGGAAGCTGTTACAGCATTAATCTAAGAGTTCCTTGCTGGAAACAGATATTACTGATTCCAGTTGCTCACCACGGACTGTGAGTCCCTCATATCCCTGACATACCCAGCACTGTGCCTTGCACTGCATCACAAATGCACTGGTACAGGGAACTTTGCATGAAGGGCTTAGATAGCAATTGTGTCAGACACCGAAAATAAAAATAACTGCAGTGTGGATCCTAGAACATTTGCCTGGTAGGTGGAACATAATGGGTAAAAGCCCCTGGAAAGAGAACTCATACGAGAATACCCTAACCTGTGGGATATTGAGGGAAATTAGGAAAAAATATCCTTTTAATTCTATGGCAGTTTTTTGAATGTAGCACTTCATTTCTCTGGCTTTTATTGCAATTGTTGAAACACTTCTGTGTTTCAGAAATACTGTTTCAACATTGCATTCTCATTTCAGCACTTCTGAAAGTGTATTTTTGAGGAAAGAGTGCTGTAAAAGGAAAATAATATTCAGCTCTAACTTCTGGATGATCTGATTGCCTTGTATCTTTCCAATGTCTGGTCAGCATGTAACATAAATCTTAAAAGTTACACAGTTTGGTGTGAATTGCAAAAAGTTAGACAGTGTGTTCCTTTCAGTATTTAAGACAGAAGTGAAAATGAAAAAAATATCCTGAAATATTGTGGAAATGGCCTCCTTCTTTTAAAATTAATAGAATCAACCAAACAACCTACTGTGTTAAGTGTCACTTATCACTGACTCTGTTATCTTCTGGTGGTATCATGGAAAGAGTTAAAGCGAAGAACTGTTCTTCTGCCATAGTCTTAATACATAAAGTAGGATTAATTTTACTTTAAAGGCCTTTTACCCTGTTTAGAAAAAAATCATTCTTGGAACACTATTGTCAATTCTATTTTAAAAACATCTCAATGCTGGAAAGGTAAAGGAAAGATGTAATTGCATTGACCGGAGGACTGTAAATTTGCATGAGTTATGAAAGACAGCCTGAGAAATCCCAATCAATAAAAAAAGGGAACCTTAAAGATCATCTAATTGAAGTAGAGTAAGTGGAAACTTAAATAATGTCAACAGAAGAGTTGCCTTTTTCAGCTCAGTACACATGATAAGACTTTGAGAGTCGTAAGTACCTAATACCATCCCAGGAATTTAGTAGTGGGTAAAGATTAAAGCTTACTGTCTCCACAGGGTGCTGAGCTCTTGATTCATGTTTTTTATAACATCAAGTCTGGATTATTGTAATACCCTGTTTGTACGCCTCTTTGATACAGTGGTTTGTCGTTCACAAGCTTCAACATGCACAGCTTTAAACAACTCAGATCCTCAGTGGAATTGAACTGTATCAACATCCTACCAGACTTGATTGCCTTTCTGTCAGATTTAAAGTGATTTTCAAAATGCGCATGTTACCCACTTTTTTCCACCTTTTTTTTTCTTTTTGAAACTAACCTAATGATTTTTCATTTTCTCTGCTTTCTGCATATTATGGTGACAACTGTACTATTGGCTACAGACCCTGAGAGCAGACATGCCCTTGACATAACAAGAAATACAGTGAGAGAAAATGCTCAGACTAGGATGGGTATTAGAAACTCTACAGAACAGATTTCTTAATGCATGTTTTTGTTGTTCTCTTGTTTCATGTTTCAGAGTGTGTCTGCCTGTGGAGAGGCAACACTGAAAACTTGAGAAGTACAAGATAATTCTGTCTTTTTAAATATACTTTTCACATTTGAAAAGTGTCATCGGAGAAAAGCGGGTATTTTATGAATCGATACAAATTAGCTATTGCAGTTATATATTCTAATGAATCAAGGCAATAATACAAACGTTTTCTGAGAAGTCATGGAAATGGGAAGAGGTAGTAAATAATTGGGGAAAAATACAGCAGTTGATAATAGTGATAGCTTAAAGATAAAAGAAGAGGGTGTCATGAATGGTGCACCACCACAGAGGGAAACCTTTTAAATTGTCATTCACTGCATCTATTTTCTTAAAGAAAAACTTAAATTAGAAAGAATAATAATCATATATCTAGGCTTAATTTAAAGAGAATTCAGCACTCCATAGACAACTGTAAATTTCATTGCAGTCTTCCAGTTAAATAAATAAAGTTTACTTGAATACTAAGGGATTACCAATTCAAAACATACTGCAACTCCAGTTCTGAAAAGAAAAGCACATTACAGAAATGTGTATAAAAACTGCGTGAAATATAATGCAAGAAATTTAGTATTTTCAACAATTAATTGCAGTATTCCAGTGGATTGAAAGATTTAAAAATCAAACCCTAGGACAGTAATGTATAAGGGATCTTATTTCTCTTCTACATAGGTAAGATATATATGTAGGTAAGTAAGAAAAACTTCCATTTCACAGAATGCAGTGTCAATTATCAGTAAGCATCTGAAGGTCTGTTGGATCTGCCTGCACTGAACTGGACAAGCCTGAATTACAATGATAAGAACAGTAGAACAGAACATCACTTTACTCTGAAAAGGAGGACAGTGGAACAGAACAGCACAGCCTCAGAGAAGTGGATAAAGATGTAACTTAGGCAAACTGAAGTCATGCAAAATCAAGCAGGATGCCAGCTCAGCTCTGCAAGGCTGACAAAGCAGAAGTCATGCAAAGCAATGATATTGCACTTCCCAAAAACCAGGGGTTGAGGAACAGCCACCTGAAAAGGACACTGGGCAAACACCCACAAACACCCTTCCCTTAAGAGCAATGAGACTTCCATTAAAAAAATCAATGCATTTCAAAGAATCATTCAGATTTTTTATGCTTCACACAACATGACTTCTTAAAGAGAAAAAAGAAAGGAGTGAAGGCGTCAGGAACCCTGCCTGCCTGCCTTCTGGTTTTGACTCACTTCTTTAAGAAAACTGGAGGGTCAGTGCTGAAAATCCCAATGAAAGGAAGGAATTTCCAGGAAGCATTATATAAGATGCCCCAACCCCAGAGAGAGGCAGACACGTCCCTGTCCTCACCATTCCCTATGGGCTGGTTACAGTTTCTCAGCTGGTTCTCTGTCTTCTGTGTTGTATTAGGCACTCATCTTCCTCACAGTGCACAAGGAGGCAACACGACAGAGTCTGCTTCCAGAACAAATGCCTAAACAAGGGAGATAATTCTCGTGCACTTTGGGGTTCTTGGTAGGTGTACAGTGTTTATTAAGTATTAATCTATGCCACCGAGTTTAGGATTTACTTTTGACAGCAAGATAACTTACTGATCTCTAGTTCTGAAGTCAGTGCTCTGCTTTTTGTATCATTTTAGTTGCCAGAAATCTAAATGATACAAATATTAGCATGAACTGCTATACTAAAAGAAAGCCAGGAAGACAAAGATTCTTCAGGCTTCTGGTCATTTTTTTGCACTTGTCAGGGCATACGGAATGTAAAGAGAGGACCTCAGTCTGCCATTAACAATTCATTGCTTACTCAGCCAACAAACCCAGTGAGGTGAACAGCTAAGTTTTTGGAGAGATGTGATGCCATCTAGATCCTTATAATAGATATTTAAGCATATTTTCTTACAAAGTATCTTATTTCCTCTCTATGAATAGTTACTCTTTAACAGTTGTATTGAGAGCCTGAAAAAAGACACTTTATCATAAACAAAACCCCCTTGACTAGTAACACCACCATATCCCTCTTAAAATCTCTGTTCATGAAACTGAGCTCCCTAATTGTCCTCTTTTATACTCCAATTATAATTTCTGTTCACTTGTAAAACGTAGAGATTTGTCCATAATTGTTTTTAGTTTTGCAGAAGTCAGATTAATTTTTCCTCCCTTATTCAAAAAGAACAGAAGGAGATGGAGTCCAAGATAATTTTCCCTTTGGGAATGGCAGATATGTAAAAATGGATCACTGGCATTTGATCCTTGAATCAATGAAATGCTCCCAGACTGAGAATGTCTTCCAAACATTTTTTTAAATCTTAAATGTCATGGTGAAAAACAGAGAATGCAAAGACTTTAATAATATAAAGAGCACTGATTACACGAGTCATAATAATACTAAGAAAATGAGAGAAAAAATTGTATTTATGTACATGGATTAAAAAAATCATAAAGTATTAACCCTATTTACTGAAATTACAATATTCAACAAAGTACCAGCCACTTATATTAAAGATATATCAGACTAAAAGTTACTTATCTTTAAAGTGGGTAGAGTCTTACTCTCACTCAGAACTTCCATTAGGTATTTTAACTGTTCATGGAGGTCAGGCTTAGAAACAAGCAGTGTTGTGTGATAAGGTAATAAAAATTTTAATGCTAGAGAATAAATTTTAAAAGGTCTAGTTTTATTTTAATTTAGAGATTTATTACTTTGTAAATTTCATTTTAGTTTAGAGAACATTCTTACAGAGACCTTTGGTTTAGTTTAGTATTCACTCTACAGGAAACCCAAATATTCTTGCTCTGACAATTACTATTTACAGAGAAAGATCTCAAACCTCAATGCATTAAGGACATTTTTTCTCTTGCATTTTGTTTCCTAGAAATCACACCTGAAGCATACCATCAAAATTATGTGATATTGATGCTATTCAAGGAACAGATAACAAAACACCCTAATGTCAAAAGTAATTTCATTTTTCCCCCAAGAAGAATGAGGCCATCTCTAAACATATTAAAATATTATTCACTTTGACAATAAAACTAGTTCTGAGACATGAACTATTGCTATATTAGGGACGGGAAGCAATCAGTATTTTTCATCTTCTAAGAATCTCTATAATACAAAAAATCCATCATTGTCTAATGGAATCATTAAGTACCTGGAAGGCAAATGTCTTTTCTTATTTCCAGTGTGAAATCTAGTTTGAAACAAGCACTTACAGTTAACTCACTTCTCTAACATCCAGAAAAGCTTTACCACTAATGAATGAATATTATCCATACCTTTATTTGAAATTACATAAATTTTTCATTAGTATTCCATGGTGCATTGTTGTACTATGAAGAGTCCTAAAAGGATACACATGTGGGGCTGCACTAATAGGCAACAGCACTACAGGTGACAATATTTCCAAAGATTTTAACATAAAGCAGTTGGTTTTTCAGAGTTGTTAACTGTTATTACTCACTTGCTATAGTATTTTTTTCTGCTAATCTATTAAACTTATTACAGCGGGTTACACTTATGGCAACATTTATGCTATATATACTAGCTGCATTCTATAGAGGCATTTTTAAATGTGCTTAATGTCGGTTTTTAAATCAAGCAATATGGCCGTTAAGAGTACAGTTTCATGCATTTCATTATGAAAATCTTATTTTAACTACGTGCTAATCACACCTTGTGGATTTAATGAAACATATGCTAAAAAACAAGAAATGCATGGGAAATTTGAGTACACCTTTCAAATTAATTTCATATGTACAAATCAAGAACTTGAGTACTTCAGCTGGGACAGGATGGCCCTTTCCCTGAGAATGTACAAATTGCTGCTGCTCTGTATCAGCTCCAGCAGTTCAGGGATTATCACAGAGTCCATTCCAGTTTCATGTTTCACGTAGTGTGTCTAAACTCTCTAAACTTCTGAATCAAGCAGCTGCATCATTGTGATGGAACTTCTCTTTGCCTGAGAAAGAGAATTGCCTCTGAGCAGGGACAGTAACTTACGTTTTACTTACTTAGGATTCAATCAGCCCAGCCATTCCACGTTGTTTACTTCCTTCTCCATTCTACACTGGGGTCACCCATGGTTTCCTTCCTAAAACCCACTGCTGTGTCACACTCCGTGTGGAGTCAAGATGCTAAAGGGATAAGCAAAGCCTCCAGGAGCATTTTGTATTTATTACACTGCTTTCACAAGGAGTGAAATGGGACTGAAGCCCTTAGTCCTCTCCCACTGTAGTTCTCCAGACCTGCATAGGATGGGGGAAAGTACTGTTCTAATTTAAATTACACGTTTTGTTACCATTTAAGTCTACTGTCAGTTTTACTACCAATATTAATTACTAAAGCCAGTGACTATCTGAATCATAGTTGCAGGCATGTGATTAACAAGGTTTGGAATGTGAATCACATTGGAATGAGCTGACACCTGGCTTTCCTGTGATGCTGGAGACACAGCACAGAAACCATAGCACGCATACATCTTCAGACTGCTCCTCCAGAGAGAGATCTCTTAGTTCAAGGTCTCTTAGCTGAATATTTTATCTTAATGGAAACTTCCCATCACCGTTACTAAAGCAGCTGATTCGTTGTCATTAGAAATACGTTTCATTATACTTAAACAGCTCTCAGAACATCACAAGTGCATTTTATTCTTGCTATCAAATCACAGTCTTGAAAAAGCTTTCTTTTGCTGCAAACCCGAGCTGTTTTTGAAAGGACATAAATAGATGTGTGCTTCAACATCCTACTCAAACCCACTTAGCTGTCTATACACCTTTTACTTTAGTTAGACTTTTAAAGGCTCTGTATTATCATTATATTTGAAAACACGGATTAAATAAAGCATTTTTATGGTGTATTGAATCATAGCTTTCTGTAATTTTAAATCTCTATGTTCTTTGTTTGATGCCTATCTTTTTGTAAATGTGCTCTAGTTAGTGGGACTTTACAAAATGCAAGACTAATGATCAGTTTTCTTATTTAAGACCAGTAGCTAACGTCCCTTTTCTGTGTGAAAATACAAAAAGGAAAGCAAAGCATTCAGACCAAACTCTTAGTTTCTATGGTAATATCATGAAGCACCGTAGCAAGTGTTATTTTAAAGCATTCTTCAATTTCCTATTGAAATGGTTAGTGCAAAGTATTTTCCAGTATATTTAGTCAATAGCAGATCAATGTCTCTGTTTCTCTCCTGCCAGGCATACTACAGGCAAGGAGAAGTCATACTGCTTAACAATACTGCTTTGGGAGACTGGATTAAAATAATCAATATGACTTTTAGCACATCTTTTTCATTTTAAGAAAACTGTAAAATTCCAGTTCTTGGACTGTCTCCTGCTATTAAGTGTATTGGATTATGATGTAATTATTATTTCCCATAGCAACTAATTGTAGTAAGACAGGGATTACTACACTAAATCAGGTGTGTGGTTCATCTTGTCTGACAGCCTTTTTCAGGCTGCCTGATCATACAGGCCTACCAAAATGCACAAGAAAACTCATGGATCAGTAGAAAGAGGCTGGTTAGAGAGCCTCTAACTTCCATGCTACATGGTGCTAACCGAAAGCGGAAAGACAATATGTAGTTACAATGCCAGAACTATGCTGGGTGACCCACCATGAGCCTGTCAGAATACTGTAACTCCTAGTTATAGTTAAGGTTTCCAGAGATTTCAATTCCCAGATGGAATCTAGTTTTTCAATTACATAAATTCTTCTAGACCTGTAACTTAAACAGCAAACATTGCATGGTTTCAAATGAAGGTCTTCCTTACTCATAAAATCAATTTAGTTTCTATGAAACATTATACCTTATATCTCAGGACAGACTCAGATAGTCCTTGACCTCTCAAATTCATCAAGTTATTGTTTTATTTGGGTGTTAGCACGACAAATGTGGCACTGCAGTTTTGCACCAGTTCTCTTCAATGGAATGCACTGGCCAAAGTTCCAAGTATGCTAAATTAGCATAGTTTCACCTTTGGAAAAAAAACACCTATTGTGCATTTCCTAAGGTTGATCTATCCCTTCCAATTCTACCACTGTCTACAAAGCCAGTATATTATAATTGGATGGTGACAGTGTTGCCTAATCCAGCGTTATCCAACTTCACTGACAGCACTGCTGCACAATTCAGTGTCTAAGTGGCCATCTACTGTCAACTCTTTCAAAGAAAGGGGCTCCCATTTTTTAAGGCAAACAGGCATTCATTCACACTGCTAAAAGATAAATGAGTAATAGACTCAACTATAGACACAAAAAGAAAAATACTCAGCAGCAAGTAGTGGAACTTAAAATAATACATCGTGATGTACTATCACCTTGATTACCAAGTACTCATCATATATTAACATTTTAATTACTAAGTACAAAAGGAAATTTTTCAAAGCAGTTTTCTTGAGTCCAGAGAAAGACTAGGAAAACTTGCTGTTCAGAAACCTGGAAGAAATTATTCTTGTCAAAATAAGACAATAAAAAATACAAGTTCCCAAATCAGGTTAATTTTTCAATAAAGCTCTGCTGTGCATGGTTGTTCTTATGTTACCAATCCATTCTCCTCTCTTCTAAATTTTGAATTTGAGATGCTACTAAAGGTCTCTCTTAGAAGAAACCCAAATAAAAAGCTTGCTGAAAAGAAGCATGCTCAGTTCCATGTCCTCCTGCTTTCTATATATGCCTCTAAGGTTTAATTTTTTTCTTAAGTCATTGGTGATTTGGGGATATCCTCACTTGAAATTCAAAAAGCTGCCATAGTTTTGAAGTATTTTGCATAAAACCGGGCATTTTTCCAGAGAAAGGAAACAGTCAAGGATGATTCACTGAAATTATTTGTGTCGGGGCCAACCACCACAAAATTACAATCGTATTGTTTGTGCCAAGACAAAAAAGAAAAAGAAGTAAAAAGGAAACATGCTTATCTTAGCATTTCTGATACACTTCACATTACAAAGAAATGTAACATACCTGAATATATATAAGCACATAGGTATTTATTTACACACAATATTAGAAGTTAGATATAGACTAACTCTTGTGAGTTGGGAGATCAAAGTTAATGTTCTTACTTTGAGTGAGGCTGGGAAAGGCTTGTGTTTTACCCTAAGTGAGCACATGCCCCTGAACCACACAATGAAATAGCAGCACCTCTGTGTCAAAACTGCCTTTGGCTAGCCCAAGATTTGCAAATTTCCTCTGTTTAGCTAAAAACGGCTGCAATAGAAATGTTATAATCTTTACAGGTTTCATGATCCGTTTTCCTCTCCTTACTTTCTAGGGAGACACTATTAAATACATTTTCCATTCATATTCAGCCTTTGTAAGGTAAATTTGGAGCTTCTGGTGTGTTTGGAAGAGAGAAAAAAAATTATTTAATAATCCCACATCATCAGTTCTGAAGAGTTATGATTTTTTTCCCATTTTTTGTACATTTTTATATATATACACACAGCTGGAACTAAGAATACGAAATATTTGGTGTATACTATGACTGGAGGCATTATGGGAGAGAAAGACATCAGGCTAAGATGAGAAAGAGAACATTCTTTTACAGAGATTTTTACAACCTTACTGTAAAGAAACTGAATTTTTGTTTTAAGTTGTACCTGATATATACTTAGCTCCTGTGGTTTTCACATAAATACAGCTGTAAAATTCGAACAAAGGGGTTGATTTGTCTTTTTCTAGAATGCACCACAAAAGAGAGTTAGATAGTTTTTGGAAGCTATATCCTATATTATATCAAGCAGGATGCTATTTAGTACTGTTGTATAAAAAATAGAACTTCACAAATCACACTGGCTCAAGTGACAGTTCAAATGAAAAAAATAGATTAGCTCTTCTCCTAGGATGTGACCAGGTACTGCTTTTAATGGGCCTGACAAATACAGAAGATCAGCTCTCATGAGAAAAAGTTGAAACATTCCACCAGCCAAGCAATTTAAATTCTAACCATTTACCAGAAGACATAAAGGTCAGATATGTACCAGTGTCTCTAGACACACAGATACGTTATCTCCGTCTTTGAAAGAAAAAAATTATTAGAGGGAGATGGTACATGAGACTCAGAAATTAGATGCAGGCGCTTCTGCCAGAAACAGCATCAGGTGAAATCTCACCCATGGGATAAAAAATCCTCCCAAACTCAAGTTCTGACAGAATCCTTGGATTAAAGGAGAATACTCAACATCAGTGCCAAAGCATGACTATTCTTATTGAGGATTTTTTTATTCTTACATACCAACTGTGAACTGTTATTCTCACATGAATATTTTGGGATAACGCAACTAAAGGAAGTATGAGTAAAAACGAGTCAATAGTTGGGGAGTAAAGATGCTGAAAATTCATCAGAAAGAGAGACTCTTATTGTAGATGCTTGGATAATTGGGATTCCAGTGTTTTTCCTTTAAAAAAATCCACGATGCTATCTTACTTTGAATAATGAAAACCAAATGAAAAGTACACAGTTAATTTGTTTTATTTTAGCCTCTCTCCAAAAGCTTTGTGTCCCCAGTCTGTTTGTTCACCCTATTGGTTAGAGCTGATCTCCCTCATAAAAAAACCTCTTCAGAGATATAACTTTATTTATAAATAGAAAACAAATCAAGCAGGCAGAAAGAACAGTGTCTGTGAATGCTGAGCTGAGACACAGTTTCTTTATAGAGAAAAGAAAAAATATCTCTTATAAATTCTTTGTTAAAATGTCTAGAGTTCATAATGCAACTGCTAAATTAGAGGGGGTGTGGCCACTAACCCTGGCATAGAATTAGCTTGGCAATGACTGGGAAATCAGCAGGGGCAGAGTGCTAAGTGGGAAGAATGATGTAGCACATAACAAGCTATGCTGAACAGCAAAACCATATGCATAAAAAAAATAAAAATCAGGATTCTGTTTCTCATTCAGATCCTGCTAGATTCAAACATGGAGCTGAAAGACATTAGTTGCACTCTCTGTCCCGTGAGAGATTATTGCACCCCAAATTATTCCCAATCAATGTAATATTTGTAAAAAGATGGAAAGATGGTTAAGGTTTTTTTCCTTTATTCTTCGCTTTTAGTTCCCTTTTAATGTAAGTTTTAGCAGTAATTGATTCATTGCCCAGTTAAGTCAACTCTAGGTACATCAGAATCTTTTCATGAATATTCACAGAGCTTAATAGAAAAGCTGCCAAAAAATCAGATTTGAATGAAAAACTAGGACATCTGTCACAGAGACAGGTAACCCTGAAGAAGTGTTTTGTTGGAAGAAACTGAAAGAGAAAATTAGCTGAGAAAAAGAAACTTGCCTGGAATTTTACTCTAAGAAGCAGGGAAAGTGAGTCAAATATCTCTCAAAAATGATATATATTGTTGTATTTTCCAATGTCAATGCTGTCATCCTTTCAGCAAAAAATCCATGTATGCTGCTTATCAAGGAAAGGAAGTATTCCATGCAAAATGTTCTGGCCTTTCAAAAAGTTTTAGAAAGCGTAAGGAACATTTAAAAAATTTTAGTAAGAATTCTTACCTATTTGCATCAAGTCTTGCTGTTGACAATTCTTCTTCTACATGAACAGGTGGTGGGAGAGAATTTCCAGAGAACTGGGGCAGGCTGCAGAACATGCTGCTCCCCTGTGTCCATCGTGTAACTCCAAGTAGAGCTCCTACTGCAAACTGTACTCACTCAAACGACTTAATTACTACTTTTTCTTTCATTTCCACTCCTTTGACACACAGCTGCACTTTGAAAAAAGGAGATAAATTAGTCTTTAAAGAAACAGGCATAGGTATATCTTCTCCTACACCCACGAAAACCTCTGCAGCCTCAAGCACTGAAACAGCCAGTTGGGATGTCCATGCCTTGCATGTGCTCTGAAAGACCTCGTAGAATTTTACAGATTATTGCACACATGCCCATCAGGGCTATACAGGATTTCTCCTGAATTGCAAATTCTATACTAGGACCATAGCCAACCATTTTGCTTACGTGGATAATACCAGGACTTTCCAAATAGAAAAAAATCTGTCTTTTCTTCTTGTTGATGTGTCAATAGTACCAAGGCACTGACTTGCTCAGTTCCCTTCTTCTCCCTGCACATTTGTGAAGACATGGACATTCCATAAGCCATATGAGAAAGCTGAGGTCAAACAGGCTACTCCAGCTTTGGGTTTGCTTAAGTTTAGAAAGCTTATGGTTGGGTTTACAGTACCTGTGGCATATCAAAATAATTAAAGTGATTTCAAAATTGATTAAGATCTTTCAGAATTAGAGAAATTATGCTACTTTTCAAGGAGCCAGACTTCTGAGCATTTGATCATAATTTGGACAGAAAATATTTTGTACTTTTAAATGTTCACTTTCAATTAAATGTCTATTGAAAAGAAAACAAAAAAAGTTCGAAGAAGATACTTGAGTTGTTCCTTCGTGGTCTCTATTAGTACATATTTTCTTGAACCTGAGCTATCATGTCTGGGTCCTAGCCACTGGAGCTTATAACTTGTTTGATCTGTAACTATTTGGTTTTGTGCCTCCTGGATAAAGTCTCTCTGGACATATCTGACCTTAAAAGAATTGCTGTTGACTCAGACATCATTAATTCAGCTGTCAACTTTAGCAGTAGTTTGACTGAAATTAAGAATTCCTTTACCTGATCTAGTTTGGTGGAATCCACTCAGTCTAATTGTGGTATCCATTTAACAAGACCTTTCACTGAAGTTTTCATAATACAAAAAGAATATATCAAACACATTAAAATCCTTATGTGTTATAATACAAATTTATGCCTACTGTTGAAAAACACTTTCTTTTTCATACTTGGCTTTATTGCGAAGGCTCGATACAATCAGATTTGACATTTTCAAGTAGGCATTTCTCAGTTATTTAAAGGCAAAACTCTGAACAGAATGTGTATGAGAAGATACACTCTGCCATGTTCAAAAAAATCACACAAATCTGCTTCAACTCCTCAAAAAGAGACACTGGGAGTGATTTGCTAGGGAATCAAGGATATTTTCTTCTCTGCCTGTTTTAGAACTAGCTAGTATAAAGTAAACCACTAAGTCATGTTGCACGGTGGTAATTAACATAGGTTGAACTTGCAACTCTCCCAATTCAGCTTGAATGTGTACAATGATAAACTAAAAAAAAAGTGTGCTGAAAAGCTCATTTCCAAATTCTGTAAAGGGTATAGAGACGAGTGGGACTTTTATTCTGTCTGTAAGACATCCTGATTATGCTTGAAATAGTCTGTGCAGATTTACACAGCAGACAACCACCAAGTACTACATAATGGTCACATCCAAAGAATAGTCTGGGCATTAACATTTCTCCTGCCAGTCATATTCAGTATCTGTGTCACCCATTCTTGAAAAGTACTGATAATTGCTAAGCCTTTCCAATTAAAGGCTCTATGGTAAATATTTTTTTTTTTTAGTATTTTAGAAGGTGTTTATATTACTGTTTAAGTTAGGCAGTGAACTGCTATTATATCACAGAACTCATTAATCACCATATATTTAAAACTTTTCTGACCTCAATGCCCTGCTTCTAAAACAAAGATTATAGTTTATACTTATAGTCCTATTCTAGCAGTGATTCGGGGGTGGGGAAAAAAAAAGAAAAAGAAAAAGAAGTCTTTCTAAGTGTCCATTTCAGATTTAGACTTCTTCCAAGGATGTCCTGCTGAAAAAGTTAATAAACTCTTTAACAGCGTTTAACTGGTGGATATCTGGTCAAAAATAAAGTGAAGGTATTATTTATGATGTTTACTGAGTAATATATCCAAGTCTATTCTACACATGATTAAAACCATGTTGTAAAATTTGAGAAAGTAACAAACTTCAAGGATGATTTAAAGACTGGAAAATCTGCCTTACAGAAAGAGATTTAATAGGTTCAATCTATTTAGCTCATCAAAGTCCAGCTTAAGGGATCTATAGGAACAGACAGGGGGAGACTGTATCTTTCACCAGAGGGCTTTTCCACATAGCAGGCTAAGATACAACTATATTCCTTAACTGAGATTTAAAGCTAACTAAATGGAAATTAGAAATAAGGTCTGTTTGAAACAGTAAGAATTATTAACCAGTGAGGAAACTTAACTAGGGCTGTTCTGGATTCTCTCATATTTGAAATGTTTAAAAAAAACCTAGATATTCCCTTTTATTTCTTAAAAGACATGATGTGCAGGCTGGATGTTTAGCTAAAAGGTTATGAGCCAGTCCCTGTAGTCTCTTGCATATAGTTCCAAGTTTGTGTTGTTCCCTTTCTGAAATGGCCAGTAACAAAACTTGTGCCTAAATTGTTCAGCACAGGCAGAGAAAGCTCCGGAACATCTGAAAAACCCCACGATGGTCACATCCATTAAATGCCCCTGTGGGGTAAACTAAGGGCTTGACTCATTTCCTGATCAAAAATAACAATTAAAAATGCACTTTCATGGTGATATTATCTGATCTACTCAGTGGGGTGAATCTCCATAAAACCCCATTTTTGCTGACGATTATATCAACATTTTACTGCTACAGCTATAATCTTGTTGAGAAAAGAGGAAAGCAGCATGTATGTGGAGTGAAGGATTTAATGTTTTAACAGGCTATAATTACAAATTATGTAACTGAGATCTTAAAGAGTTGAACCTTTAGGTGCTTTAAGGACTCATACCATTAGTTCTAGATCTGAATTACTTAATAAAACAAGAAAGTTGCAAGTTTTCCTTGTGTAACTTTCTTAGAGGTCCTGGTTGTTTAGTTTAATACAAAATGTCTTCTCTCTGTATTTTTAAGGCAAGCATACCATCTAAGAAAGCAATCACAAAACATTCCACCTAATCTCCACTAACAGAAATTATTACAAACCAACTACTTTTGGTTCCTAGAGTAAAAGCCAAAAAACCCATACCCAGAAAGCTGCTCACTTCTCAATGTTACAGCTTTTGACAAAGCTTATTCTTGATCCCAATTAGTACTTACTATGTGTCCTGAACCCCAAGGATGCATTAACCTCATAACTTTCATCACAGTTGTTGTAACTGTAAATGCTATTATTCATATAGAAAAATCAGCCTTTAAAGTGCCATAGCTGCATTATTACCTTTTGAAGCTTAATAGGCACTTCACTGCAGAGCTGGACTCATTACTCTGAATGACAGGGAGCTTCCTATCTGGTGAGGAATCTCAGTGGAATGTAGCTGCATGGGACTGCTACCAAAAGAAAATGTTAATTGACATTTATGTTCAAATATGGATTACTTTAAACATTTCCCAGAGTATAATCTACATATCAATCAAGGGTCTATAAATGTTCTCTTGAACTTTGGGTTATTTCTTAAGTTTTCTCTCTATGAAAATAACTATTGTTATCTTTGAGGAGTTGTTTTCAGAGCCCAACTTACTGTTCAAATGAAGCAACTTCAAACTCTCTGACCAGCTGCTTCTTATAAGCCCTGTACTTACTCAAACATTTAATCTTATTCTTCTTTAGAGCACATTTACCAAAAAAATGATGGCTAGGAAATGGTTTCTTGGAAATGCTCTTTTGATGTTACATTGAAAGAAATTGTGGATTAATTTTCAAGTGCACATTATAATCATTACCCAGTTCAGACAATACTTAGTTACCTAATTTGGTCTGTTGGCAAATGAAGACCTTAAGAATTCTGAATTTTATCCTGTAAAAGACTAAAGAAAAAGAAAAAAATCTTTGTGAAATATTAAAATGAATACAACAAACACTAATTTTTTTCCTAATGCTTCATCAGAGGCTTACATAGCTGTAACACCACCTGACAAAAAAGTTGCAGTTCACATTAGTGAGTAAGATAAATAGGAGGAAGAAATGAACATAGGCACAAAATCAAGAGCACAGGGATTAGGTAACCTCAGAAGTAAATCTTTCACCAGCACAGTGTGTGGGAAAAACTGTGGGGAAAGAATGGGAGAAGAGTGTGAGGAAAGCAGTGACAAAAGCAGTATATTCTGTGTTTTAGCTGCTCTGCTACTATAATCACTTTTTTTTTTTGTACCCAACCGTCCACCGTTCATCAATTTCCCGATTTCCCAAAGCTTTCCAAAGAACCAAATGTTCTCCTGCTCTTTTATTTGACACTTTACAAGTAAGAAGCACCTTTAAGTTTGTGCCTTCAGATAGGAAATATGAATAGTACATTTCATATTCCTTGGTTGTCATCCCACTTACATTTACACAACAGGGTTTAGAAAGAGGTATCCATTGAGGGTATTTTATTCTTAAGAAAGTAAAGCAAATTTATGCACAGCTTCTGTGAAAAGCAGGGATTAGGATTGCCAGCTGCTATGAACAGGCACAGTAAAGAGCATTCTAACACCTGGATGCAAACACCGTGGTAGTGGACTGGATGTGGAAAAAAAAAAATTGAGAAAATGAAAAAATATAAAAAAATATTTCACATGAAAAAATATTTCACAGCACTGACTGCTGCCACCAGCAGAAAGCTGCAGTTTACCAAAACGTATCTCTATATGTAAAATTCCTTTCAACCCAGTTATATTATTAATGAAGCTGAAGTTGGACACACACACACATACAGACAGTAAGTCGGCTCCTACTTTTTCTTTTGAATTGTTTTCTAGCATCAAACATCAGTCTTGAATCTGCAGAGCCTGGCAGTTTAATTTTTTTATGTTTTTTCTTATTTAATCCTGGTATCAACGTGTTTGTGCAATATTTAGACTGTCCCTCAGAAAAAGTCAGTAGTCAGGTGTTTTTATGAATAGCATTGTTCAAAGACTGAAAGAGATAGATGTGTGCAGGTCATTTCGCATTTCTGTATTTCTTTATATCATATATTGATTTTTCCTAAAGAAGTGGTGTGAGAGACTGAAATGTTATGGTTAATGGATTTAAAAGATTGTTATGAAGGAATTTTGCTCATTATTATAAATTTTGTTCTTATCAGGTCTTTCAAATCTGAAAGTAAAATGCTGAAAAATCACATACTTTAAAATTTCCGCTAAGAACAGTAGACTTCTTCAGTTTTTCTGAGATTTATTTCCATCTGAATCGGGAGAGACATCATTTTATTTTGGAACAGCCACACAGACCACAGTCAATACCTGGTGAGTGAAGGACCGAAGTGACTTGGTTCTTAATCTCAAAGTGCAGTTTCTTGGTAAATGCCCTGCAAAGAAAGCACAGGAGCAGCTGGAAGCACCAGAGCTGTTCTGGACCACTAAGGCAGGGCACAGAGGACAAACGATAAATATAAGAATTTAGAAAAAGACTTTAAATATAGCCCTGGAAGCCAGCATCTAAAACTTGTTGATTCTTTGTTGAAGACAGGGGAATGGCAGACACCTTGCAAAAGGGCAGGCATTGGGCAGCGTTCAACACCCTCTTGTGAAATAATTAGTGACAGACCATTCTACTCAATGTTTTAAATGCACAAACAAGACCCTAAGAAATGAGCTTTCCTGAATTATAACTGGACAAGAATAAGTTATTTCAATACTTTTCACTGCAAATTGTTTCTTCTGTCTAATAGACAGCGCCGGAACCATTACTTAAGAATTTTAACACTGAAAGTACATAATTAAAACCTCTATTATGCACCCGAAATGGTTTGTGCTTTACTTCCAAGTTATAGGATTACTGCATTTTTTTTTCATAATTAAGTATTTTATGCTAATTCTGCTTTCCTCCTTTGAGTAATTAGCATATAAATACAGAAAGACTCAATCTGCAATTCTTTGTGAAAGATTAAGTTTTTAAATTTCAATGGACAAACAATTTATTTAAAAATCAATATGCTTTATGAAATTACTGTTGCTCTAACATTTCATTTAATAAACGCACATCTAAAATAGAAGTGATTTTAAAACTAAATTGGACAAGATGGAAAAATGAAATTTTAGATTATTTAATGTATATGTACTATTACAAATGCTATATTTTGTTTAAACATACTCCTTTGGTTTTGAGATTATTTCTTTTCCATTTCAAATCATTAAAAAAGTAGATGGTTAAGCATTACGTGGGTGACATTTCTTATCTTTTGCAGCAACTCAAAAGATCAGGTGATATAGTCTCAATATAAATTACTAATGACTGTGGCAATATTCTGAAGAAACTTGCTGAATTGGAAGAAACCTCAGAAATATATTTTTCTACAAAAAAAAAATGTAAATTTTCAGCTAAAAAAAAAAAAGCAGGAATCTTAGTTCTTCTTCATATACTATCCATTCTTTGTGCTGTTACCAATTGAATACATTTTTCTAATCCTAAAACAGGCAAAAACCATGCATTCTAACCAGTGATACAGATAACACTCACAACATCCCTGGTGAAAATGAAAGGCTGCTGTGTGAGAGATGGCATGTTTGTTTTCACTTTTATACAATATTCCTCTACAAGGAGTGACAAAGAACCCCCAGAAGGAGGGGGATGTTATCCCCACCTTCAGATTTCTCACCCAGCTTTTAGAATGTGACAGAAGCTGTGACAGCCACACCAAAGAGCAGCATTCACCTCTCAGGCAGGGAGCCTACGAAAAGATCAAGGTGCACAGAGTCATGGGGTGCATGACTTGGACGTTTTTTGTTTCACAATAAATTTTGGAAAAATAGGACAGATTTGAAAGAGAATTCAGAATTAAGTAGCATAATCTTTCTTCTACTGCCTGCAAAATTTTAGGGCCTCTTCTTTCTTATGCCAACAGCCTTTGTAAATTGTTCTGGGTGGTATTTGCTAATCCATAGGGAATTTTCACATCTTCCTTTGCTTATGAATCAGATGGTGAGCTCTTGGCAGCTGACCAGAGAGATAGTTCTTTTCCCTGCTGCATTATCAATCAAGAAAGTTTCTTACTGTTCTGTGCTGCAGACACATTCTTTCACACACTAAATTATCTCCAGTGGACCAATTGCAGTGAGGTTAGCATGCTAAAGCCATTTGACTGGAGTGCATAAAACTCTTTATTGCTACACAGACACAGCTGCAGCAGCAATTCATATCTTTGAGGGGCCCAAAGGAGTTTTCTGTATGGCCTTTTCAGCAGTTAATATATGTTCTGTGACAGCTTCTCTGGCAAGTTCCTTCCAGCAGTGCCCTATAGGTTATACAGACCACTAAACCCACTAAATATCCCGATGACATAGAAAGATATCACACCTAGGAAACAATGAGCAATTCAGCGCTCCACACAGCCTCAGTTCTGCTTTGCAAACTCACCATCCAACTTAGTTCAGAAAATACTGGCAAATCCCACTGAAATATCATACCAGAGCAAGAAAACACTCATTCCCTTCCTACCTCAGCAAGACACATAAAAAACACCTGGCTTGTCTGGTTTGATCTCAGTGGTAGCAGTTATAAGTAATGTCCCAGCTCTCCCTGTAGCCTCTCTAGCCCCCTCTACTTTCTACAGCACTTGATTCTTGTTGGCTTAGCTGCTTTTTTTCCCCTAATACTGCTTTGAACTGTGTACGCTGTACTTTGAAGATACTCATCCCCCCCAGCACTGTAATTTGTAAAGCCAGGATGTTTGTGTTGGCCAAGCAGGCTCATAGTGGCACATGAACTGGCTGGAACACTGGAGAAATGACCCAGCACGTGATGGCCACTACTGATAAGACAATGCTGGAATATGGGATCCACATTTATCAAAATTTTCATCACCAACCTGGCTGGGGACATGGACTGCATTCTCAGGGACTTTGAAAATGACCATACATTGGAGAATTTTCTGACATGACAAAAGGCAGAGTCCACAGAGAGAGAGTGAAAAAACTGAGAGCTGGGCCTACAAAAACATCATGAGGTTCAATGAGTAGCTGCAGTAACTTTTGCTGTGGGACAGAGACACACCAGATGTTGGTAAAGGCTGGGTGAAGAGATGCTGACCCTTCTGAAAAGGACCTGGCTGGACACTGGGTGTGGGTATATTGGGTTTGTGTGGCCAGGTTTTGGTAGCAAGGGGGCTACAGGGGTGGCTCCTGGGAGAAGCTGCCAGAAGCTTCCTCAATGCCCAGCAAAGACAATCCCTGGCAGAGCAGAAAATACTACCAGGGAGAGGAGCAGTGTATGGAATGTGATAAGTACATGTATTTTGCAAGTCACAGCTCTGTGTATCTAACCCTTTTGTACGCAATACTGAATTTTAATAGCAGTGGTCTGGAGTGAAAAACATCTGGCTGTAACTAAGGAGCTGTTTTGCAGCCTCCTTCAGTATTAACAGCACTGAGCAAAGGTGGTGGTGGTGGCTTTACCTATCTCAGGGAGCTCTGTTCTGATGCAAAGTCACTGATGTTCCAGTCTGCAGTGAATTTAATCATATCCTCTCATATGGTTCTTCTGTGCATTATTACTCCTTTATCATTACTTTTAATTATTATTTTTGAATGCACCACTCTTTTTCCAAACTTACTGCTTTCCGGAAAGCACAATAGAAATGAACCAATACAAAGATCAAGGAAATTCTCAATGATCAACAGATCCAAAGAGCACATTAATATGATAATTTATGGTATGACTTCTGTCTACTATACCCATTCTATGGCTGCTAGCAATGATGAGGTTGCTGGTAATACAACAAGAAAAATCGCCCACTCATCTAGAATAGAATTTTACAAAACACATAAAATCATGTAGCAATTTTTTTTTAACCAATGTATCCCGGTAGGCACTCAAGAAGGACCACAGAAACGAATCAAATAAGAAGGCAATGAATCATGTGAGACTAAGCTGCAAAAAATTTTGCAACATTTGTCAAATCAGAATAAATTTCAGTTGGGGAATACCAGGAGAAACACCATGCTACTGGCTTTTCCATTAAAAATGGATTTAAAAAAATGAAATTCTGTAATTAAAACATGAATGATGGGCTCAAGGAGATTTGATAGATTATGGTAACTTGGATTGTTGTTGACAAAAGAATATATTTACCAAAGATAAATATATTCACCTGTAAAGCCTGTTGCTATAAACTTTTTTCATCAAAAAGAAAAGGAAATCCACTGTATAAGAAAAAAAGTCTTTAAATGTTCCTTAGAAAGTTGAGACACTTCCAATTCATGGAAGGTGTAGCATTTCATAAAGAACAGACATATTTCTGCCAATAAATGTAAACTGATTTTGATGAAACCAAAACTTCTCACTCTACAAGTGGAAGACACTCATTTCAGGGCAAATACCTGTATGTCTAAATAAAAGACAGTTTTCAAAGACAGCTACTGAAGGTAATAAGTGAACACAGGGCACTGCCTGACAGAGGTAGATGGACACAGGGGCCTATTCTTGAAAGACAATGTTTGGTTTGGGTTTTTTCCCCTCCCATTCAAATAAATCAGACCACTCAACTGAGATGCAGCTTCTCAAATGAGAAACCAGCTTAAAATAACTTCTGTCAAACTCAGCTGACCCTAAAAATTGGTCTTTGTGTTCAGGTGGATACCAAAGTATCTAACTGCTACTTCCAAGGAGCAATATAAGAAATACTCTCTTTTTTCTGGCTGAAAAACAGGAAGTTTTATATGCAGTACAATTTTATTTAAAAGTCTAATGAGTTTTATGTTCAAAAGCATTTGTGGGAAGGCTTAAGCTCAAAGATGGATTTTGCATTTTCTTACAAAATAAAAGAGCAAAAGTCATCTCATATTGACTTGCCTTGGTGAAAATACAATGGACACAATTGTTTCAGCAACTGGCCCTTAATTCAATTCACAGTAGTCAGTGTGGACATTTTAAAGACCCTTTTGAGGGTTACTGTGTGATAGATTCTGCCAAATAGATCATCAAGAGGAGAAAAAACCCATGTGACCTCCACTGCCTAGCCCCTCTTCACAGGCCAGAACTCCAATTTGGCATGAAAATAAGCCTGATACTTTCTGGGGAAAAAAAATCAAAAACCAAAGCAAGATAAATGATCCCACCCAAATCCCTCCTTCCTAACTGTTAAGTGTAGCTTGCCAGCAATTCATTTTCTGAAAGAATCTCAGGCTTTTCAGGCAGATTCAGAAAAAACTTATAAAACATTGCTCTTGATAGCTGGGTGAGACAGTCCATCCCTCTCAACTCTGGGGTCACTTAAAAAGGGTGACGTGCTTTAGAATGTTCAGGAGCAAAAAATAACCTAACCTTGTTCAAGCTCCCACGTACAGGTAGGACCCAGTGCTACCCTTACAGGTAACACCGTGATTCTGTACAGACAGTTTGAAATGAATACATGAACTGAAAAGGTAATTAATTTATTACAAAGGGCTATTTTTATAGGTTATAGTAACGGCTGAAAGCTTAAAGGTTTTTCTGCTTAAAGTAATTATATTAATATTTCTTTTGGAAGATCAAAAGGAGGTTGAAAATATTATTTCTTTAAGAAGCAGTAGTCTTCTGAAGCAATGCCATTTACTTTCAGCCGTGATGTGATTTCCTTTGGATATAAATGTGCTGAACCTCAATCAGGATGCAGAGAAGACAGTTAAAGGAGAACTTCAAAAAGCCCTGAAAAAGGGAAACCTGCATAAAGGTTCACAGTAATTTCTGCATACAGTTCTGAAAATGAAAGGGCTTTATAACATGAGTTCTCACAGTTTGCAATTTAAGGTGCCCTGTTCATCTAAGATGCTTTTCTTAAGACTGCTTTTTGCTTAAAGATTCAGACAGACAAAAATTAGCCTTTAGATGTTTTCTCTTTTTAAAATTCTGTTTCTTCTTACATTTCAGAAGCCCTAAAGCCTTTAAAATTGAGCTTTCTTTATGTAGCTTTTTTGGACAAAAAGAATAGCATCTAACTGTATCATTTTCCACACTTCTAATATGAAGTGTTAGAAAAGTAACTCACCTCAGTGGGTAAGAATGACTAATCCCTCAAAAATACGGATAAAGAAAATTGAGAATAGCAAGAATGAGGCTGTAAGATAAACCATATCCTATCTTAACACATTTTTAATATTTAAAAACATTTCAAATATCTAATTATGAAAAATTAAGGCATATGATTTTAATAAAGTAGTGGGAAACCCTCCAGGAGACATAGGAAGCTTAATGCAAGCCATATGCAAATCCAGCCCTGTGATTTTGTTGTAAGTATATGGCATATGTAGAAACATATAAATATACTGGGTTAAAAATTCTGGTTTGAAAACAGCACTTTTCATCTCAGCTATGTTTTGATACAAATATAAAACTTGCCCCACACAATAAAATAATAGGCAGTTCCCCAGAAACAACAGAGATGGAAAAACAGAAATGAAAAATTGTGCAGGAAGAAGGAGTATTTAAGAGCAAGTGCCTTCAGCAAAATATTGACAGAGGTAATGAAGAAATACCAGCAGAGGATGTTAACAGAGTAGCTCATACTCTTGCTAAATACAGAAATATTTTTTTTTGGTAAGATGAATTAATACAAGACAGTCATGGATTCCAGGAATGGCAAGTTGTCAGTGTCAGATCCCATGCTTTTAAAAGCCTTAACTCAATTCAGAGAAACCACAGAGAATCAAAAATGTAATTTATATGCCAGCAGCAAAGATGACACCACATCAGATAAGACTGATACAGAGATGATGAGCAAGACAAGGTTGATAGCAGCAGTAGCCCTGTACAGCTATAACACAGGAAACCAAAGTGGCTTTGCAACAGAGGAAAACAGACTGTGGGAAATGAAGCAACGCCATCAGGCCAATAGAGGAATTAAATTTCCAACAGGAGACAGGGATGTAGCAGGTGTTACAAAAATAATATTTTCCAAAAGCACTCAGGCCACTCAGAGCAACCCATGATGGGATGCAATCATCAGATAATGGTCTCCTGGGAGATAATGTCATTAGTACAGACCACAGGGATGACTCTAAACAGACAAAATATTCTACATCAGGCTGCTTCAGTGCAGAAGGGGTCTTCCTCTTTGTCAGTCACTTTCTGTCCCATTTCCCATTGCTATAACCAGGACTATGATCCTGCTGTGTGCTGCACATGAGGAAACAATTGTGAGCAGGATTGCAGTCCCTTGCTGGGAAACCGTGGAGGTTTTAGCAGCAGCAACTGTGAAAGTTTGTTTCATCAGTACTATCCTAAGCCCTACTCATATAATTTCCTGCCATCCTGAACCCAGCACACAGAGCATCCCTAATAAAAAAATTATTGTAATACAAACATAAACAATCTGATAAGGACTTGAGGAACTATTTAAAAGTTGACTCAGTACAAAGTAGGGCTCCCAGGATTCTGCTGTGAGGTAGACACTGCGCGGTTGTTTAAGCGTGGGGTTATTTTTTTTAAGCTTCTCTTACTTTGGTGGTGTGTGTAAGATGTTGTTCCTCAAACACTTTAAGGAATGAGAGTGCTTCATAGCGTTGTAAAGGGACTGGCTAGTAGTTATGTAAGACATACAACATCAGAGCTCTGAATTCAGTATGGAAAATGACTCTTTCAGAACCATCTAAAATGCATTTGCAAGCTTTTCTACTCTTCCCAGAACAAAGGGCCTAAATTCCAAAGAGCTCATTCAGAAACCAGCCCAGCTCCTCCTTGATGCTCCCCGCATTCCAGCTTGAATTTCCTTCTCTGTGTTCATATTGGTTCATATTGAAAAAACCACCACTGACAGTAAATGAGCATATCACACACAAACCTTTAGTTGGTTAAATATGTAACTTCGAGCTTTGATAAGCTGCTTCTGATTTTGAGTAAAGAGAATAAATCAAAGACAATTATGCAATTACATTATACCCAGCATCAAAGTACAGTGTGGTTCTAGTTAGTCAGTTAGTGAAATTCCTTGCCAATGCTTAAAAATGTAAAAAAGTTTCATTGTGGCTTCCTCCTGTTTCATTGTATTATTTGATACTTTTTTTTGACATTTTGGCCGACATAGAAAAGTTATTTTCACAAATGCAGAGAACAGCATGCAAACATTTGGTAATTTTTCCTAGCTACTGAGCAACTCTTTAAAATGTATTTTTATTGAGCAATATGTAGATGACTATCTAAGATGAATCCCTTAAAAAAATAAACGTGTTCATTCCACTAAAATGATGATTACCCTATTAAGAGGAAAAGAAAACATAAACATAACCAAGGTTCACAATGGGTTATATTTCTTCTTCAGGTTTCAGCAGCACAGGAGAAAAGAGCAATATCTAATTTTCTTAGTCTGCATTCTCTACATTTGAAGCAACTAAAAATTAAGCCAGTCCATTATAGAGCAGGACTACAATTTTCCTGTCCATGTGTTGGTTTCCACTTCCAACAATAACATAAAATGTATTAATGAGATTTAAATAATTAATTTGCTCTACATTTTGGCGTCAGGAAGAGAGAAGGCTGAATAGCCCTACCACATAATGCACACAAGTTCATCCAGGTCAGCCTTGGAAGGAGACTATGAAGTTTAATAGCTTTGGTTTGCATTTTAGGAAGCATATTTATTGCAATGGAATGACTAAGATTTTTTTTTTGCTGTCCTGTTTTTCATGGGTTTGGAAAAGAAACATAGCACTATGATGCAAAACATGTATATTACTCCTGGCTTGCTAATAGATGGTTTGCATTACATATTAAAAAAAATATAGTAAAATGGATCAAGGCCTACGCTGGTACAAAAACTTCTGCTATGTAAACTTGGTAAGTGGTTTTCACAATTTTTCATAAATTTTGGAAGAGTTTGGTAAGCTGAGCCTGGTTATAAATGCAAAATTAGAAACACTAGTAATAAAGCTCAGTGATCTAAATGCTCAAGAAATAAAACTAGAGACATCAGTTTGACAAGTAACTGAATACAGAAAAAAGGAATAAATAGAGGACTATCGAGAAAATATGCTAAAAACAAACAAACAAAAAAAGGGTGGGGGGGTTAAAAAAATAGAGAAATATTTGTAAGGATTAATTATGCACATCCATATGTCTATTTCACAAGAATAAACTCCAGCCTAAACACCCTGCTCCTGACAGTAGGTTTGATGGTGACACTCCTAGACTATAATTATTATCTGGCCATTCTAAAAACTGAGGTACAATCAAACCAAGATTTAAATTTTGAGTTCTAAATGTTACCTGTTATGCCACTGTTGTCAATCCTTAAAAATCAATACTGAACTATATCAGAATTACATATCTCAAGTCACTGAATTAATTTCCTGCTCTAAAAAGGATAGGTTTCAAGGAGTAGAATTTATATTAAATCAGGGTAATGATTTCAAGAATCACATTTCTGCTACTGTCTCACCAAATGGAAATAAAAACTCACCTTTAAAAATCCTCTATTTTCCTCTGTTTTGTCTTTCCTGTCTATAGCAAGGGTTACTAAGACTCCTATCATTCCTTTATCTTTGATTTTTATTTTCCTGGTCTCATAGCTTTCAAGGTGCTTTCCCACATAGTTCAGAACACCAGCACTGGGGAAAAGGAAAAACAGATTAAGAAAATTTAAATAAAAATGAAATCTTGCCAAAAAAACCTTTGAATTATGGTACTGTTAAAAAAAAAAAGTACAATCCTTAGGTTCTATTCTGTGACTGCCACCTGTGACTGCTGGTAAGAAATAGAATATTAATTTTAATCTTAACTATAGAGATTAAATTGGGTAGTATCAGACAGCTAACATGCAAACCTGGCTAAATCTTAGTAACTGAGTTGTCTATGCTCATGCATTATAAGCCATAGTTTCTATGAATTTTCCTTAACCTGACCTCTTGTTAATGACCATTTTATTTTGGACAGACAATACCAAAGCATGCTAAGGTAATGATCTCTAAAAATAAAGTAATTATTCTAGTGACGTCCAACAAAACCCAATCTCAGTCTTATACCAAACAAAAGCCAAAGTAGGTATTCAGACTGTGAGTTAATGTTCTTTCCATGTGTCTGAAACACAGCTTTTCAGAATGAAAATTAGTACCTTTCTGATTTGGTTTAGGAACCTAAGATAGGAACGGTGAAAACTTCCCAGATTTTGCCAAAGTTCTCAACTAAGTTTTTCAAACCCAGAGGTTTTAAACACAGGTTTTTAAACACAGAGATAATCCTCAGAATATCTGGGTGCCTATCACATCAAACAAACCTAAATCTCCAGGCCACCAAAGAACTGCAGCAAAAATCATTGCTTTAAAAATAAAACTGAAACCAAGGAACTATTTAAATGCATATTTCAATGTGTCTGCACTCTGAAAATGAAGAAAATCCTGTAGCTATATATCTACATTTCTAACACCCTTTTACAAATCAACCAAAATCTATAACGATTGCACTCCTAGTGATAACAATTCCATTGACACCTGTACAGCTTAAAAAGAAAAAGCAATATTATATACGTAGAGAACACAGGTTTACCCTTTTTTTTTTTAAGATTAATTAGAAATTGGAATTACTGTAATTTTTTTGGAAAGGGTACATATTTGACAGAAATATTAATAAAGAGTGTAATGTTGAGTTTCAGAGCTGTACAAAAGAGAAGTGAAAACAGAGCACAAAATTGGAGTTGGGCTACATTCACTGAGGCAGAGAAACAGAAGTGTTAATTTATTACTTTACTTTATGTTCAATGTATTCACTGCCATTTGTCAGTGTATAGCCTGCATTTCCTTCCTTTTTTTTTTTTTTGCATTGCTATGCCGGATACAGTATTGACTCAGGGCTGCAGTTTACAGCCATTTAGCTCACTTTGCTATTGGATGAAAAACACTTGGGTGCAAACAACATCAAGGTAACAACATGCATTACTGTAATAATTACTGTGGTGTTTGCTAGGACAACAGGAAGTAATCAACTGGTTTTGCATAGATGTAATGTACAAAGCACTGGAGATATTACTGTAATTTGGCACATGCTAAATTACCCAAAACTGTGCTTCTAACGTGCATCTGCTTTCATTGAAAATAAACAAATCGGAAACAGGCACAGAAAAGGAGTGTGCACTTGCCTTGTAAAGACTCTAAGTAAATAACTGAGCATAAAAAAAAAACTAGTGAGGCTAAAGCAAGGGACAGAAGCTGTTCCAGTTAATTGATCTATTCTTTCCTACTAGAGTAAAAGCACAGCTGTTGAAAGGAGAAATTCTGAAAGCAAAAATAAAATTGCATTGGACTGTTCAGCTGATGTTGAATATGCAGAAAGCTGACAGCCTGGAGTGGTGTTTACCAAGGTAAAGTCATGTTCCACTCTCTGGAGGTCAAGAACAGTGAATCTATACCTGTCCCTTAGCTTTTCCCATTAATTAAGCTTTTTTGAAGATTTATAGACCCTTGTGTTTTGCCACATATGTAAAAATGCAAGTTTGTAACTCCCACTCAGAAAACACTGATTTGAAAGAAAGTTGATGCCATAACAATATGGAATGCTGTCCTACCTTCCTCATGCAGTTGTTCATAGCAGTGAAGGACTCCACATTCACAAACAGTGGGCTTCCATGACTAGTTCAGAAATGTCAGGGCCTCATGACCGGTAAAGTTAGTGCTGTGTCTTCAAGTGTGTCCTTATCTTTATGATCTAAAGCTGCCAGGACAGGCTTGGTGAAGGATAATGAGTATCAGAAGCAATCAAAAAGAAAAAAGAAATAAAAAAAATCTTTCTACTCTGGCCTTCATCAATCATTCATAACAACTGCATCTTCTTCCAGCTTTCTGCTTTACAGCAGCACATCCCAAAAAAGCATGTCTTGTGTCTTGATAGAACAGGAGGTCCTGCAGACAAAATCAAAGTGCAGTGGGACCAAAAGTGCTTACTGATGTGCAATCTTCCAGCTCCAAAAAAATATTTCTTTCTTTCATGACAATTGCATTCACTCACAATACAAAGGATCATAGCCCTTTCTGAACACCGATTTCTGCAAAATAATGTTCCTTCATCATTTAAGCTTTGGGCCCTTTGCTGCCTCAGGCAAACTAGGAAATGAGACTTCTTATTTCTCTTTTACTAATTTGTTCCTGGTTAGCATTTTAAAACAGAGAAAACGTGTTTGCCTCAAGGTTTCATTAAGTAAACATTTTTTCAGCTCTTGCATGTGTTGAGGTTTTTTTCAAACTTTTTCTTGATTTTTTTGCTTTGTTTCATTTTGCTTTGTTTCATTTTGCCTCTTTAAATTTAATTACTCTGGTATTTATCTTGGCATATTTTCCCATTTAATTAATTTCCCTCTTTCCCTGTACAATTTGCTTTCACTCTTTTCTCTGCTCCTGTTAGCCTTCCACATCAATCACCTTTTCCATTCTATATTTTTGTCAATTCCTGTCAGGAGCCTGTAGACAACCCCCAACACATCCCCACACCTACCAGCAACATCTTAAACTCATGTCTCTTCCCCACATGCACACACCCACGTGCACATCCACAGAAAGGTTGCAGGATTCTTTGGAAGCAATCACTGTTTATTTCTACACAAAAATTTGCCTTCCCCTCATAGACTCTCCATAACATGTATCCTTCCTCCATAAAAGTATAAAATTTGCCATGTAGAGAGGAAAATCAAATATTTAATTCTTTTTCTGGAAAGGCAAAATCATTAACTCTATTTTTCAGCTTCATTTGCTGGTCGGTGTTAGACCAAGGGCATATGTGTTAGTTACAACTGGATAATTAGGAAAAGAAGTATAATGTCAGAATATCTATCATTGCCTACTCATTGGGAGTGATAAAGTGGAGACATTTTAGAGAACAGTAGGCTATCCTGAAGAAAACAGGGGCAAGCTGCTACTTCAGGGAAAGATTTCATACTTTATTTCCTGAGTTCATGCGTGTTTGCACTCTGTTATCCTACCATGGAACGCCCTGAAGTTCAGCACTTCCATCTCCAACAGAAAGGTTGCAATGCTGTCATTTCAGTCATTTAGTCATCTGAGACTGCTGCCTAGAAAACAAGCAGCAGCAACACTGCAGGTGACTGCCTGGTTTTGATCTGCAGTTCCCAAAACCACTAACTTTTTACAAAGACTTCCATGAAGAGGCGACTTTAGTGTGCCCACAGAAGCGTCCTCTGTTTTGTTTGTATGATTAATTTGAAGTAAATAAGTTACTTGGGTATTTCTCTACATTTAATTTTCCAGGCTCACAGTAAACTGAGATGCTTGCCTTCAATCACCTTAGCAGTGTCATTTATTTTGATAAAGTGTAATAGAAGTTATTTTGATGAAAGAGAGTGAGCCGTATTCAAACTGGACAATCTGGTCTTAGTATGACAGGTTTTAGCATGTCATGCAGAATAAAAATAATTGGAAGTAGAAACAGATCTATTTGGAGATGTCCAATTGATCTTCTAGCTTAAAAAAAATATAGAAGAAAAGTAAACTGACAATTATAGCATCCTCTATCTCTGTAAACTCTAAAAATGCCATGCAATGCTACAACAGCTGTGCAAGCGAATTCCTTCATCCAAGACTCCTAGGCCAATTAGGGAATCTTGTGGATGGATAAAGGGGTTTTCTTTTTTTCTTACAGTAGAATGTTTTGTAATTATACCAGGTGTTCAGAAACTCCCATGTGTATGTTTTAGGAGACCAAAGAGAAACAGTATATTTCTATGGCACTACTTTAGAACAAAATATTTGTTTCTGAGTTTCTTTAGCTGTAATTTAATCTGTTCTTAAGATGTATTTTCAGTGAATAGTTCCTTAACAGCAAGTCACCTACACTACAGAAAAAGTTGTGCAGAATATAAAAAAAAGAGGTTTCTGATTTTATGCGAGTATAAAACAACATGGCAATTTCTATTCTAATTAAAAGCATGTGCCTTCTGCCCCTGAGGTACAAATTTTTAGTCAGTCTTTTTCCTAACAAACATTTGTAAAACGTGACTTGGGAATTCAGATGCCTGAATTTTAGATCTTTGACCTGAAAGGGTCTGATTGTCAGAAACTGCTATTAATCTTTTCACTGAAAAGCAGTCTTCTAGCTAAAGAAACAAAGAAAATTCCAAGGTTTGTGTAGATCAGCTGTCTGATGCAGTTGGCAGAATTTCTTAAAGAAGAGTGTGTTGAGCAGATATTTCTGTTCTACAGCTGAATAGAGAAAGAGCAAATATCCATGATGGTGATGCTGAGGAGCAGGAAAGGAAGACCTACTTGTTACTAAAAGAAAGTATTTTTAAACCAGCAGCTTCAAAATCTTTAGCCAAAAGCCTGCAACAAAGTAGCTTTGGAGACTGATGAACCACTAATGATGCTTTTTAACAAATCTTGAAAAATTAAAAACCTTCTGAAGACAGCCTTGTCCTGCCAACACCATCCTAATATATTCAACTTACAAAACTATGGGGAATTATAGGCAGATCAGCCTGACAATTATCCCCTATAAATCAGTGGAACTACTAGTATATAATGAAAATCTTGAAAATAAAGTAATTTTGAGTTAATTATCCAGATGACTGGAAGGAATGTAGCAAGGTGTATTAAACAGAGAGGAAAAGAGAATGTGAGGAGAGATCAACTACTGACTGTGTCTTTCAGGTTAAGACCTAGAGGCATCAAATGAAACTAGCAAGAAGAAAAGTCACCTAAAAAATGAAGCTGTTCCTAACAACACTCTAGTTAATTGAGATAACTTCTTAACTTGAAGATTTTTGTGGGTGGTATCTTTATAAAGGTCCAAAAAAAAGCACTAGGCAAGTTCAGGGGAAAAAAAGAAGCCAGGAAACTCAGAAATAAAAATGGTAGTTTTAGCTCTCTAAACTTTAAATTGGTAAAAATGTGCAGAGTATTCCAGGAAAAAAAAAAAAATTGCTGCATGTCTTAAGAGTAAGATATTTGATTTTGTCCCAGTCACATAGTACTGAGCTAGAGACAACTTTTCTATGGTATTTTTCATCAGTCTCTAACAAGCAATCACCTTGTAAAATACTTGTAATTTAAGGAAATTACAGACAACACCTAATACTTCAAAAATTAGAGCTTGAACAAAAATCGCAATATTCTGAAGTCTTCATAAATGAATGTTTAGCATTGATGAAAAAAGGAAAATGCCTCTGTTCACATGTACATATATATATTTAAACTTAAAAGGCAGGTTCTCACAACCAGCGTGGCTAGGACCATTTTGAAAACTTGCTAGCATTTGGAGGTGTACAAAAAACCCAGCTTTACATCTCCCCTAAAAGGTGGACTGCCTTTGGCCTTGGAATTTGTGGATTGATGGGTCTTACTGTTCATCCTTTCCAGTCTGGGGCTTTAACAAGATGAAGGTTGACAGACTACCTCATATGCCTATGACACTTCATGTAAAAGAGAAGAATTACTGTCAGTTTTCTGCCTCACAGTTTAACACTGTCATCTTCTTGGGTAAATCTTATCCATATGGATGCTGAAGTTTACCTGGGTGGAATGGAGGATTTGTTCTGGCTGAAGAACAATAAATTAGCCAAAGCTAGAAGCAGTTTATTGAAAGGATGAACTACTGCAGCTAGGTTTTTTTTTTTTTTAATTATTGTATCTGATGTGGCCTTTTCACATATTTACAGTCTCTTTGGCTATACTTCACTGCACAGAAAGGAGTCCCAGTCTCCTAAGATGAAGGAATAATTCTTATCCATATGCCAAACACGTGGAGGATAGTGGTCCAGGAACCCTGTACTCTGATTTCCACAAAAGTGAAAACACGGACAAGTAAACCTGTCACGTGAAACCAACAGATTTTGCCAAAACCAGTTTTGGTGTCAGAAAGAAATTTCTCTGAAAAAGTGTGTACAATGTAGAACACGACTCGGAGATTTAGCAGCTCCTCTGCAGGCTGTACTTACCTGCTGAAATCATCTCCATAGATATGACCTGACCAAGCTCCTGCCAAAACAGATGTCTGCATGACACCAAAATCTCTGTGGCCTCTGCTGTCTCAGTGTTCTAAGGAACAAAATGTTTTATCCTAATTAAGACCTCCTGACACTGGTAATATTAACCACAAAGGCCTGTGATATGAAAGAGAATACATTAGGTGAAATAATGCCTTCTGATCTGAAGCTCTACAAAAATATGAAAACTTTACAAACTCCAGTTAATAATGGTGTGTATCAATAGCCTGTGTCCTGAGACATGGTTCCCTGATTTCATTTTAGTTCTGCAGCGTCAGCTTTACTGAGTTTGATCTGTGGCAGCTTACCTTTGATACTCTGGCCTGGTTTTAATTAGGTGCCAGAGAAAATCTGTAAAAGACTCTAGATGGACTGACAGTGAAATAGCTCATTTTCAATAAAATAATAATTATTAATTACCTTAATTTTTATTCTTAGAGGATTGATCACAGCATAGTGTTTAGGTTTGGAATCTTTATATAATAGCCTCAGGCCATGTGGATGGCTGGGAATCTTTTTCCTTTTTTTCGCTTTTCTTACAGCTCCTACTATGACAAATCAGAAAGCTGAAAGTAGGTGTTATCTGCTTAACTCAGAAACATTCACAGAAATTCAAAGTATTAGGTAGCCTTTACAGAGACACTCAGTGAAGCCTTTGCAGCTGAATGCCTTTTAAATACATGTCACATGAATATTCAGTCAGATATGCAAATTTAGTGTATCTCCTACTTTAGTAGATTCATTTGTTATTTGAGATCAAGGCATAGATCACACAAAAAGCATATCAAAATATCAGACCTTTTACAATACTCTTGTACAGAATATACTGCAGGTAGTCTTGTTTGTTTTCTATTCCTCTTGGCAGTTTGCTTTCTTTCTACTGGAAAATAAAGCCTAAATTCCTCTTAGCTTTGTCACTCCATATGCTTTGATAAAGTGCTTCATCACTCAGGCTTTACAAATAACCTGAAAAGGAGATTTTGATACTCTAATACCAAATCTACGCAGTACCTAGCGTCTCAGAATTAGTTATATATTGCAGATAAACGCAGTTAAAAAATTTGAAAAGTCAAACAGTTTCAAAGTAACTGTATTTCACAAATACCCAACTGGCTCTGTAATAAATTCAGGCTAATGAGACAATGGGAAGGATTGCTACCCTATTTCAGATACTATTTCATAGCAGGTTATTCACCAATTTCTTTGGGTGTATTTTAAGAACAAATTTTTGAATGTTACTCCTGAAACTCCTTCAGAGACAAAAATTAAATTTACTGGGAGGGCTTTAAACAAAGATCAAAAGAAGGTAATTACTGATCACTGAAAGACCTCTTGGTTAGATGAGAGAAGACATATAAAGTTCTGCAAATCACCTGCTGCACATTTCAGGATATTAACAAATCAGACAAGTAAATCAAACTTCCAGGTGTCCTGAATTTCAGCTAAAATTTCTCTGCTTCCAAAAAGACCTAGGACTCTTTACCTCCCCTTTGTCACTCTTACTGCCTTCTTGCCTCCCTCTCTCCAAAAGGATGCACTCAACAGTCCTATGCACTGGGAAAATTTACCTGCCTGGAGGAGGATACAGTCTTCTACAGATATTCTACAGCAGAGTTCTTTTCAGGTGGATTCTCTGGGAATGGCTGTTAGACATGTTGCTTCCATTCAAAATTATGAGTGGGCAGGACACCCAACTGTTTAGCCTCTGTATAATCCCATTGCACAATGGAAGATAAAAGTCCTTTTTTTTTTATTTCTCCCTCCCTTCCTCCCTGAAGAAGAAAATCTCAGCTCAATTTTGTCATTCTTTAGTATTCTCTGTCCTGCTGTTACTGTAAGGGATTAAAAATCCCTCTGTAGTAGTCCTTTTTTTGTCAGCTATATCTCTTGGCACAACAAAAGATGTCAGTCGTCCCAACAAACTCTACCTTATCTATGCTTAAACCACTATGTCTACAATACTACTTTTAAAAGTTTAAAATTCAATGTAGGCCAGTCAGGTTTATCTAGAGCAGGGTTTGGAGGTTGACAATAGTGCAGAGAATAGGATTGCAATGACCCAAGTTTCCCAAGTTTAAGGGAAGGGTACCTCTCTCACTGGTATCTGGCTTGGCTAAGGAATTTATTCGTAGGTTCCAGTGGTAGTGATAAAGTTAATCTTCTTTGTCACACATCAGCCAAGGCTCTAAAGAAGCTCAACACCAGACCACAAAATCCAAGTAAACTTCAGTTTTAGGTGCATAAGTTCCCAAAACTCTGCTGTGACTAAGATAAGTAATATACACCTGCCCTTTTCCTTTGGAATCAGTAGTGCTTTCTCTACAGGACCTTGTGCAAACGAATGGCGTTGCTGGAACAAATTGTTTCAATTAGGAAAATCTCTTTAATTTCCTTTAAAGTTAAGAGGCTGGTATTTCAAAAGAACAAACTGCAGAAGAGATGTGATTTGCAGCCACAGCTATCTGTTAGTCAGGCAACAAGCTCATCAATGATAATAAGCAAACAGGAACTAAAGATCAGAAAAAAACTCATGGGAAATGAGGAGAAGAGTAACTTCTTGAAGAGTGATAAAAGAACTGCAGGGAAGCTTCTAATTAGTAGCAGAAAAAAGGAGGAATGTTAGATTATTTTGTTATCACAACTTTTTTACATTTACATATTTTATATAATAAATCGATGACGTATAGTTATATCATTATAATTTACATTTTATATTAGGTATATGTATACATATTTATTATTTCACTACCACCAAAAAGAATATATTAAGAATTTGTTTTATGACCCGTAAAGGACATCTGCCAAAAGAACAAAGATTCTCAAAAATTCAAGATTTTAAAGACTTTAAAAACTAGGCAGCTCAGTGGCTGCTTAGTTTTTTTTTCAGTGATATGAGACATGGAAAAAGATACAAAATACGTCTTACTGAAACAGTCTCTCTCCAGAAGTAAGAAATTTTACAGAGCATGCCATGTGTGACCATGACATTGATGAAATGAAGCTCTCAAGACCAATGAACTCAGGATACAGCATTGGAAAAGTTTGATGGCCATTTCACCTTATGCAGCTATCAAACATTATACATGTAATTTTTATTATGACCAATAAAACCTATTCCCAGTCCATTGCAGATGGACTCTACTTAATGGTCAGTTTCCTAATGCCATCATCTTTGCTGCTTCTCTGTAAAACGTAATGATAATTCCATTGCAGAGCACAGCATTGCTGCACATAGATGAGATTATCTGGGTCAATGTAATTGTTATTGCTGTGTCAATGATGCTGGCCCGTGGCACCATCGATTTAAAAGAAACCTCCATATTGTTTAATTTTACTGTAAACAATGAGATTAGCTCAGTTGGTCAGAGCATGGTGCTAATAAATGCCAGGGTTGTAGGTTTGATTCCAGTGCAGGCCATTCACTTAGGAGTTGGATTTTATGGTCCTTGTGGGCCCCTTCCACCTCAGAACATTCTGTGATTCTATGAAACATGAACAGCTTTGTGTACAGATTTGTTCTTCATATCTAAACAGATTCACAGCACGGCTTCTGATTCTGGGATATATCAATTTTAATAAAGACTCAAAAAAAACTCTGTGTAAACAATATGTAGAGTATTAATCATAGGTTATGGAGTTATCCTAGACTGCAGTATGGCAAAACAGAAAAAGAAGAGGGCATTACAAATATGAACTCTAAAAGGATTACATGATGTATATTACAGTCAATGATTAATATATATTATAGCTGGAGCATATACAATGCAGAAAGAGCAGTAAGGTACTTCCTTTCTAATTGAAAGGAATTACTGCGAAGTTTTAAGTCAGAATATAATTTTTAAACTATTTTGGGTTTTTTTTTTCCCTTCTCTTTCTTTCTTAGTCAGTCCATGTACCAGAGGAAGTCACTTTTCAATTACACATGAGGCCAAGGGTTAAAAATTAACAAAACCATAACAGAGAGTATTTTTACGGAGGTGAATTATAGCAGATACTGCTGCTTTTTCTAAAAACTATAAATTTCACATTAAATTGGATATCCAATATAATGTGTTAATGCTTGCTAAGTCAATGAAGAGATCTCTCTGAAGTAAATTTGTCATGCCTAGACTGGCAGAATTCTATCTGTAGTTTACAAAGCATAGAGACATTTCTAAAGATATCAAGTACAACTATAAAAATTGATCTTTGAAGTAAATAATTTGCAGATAAAAGCTATGTTGAAAGTCTTCATTAATGTTGCAAAGTCTAGCTGTTGGGATTTTAGGGAAGGATTGAGTAAGAGTTTAATACACAACTGTTTAACTGAAGATCACATTTTCCATAAACCCAAAAAAGCATTTCTAAAACATATCTGGAAATGTACTTTGATGAGATACTGGTACTATTTACTGGTTACACAGTAAATATTCAAGATTATTTACTTTCCTGGTGGTCTTTTGAAATCTTCATTGTTTCTAGTATGTCCATTTTGTTTGTTTTAATGATACACCAAAGTAACTATTAGTACTTCCCATCTGTCTCATGAGCCTTTTATTTACAGCCCATCCCTCTTTGAATTTTGGCAATGGCAAGTCATTGTATTAGAACTGTCTGTTCTGAGGTCTGAACTTTGGATTGGTTTTTTTCTTTCTGTGTTAAATATGCCTAAATTTATTAAATAGTTATGGGCTTCATGTTTACATTCATTATTCCCCTTTCATAACCATCTTGCACTCATATCTAAGAGTCATTAAATATCAGTGCTCAATAGAACACTCTAGACTCTTCTTCAGTGGAAGGTGTATGTAAGCGAACACCTGCAAGTGTCAAGAGATCAGCATGCATTTGTTGTGATATCTGGATTATTAGATGTAGGAATTTTTAAACACCTAGTTTCACATCGAAGTGAAATACCCCAATGCATCAATACCAAATTTTGGATTATTTTCAATATTTTTTATAAATCTTACCAGTCTCAGGGAAGAGTTTTCTTATAAGCTCCCTTATCTATACTCCTATTCATGTCCTTCTGTATAGGGGAACACTGATTAAAGTCCTCATAACCAAATCATTATGTCACTGCAAATTAAATTCTTCATCTGCTTTACCATCTCAAAAATTCTCCCAGCTGATAAGAAACAAAATAACTCATCTAGAAAAGCCAGCTTAATGAAACTGAATCACTCCATTATTACAGATACCTTCATCTTCTGGCTCCTCATTTGCTCTTTCTCAACATTTGTTTGTAAGTTGACTGGAGTGGAAATTAAAATTTACTGTAACTATATCGCATAGAGTCTTGATTAGCTTAAAGATCTCAGGGTGTCTCACCGAGGTAATCAGCAAAAACGAAGAAATGAGACCTACCTTGGGAGCACAATGACAGGTCATGTAGAAACTTCACTGCTGGTGTCAGAGTAGTTCAGGATCTCTTTAACACAGACATCTGAAATATGAAGATTTAGAGTGAAATTATGGCTCCAATGAAGTCCATGCTTTATTTTTTTTGCTATCATATTTTGGTAATAGTGTACCTTACAGAACATCTGTGTGTGAAATTAACTTTAGAAAATGGCATATAGTTTTCTTTTCCTTGGTTTTGCAATGGGTTTATTATTATATTTACAAGTAGTATGACAGAATATTCTTGTTTTCATCCTCGGTTTCGTGAAAGAGCTATTTCTTTTTCCTTTCAAGCTTGCGGATCTGATAGCTGTGTGTCAGCTTTGTAAACTTGACAGATGTGTTCTGTTAAGGGAGGAGATCAAAGGGAAAGCTGGTGGGCCTGCAAGTTCTGGCTGTGACAGGATGAAGTGATCACAGAGGGCTGTGCTGCCAAGTGCTGCTGCCAGGGCACAGCCAGAGGCAGCTGCTTCCTTCTGGGTGGGGACCCAGCAGCTGAGGGGACCCCCGTGCCGGCTGTGCCCTCACAGACAGGACACCATCCCCAGGCTCTGAGCGTGGCAGGCAGAGCACAGTGCTGCTAACAGCGCCCTAAACAAGGCAGTGAACCAAGCCCAGATCAATTCCTGTCAGGAGCAGCTGGTGGTGGCACTGGAGGCAGGGCTGGAGAGAGGTCTACACCTCAGACAAGGCTGTGGTGGGCCTGAGAGTTCCCAGGGGAGGCTGGGCAAAGAGCCCATCAGGTCCCACCAAAGAAATCACAGCCCACAAGGAGCTATTTCCTCTGAAGTCTTTTCCCTCGTTTCTTTTTTCCTCCCTTTTCCTACCAACTGCAAACCTAAGAAGGTGAGCAAGGTTTCCTCATTTCTTTTGTGAGTGGCATCCTGCATACACATATATGAGTAACACTTAAGAGGGTAAAACGCTGAAAGTCTTCTTCATACTTAAGGGAAAAACAATAAAATGCTCTATTGGATATGCTGAGTTCTCAGGTGGCCCCTAAACAATGTTTTCTTAAACAGAGCTCCCTCCGTCTGAATCTACAAATCAGCACGTAAGAGACCCTTTTTTCATTTATATCTTTGGACTTCTACATATACAATTATGAAAACAAAATGCTAATTTACTTGCACAGCCACATGCCACAGAGGGAAATTTTGCACAGCACTGAAAACAGAGGAAGTTTTGTTCAGTGGAGATGGGATTTCATACTTACTTTTTCACTGTTCTAACAGGTTTATCCATGAATGTTGCAAATGCATTTGGAAAGACTGATCAACAGCTCCCTTTGGGAGCTGAAATAAATGCAGAACAGTAACAGAAACTTCTGCATTTCACAGGAGGTTCTTGAGACCAAGCTGGTTGTAGAGAAATATAACAGGGACTCTTTCCTTATTCTTTTATCTAGCTTAATACAATGCTTTAGAGATTAATTTCTCTCTTCCTTCCACTCCATGTATTTGTCAGTCAAATTTGCTCAGCTATTAACCATTCATTTACTATTCTGTAACTTGGTAATTCATTTTACAAGACAGGGACAGGGACTCTTCCTTCTCTGTTCAAATAAAGCATAAAGCTTTATGCTAACCTCTACAATTCAAGCTGAACTTGTCAAAAAAATTTATCACCTGTGTTAAATTTTCAAGTTAGCAATATGGTTCATTAACTTACTTCTTTTTTTTACTGATTTCTCAGCTTATACTGATATGGGTTTTGTGATCCATACAGTTTACCTTGCAGACTTAATTACGTCAAAATAGGAGTAGTAGAAGTTGTTCAGTTATTTTTATTGATTTATCAGTTCTAATGACACCATACTGAGTGAAGTTTTCAAGAATGGATCATAATCATAATGAAACAATCTTGCCTCAGCGGGACAGTCCGTTGTATTGAAAAGTGGAACAGAGAATCCATTTAATGTTATCATCATGTTATTAGAATCATCTTGAAAAGTAGGTACTTAGTTATTGAATTTATCAGTTTGAAAAATATAAGTAATTATAATGTTCTTAGGCTTAGAATATGAAAAGAAAATAATGGTTTTGTCTCACTAAAACAAATACATACTACTGAAGTTGGACTAAAACCAAAATGTGACATAGTGCTTTTCAGTGACATTGAAGAGCTTATTGACTAAAAGTAAGCTACTTCTAAAAGAAACTGGGTACTTTGCCACATATATCTCATTAACTTTCAATAGGCTTTTTTTGAAAATTAGGTCACTAAGTTACCACTACAAGCAGTAGTAATGTAATACTTACCAACATTTTCATGTATCTTAACCCCAATACTTGGATGCTTAAAGGTAGATTCATAAATCATCAATTTCTATGTTCATTTTCCATTCTGTAATTTAATGAAAGCTCAGATTGACCCCAGCACTTCTAAAAATGCAGCCTATGTTTACTTAGAACTCTATCTAAAAAAAAAAGCTAAAACAGGCATCCCAAACAGACAACACTGGTTTCATTTACCTCATTTCATAGTTTGTTGTCACCAAATATTTCAATAATTTTTCCTTGATTTTGCCAACATATCAACTGTTGAACAAAATACTCAGAAGCAGAATGTGCACACTTATTAGCATTTTGGATCCAAGCAGATTTTAGGCCAAAGGACACAAATATAATTGAAATCAAAATTGTTAAATTCTTTCCCCTCCTTAAGGACTCTTCCTTTGCTTATTCAGGTAAGTCAGTGCTATCTAAGAATCTATCTGGCATACAGAATTCTCAGAAATGTATGTGGAAAGCTACTCACTGAAACTATTCTATGGAAACTAATAGAAAAGTACAAAACATTGTTAGCCAAACAAGAGAGTCAAATAATTATAAATACATATACAAAAAAAATTATTGGAAAAAAGAAAAGTTCTGTTTTTACAGAACAGACTGACAAAAATACTGAGCAACTTGTGATTGGGGAGAAAAGATCAAAGATCCTTGTGAGACACCACTTTTAGCAAGGGACTCACTCATCCCAAGAAAATTTTGAATGTTTTAGATTGCTATGCTTGATATGGTATTTGTATCTCTTATCCTTAATGTGTTTAAAATACAGTTTAGCTAATTACACTCTTGCCTGCTGGACAAATCATCTATAGATGTTCCTAAAATAATTTGTGGATACTAGCTGCCACAAAAATATGGATATTACCTAAAATATGTAAATTTGTGACATTTACTGCTGACCTGGCTATTTTAACTCCATAACCCAGGTTTGTCCATTTCTGGCTTGTTTGTTTAGCTTTTCCCAATTTATCAGACAGTGAGAGAGTCATGTGTTGCAACAAACCCCCTTCAAATGGAAGCAGAATTCTGCTCCAGCCACTGCAGCAGTTCAGTCTCATTATTTTAATCACTGTGCAGCATTTCAAGTTGGAAAGGAAAAGGGCTGCTTCGAATGGCTCCATCTGGCAAGCTGTCTGTCATCTTAATGCATGAGAATTCCAAGGCTTCTTACACCTGTGGCCATGCTTGAGTTCATCCCCCTCAGCACAATATTTAACAAGAGCACTTTTTAAAAAACATGGTTGAATGAACTATCAAGCCTGATCTTTAGGGTTAGTAGCTATTTCCCTTATTAAAATGTTTAGAAATTTTTTTTTTTCAGGCTTTCTATGGTTATCAGCTTTTTGTTTTGTTTTGGGTTTTTTTTTCCCTTTTTTTTGCCCTCCATTAGTTATCAGTTATCATTATTGAGAGCAATTCTTGTTTTAAAGAAGAAACAGGAGTAAATTAATGTATGGACATAATTATCATCCCCTCAAAATTTATAAAAGGATCTAGCCCTAGAAAGGGGATCTCTCATGTAGAGTTTCAGCAAAGGTAGAACTCAGTGGAGCTCAGTGGTACTGCCCCCACTTTCAGGAAACTGCACCATCCCCCAGCACTTGGTTAGAAACAGAATAGAATACAAAACATAATCATCTGGCTTTATGTTCTTTTAGATTTAGAAAACTGAGAATAGAGGAATTTGTGATTAAGATTTTTTTTTTTTTTTGGCATCCCAATCAGGAAGTTTGGCACTTGTTGAACTAAAATTGTGTTATTTGTGTGAAGTCTAGTAATTTATGCATACTTGATATTTGTGCATGCTTAACAATTTGGGGAGAGTCATACATTAAGAGAACACAGAAACTAAGTCTAGCCTAAATAAATATTGATTTAGAAGAAAGAAATCAGTGTTTAAAAAAAAAGAAAAAAACCCAAAAAACAGGGAAAAAAAAGAGAAGACATGGCTGTAATGACCTATTTTCATAAAGTGATAACTAAACAAGAATTGGTTTTGTAAAATCTAAACCTGAACTGTAGGTAACTGATCCATTCTGTGAATGAGACTGCAATTGTAAATCTGATTCTAGTTTCTAGCTACAATAGATCAGATAATTTACAAACATTTAAGCCTTACATTTTTGCTTTACACATGTACATGATCACATCCCATTTTTAGCAACAGTAGATCATTTGCAAATGAATTTTAGCCTGATAGAGGAGCTTCATAAAACAAACATTTGCAATAATTTAAATGACATTAAAGTAATTTCATTCATCCCATTTGCCATGGCTTTGTTTTACAATTTTTCTCTGTGCATTCACATTCCTAAGATTAATAAAATTAGTATTTTTTGAAAATTGCAGTGTCCCTGTAATTACCTTGGATACAAATTGCACATATTTCATTGCCTTCATTAAGCCTGTAGTCACATGTGGCTCAAAAGATCAGTAATTAAGTGGTTAATGGACAGTTTACTCTATTTTTCCAGTCTGCCTTTGAATTTTTTTTACCAACCCCTCATAGCCTGAAGCAGTTGTAGCCTTTGCATACTGATATATCCCTTCTTCCCTGGCTGAAGGAATCACCTACATAGAGTTTCAGAAAACTCACGCTCTTATAAATCAGCATCAAATTGCACAGAAATTAGTGTATTTAAATGAAAAGCTTTTTTTATAACTAAACGTTGCTGCCTGTAGTAACAAAAACTGTAAATCTGTAGTTAATAGTGAGGCTGTTAACACTTAATTAAGTACAAGAACACTTTAATTCCCTACAGCATTAATGTAAAAGGGTATGTAGATAAAGTAAAGGTTCAGTCTAGGTTCCTAGCAGGTAGCCCACAAGTTCGTAAGTTTATCAGTGATTTTGAGAGAAGGATATGGGAAGCCAGAAACAGGTAAAAGAGAAAATTGTAAATTCTACTTGTGCTCTTCCCTCAAACCAGGAATCCAAAAAAAAATTGTGTTTTCTTCCAGTAGGTCGTATGGCATAACAAGATTCAGAGACACAGCAGGTTTCTACTTCACACTCTGATGACCAAATCAGGATTTTTCCTACTCAGTTCAAAGATTCTTTTGAAGACAACTAAATAAAAACCTCTCTAAAGCGTAGAAAGACGTAAGATAAACACTACTTTACTTATGGGAAACTTACCCATACATCCAGCACCTTTAATTTGAATTCTGGACCAACAAATGAACAGAAAAATAGCATTTCAGGATAAAAAAAAAAAAAAAACCAAAAAAAAAACCAAAACATGTCAGAACATTGTAAAAATAATTTATGTATTGTACACTAATCCAGAAGGGAAAGCAAACCTTGGAGCTTTTAAAGTCTCTAGTTAAACTTAAATTAAATATCTTAAATGCAAGTCTGTAAAAATCTATGTGAAGTAGTCATTGTATGTGGCCATAGAAGTCCATTAGATGTATCAGGTTAATTGTTTGTAGGTGTGGCTGAAAACAGCCAAGCATTTTGAATGGTGTAAGGCTTTGCTTTTGTTTTGGCAGTCGGGATCCAAAACAGCTAAAGCTATTTAAGCTCTAGAATTTCATCAAATGCAAATTGTCAGCTCTGGTACACAGAAGGTTAACAATGTACTTCTTAGCCCTGGAGTGGTATATGAAAATATACATTCAGTGACTTAAGGAACCCATCTAAGCCCTGCATGTACATTTTTCACTTCACCAACTACTCTGGTGGTAGCCAGTAGATCTAATTTCATCAAGCTTGTGCTCCTGACAGCCGTCACATCAAATTAAAGAATCTTCCAGACTTAGCTGGCACCTTCATCTAAGCCTTTATATCAAATAATATGCCTGTTGCCTTCATCATGCAATCCTTAATTACGTGAAAATCAGCAGACTGCTGCTTGTGCCAGCAAACAAAAATGAGGAAAGAATTGTGTTCTTTGCAATGCACATGGCTGGACACCCTTCAGAGACATCTGAATTGATTGGCAGTAACAATATTCCATTGATGTTCTTTTTTTTTTTTGTATCTATAACTTAAGGCCCTTTTCCTAAAGAATTAGCTTATGCATGCACATATTAAAACCTGAATTTTGTTTTTTTCTTGGTGACAGAAACTCCGTGAATTTTAGTTCTGGTTTTTAAACAGATGCTTCTTGGTGGATAAGTATGATGTGCCCCTAGGCCAACTCTATTTTGCTGAAAAAAAAGATTAGGAGGGTGGGTGAAGACTGTTTACTACAGAAGCATGCCGTGCATACATCTCATGGGAGACTCACAAAATATCTTACCCTAGTCCAAAACAAAGACGTTCTAATTCCTTGGAATCAAATACAAACCCCAAAGAGGACCAAGGTAAACACTGCAACCTAGGTGATCCATCAACAACCTAATTACATTCCACTGACCCAGAAGAAATTCTAGAAGCAGCAGATACCTCTGGATGCTGGAAGAGTATCTATCAATTGCTGGCCTTTGGGTCTTGTCATTACCTGACATCTCCACTGCCAAAGCCATCCCTAGGAATCTTCTCATTTCTATAACCTGATAATTTAGACTGGATGCTAGTACCTAACAAACTGCTCCATGCTAAATTTCAACAGAATGCATCATAAAAGGGATTTAGTTCCTTGTAACATCCTGCCTCTCATTACCAATGCAAAATATTTTAAATTAGCTTCTTTAGAAATCACATTCTGATACTTGCCGTGTGTTTCGGGAAACCTGGCCAGAGGGAATGTCTGAGGACTCTTGTCTGCCTTAGTTACAAAAGAACCAAATATCAGTAACTTCACAAAATATAAAGGATAATATTTATTATTTTAAAAAATGGAAAAAAAGAAAACTATGAATAGACCAATTGGCTGGACTGTATCAGATATATTATAGATTATTTGTTTACCTGATATCTCAGTGGGACAGGGATCTGTTCTATGTGCCCACAATATACTATCAATTACAAAAAAAAAGTAATCAAATTCATGCACGACAAACATGCTTTACAAATGTTTCTTGCTAATGGCTAAGCACAACTGCTCTTTTCAGTGATGTCCACTGGTGCACTGAGGACAGCTGAAAAATCAAACAAGAAAACTGCACTGGAAAAATAAAGAGAAGCTTCTATGAGGACTAACTGTTTCTCAAAGTCTGATGACTTTTTAGGAGGAGAGAAGCAGCCAGTGTTATTGGCAAATAATTAATATTAAAATATAAAATCAAAGGTACATTAGGTCAAGTCCCAGATCTGTAAAGTACTGTGAGTGTGAACTGTAAAAAGCATTCAATTGTTACAACTGTATTGAACTGTACACTATGCATTTCTTTTTTGTTTATTGCCTCATGCCACAAATATTCCCTTATTCCAAATCTCAGCCACAAGCAGTAAAATATATTTGGGCTGCAATCTAAATGGACTAATAAAAAGTAACATTCAACCATTTGGAACTGAAATATTCATGACATACTCAGGGAACAATGAAACTGAAGTGCTTCAGCTATCCTAAAGAAACAAGAGTCAAGAACACATAGGAGCAACTAGAAAGTGTCCTACTGTGCCTTCAAACTTAGCTCTTTTTTTTCTATCTTTTACTCCTTTTAGTTCAAATCAAGCAGCTTCATTCTCATTTGGTAGACACCACTCCTGGCTGCACAGGTGGCTCACATCCATTTATTTAAATTTTAGCCTGTGTTAAATTAGTATGAAAGCAAAATAGGAGACTCCCCTGCCTACCCGAGTGAACTCCCTTTGCCATAGTATAGTCATAAAGCCAGATGATGGAATTATGTGAGTGCACGCATCTTCATGTGAGTCCAAACAAATATTGAAATTAAGTTTAAAATGTCCTAAACTTGAATCTTCCATCTCAGGGAAAACTTCATATCCCTTGTTTGTTATAATTATTAACTTAGCTGAGAACTAGCTCTAGCTCAAGCTTCTTGAGACGTTTGTATTAGCTGACCATTTCCTACTTCAATGAAACATATGACCCAAATAAGAAAAACAGTTTCCTAATTAAAATTGCAAGCAGTAAAACTAAATTATCTTACACCATTATTTAGAAATCTGGGTCAGTGCTATTCTTGCCAGGAATGAAATGGGTCTAGAAATACTGTGCAATGGTGCCAGCTATTTTAAACCCCTGCAGCTCTGTGCCTCAGACCTTTATGACTGACCTCTGTAGACAGAGGATGTTATCTGTGCCTCTTCAGTACCTGCTGCTCTGGGAAAGCAGAAAGTAATTTCACATAATCCTGTTTATATTTCTTTATTCTTAGCATCTGCCCAGATATCTGTTATGACAAATATACCTGTCACCTTTCTCTTCTCTTCAATGGACGGCTTTTTTCAGAAGGGAAAATGGAGCATTCCAGCAAGAGCACAGAGCAGGTCTTTGTTTCTCCCATTTCACAGATGTCTTCAGTTAAGCCATACTTTTTCTCTCAGCCTTGTACACAGGAAGGCAACTAAAACCTAAAAAAAAAAAATAAAGCAAGTAATCAGCCTGTTAATCTGGAAATAAGAGATATTTTAGAGAACTTTTCAAGGAGCCTTTGATATAATCTGACCATTTCAGATGATGTTTAAACTTCCAGGATTACCTTTCATGTTTACATTACAACTTTTCCTTCCATTTGGTGTAACAACCAGCACTGCCTACCCACAACTTTTCTTTACACATCCTGTAAGGGCAAAGGCAGCTCTGGCTGCAGCCACCTTACTCTCTGCCAGCTCCCCAAATTTGTTTGTCAGAAGTGTTCTGCACCACCTCTATGCATAACCATTTCTCCTGAAGTCCCAGTCAGGGCTTCTGCATCAACACCTAAACAATGTTTAAAGTCAGGAAGCATTAACATAATTCAAAACCACATCTCTAAACCCAAGATTGACTTCAAATTGTTTAAATTCTCGCCCACTAAGAGATATTTCAAAAAGAAGAATAAAAATATTTGATATAAATTATCCTCAATTCAACTGTTCTTTTTCTGAGCACAATAAAATTAATAGTCTTGGGGGGAAAACTGTTAAATTTTTTCCTCTAGAAAACTAATTTTTCTATTGACTTGTTAAGTGACAATTTTTGATGTGTTCTTTAATGCTGATGACCGTTTTTTGACAGCGTAAAATATCTCTTTCCAATTTCCTACAGTTTTCAAACCTTAAGTATTCTTCACATGGTATGTACTGTTGAGAGAAGTCCCATGGATAGAGGATACAAATATCAATAGAGGATTCAGAAACTGAACAACTAAAAACTAGCTTCCCTAGATTTATGTGCAACTTACTTTTGTATCAAGCTGTCACATGCTTACAGCAGTACAGTTAACATAGGACCTTAATTTTTTTGCACCACAGAAGCTTCAGTAAATTAATTTTATTTGATCCAACTCACCCCACAAGCCCTCCATTTGCACAGCCTTAATCATGAGCTCTTAATAATCTTTAGGGGGCATCTAAATTTCCAGATTATAAGCTTTAAGATAGTTTTTGGCTGGTAGGTTGCTCCAGCCTGGCTCTTTTTCTAGATTTACCCTGCGTATTTTCGGAATTGTTTAGGAATCCCTCCAGGATACCAACTGTTTCAAAGACATGAGAATGTGCCATCCTCTCCACTGAATGTTGGCTTCAAAGTTAAGCCATGCAATAATTTTGTTCCCACTTTCACAAACATTTGAGGAATAATATGAGAGAAGACCCATCATCTGTTTACCCTTCAGTCATAAAAAACTGTATGTATGTTTACCATGTTCATTAACATAAGCACTAACAAGAGTGTGCTTTTCTTTTTTAGCAAAACATTTTCTGGAAAATAATTTAAAAATGAAGAGGACTTCAAGTTATCATACAGCAAAAAAAAAGAGCAACCTAAACAATTTTTTATTTCTGTTTTCTGAAGGCATTCCAGGTAACAGAAAAGTAAAATACAATGTTTTATCTTTGTAAATCAACCATTAGTTTTGTCTATTGGAATTAATAATCTCCAGTGCTGTTTGATGCCAAATGAGAAAAATTATTATTTTGTTTCCATGCCTATTAACAGAATTCTGAATCCAGCTCAGTTAAGTCTCCTCAACTTTGTGGTTACTATTAACAGACACAAGAATTCATATTAGAATTTTTTTAAAGGAATGGCATAACTAAAACAATACATACAATTTAGATGTGAATTTCAAGAAAGCTTAGAAATTATTGAACTATGTGGAAACTGACAAAACAGTATTTATAAAAATAGTGTATGAAAGTACAAATAAATGAGAGAAAATTAAAGCAAAATATATTGTACTATCGACAACTTTGATAATAATGCTGATTATCCTCTAAAAAAATAACCTCTAAATTTCTGTTCTGCAATATAATATTTTTGGTTTATTATTTTGGTTGAAGAGCTGCTCAAAGCATTGGATTTCAATGCATAAACCTCTTGCTATGAAGAAATTAACGACAAATTATTTTCTTAATCTCCCCTTTGAAGAATTGCCAGCCAGCAGTTGTTATATTAAGCTTTTATCTATTGAGTTATTGGAGCTTTAGATTTGAATCTGTTCTATAGATGGTACCTTTATCTTGTAAGGTATCTTTTTGTTATTTTCCTAAAGAGAGAGTCCATTCTTCACAGCACGTGTAGAATAACAAAACACCTGTTCTGCAGGGAAGAAGACCTAGTTTTTCTGCCTCATAATGGCAAATCAATTAAACCTTGATTAATGTTTGGCTCAGTGTCACATAAATTTGTCTAAGAGCTGATGCTACATGAGTTAGGATGGCTGGATGCCAAATCTCTTAAAACACCGCACTCAGTGCATCCCGTGCATCCCTTCTGAAACACAGGTTTGCTTCCTCTCCCTGCCAAAAATTGCTAACATGCAGAACAAAGACCTAGAAATATCCACCCTGTGTCTTTTGTTTGCTATCAACCACAGCTAAAGATTCAACCAGAAATAGGATCAAAGTGCATATTGCAAGTTTCAATAACACACTTCAGAGTTTACACTCTATTTTCTACTCTTTTTATTTATGCGATAATATAAAGAACCCTAAAAAAAATGGAAGATTGATAAAGCTGTCACATTCTTTCAAAATAAGAACTCTTGATATATCTCGAATACTTGATTAAAAATTCCATAAGTTTGAGCCATTCAGATCAACTGTCTGACTTAAGTCATCTCTACAAGCAATCTATCTTTATACTCAGGCAAAGAACGGCTAATGCTCTGGGGTGAGCTTCCTTTCAAGAAAGTAATAAACTGACTTCTAAATATTTGGCAGTGCAAGCCAGAAAGCGTGTAATCATATAAATATGTGGTTCTAAATAATTTGCATGAGTGCCAGACACACAGGGGGAGACATTGTGCTAGAAATGCAGAAAAAGAAAATAAATTACAGTACACCAAAAATTAATTGTTAAGAATGCAATTGTCATCTTCATAATACTGTAATAAGTAATCCTTCTTAACATGGACAAAGTATATACATCATCTTTAAATGTACACTTTCCATCTTCTGATCACAACAAATGTGGAGTACCATCTCATATATTTAACTAACCATGGCTGCAGTAGTATGTCCAAAAGTTCCCAGATGTAGAAAAAAGCATTTCTATAATTACGAAGTCATTAAAAAGCCAATAAAAATAGCAAGCAATAAATACAAAGACAATTTATGATGTTAGAAAAAAAAAAACCAACCCAATCTTATTGACAAGGAGTCATTAGTATCACTTTTGATGTATTTAATCAATATTGATTGTTAGGTTTAAGGATACTCATTGTGGTCAATAACTCCACCCTGTGTTCTGCAGAAATACGAAGCTCATTATTTGATATATTCTGTACTATTCAGTATTTCTGGCAAAGCCATCTGTGTCACCTCTGTCATTTAGCACTGGGCAAGATCCAGTTACAGACAAATGCAAAGTGTAATTAGAATGACAAGTAAAGCTTACACTTGCACAATGGCAGGTATCTACAAAGTGACCAGATTTCTCAATCATTTCAGGTTACTTTTCTCAAAACGTCTAAGAATTTTCATCAGTGTCTGCATTTAGATTTTAATTAGATATGCAGCAGGCAATTAGACATTTATTTCAAATGCTGTTAGAATTGTTTGCTGGCTCTCTGCTCAAAAGGCCAAAATAGCTGACAATGGCTAATGACTACATATTTCACGTGAAAAAGGATATGCAGACATAATTACTGCTGCAATCTCATCAGAGCAGCCAAGTCTAATTAAGTGTCAAACTAGAGTTACAGAAGGGTTATGAAACTTTCCCTCCAAAATGACAACTCAGCTGTGGTGACACATGGACAATAAAAAAACCTCAAGAGCAAGAGAAACATGACTTTTACGTAGGTTTGTGAGTAAAGTCATGGAAAAGACCCTGTCCTTTCACATTATTCATAATGTATTATTGAAATTAAAACAAAATTGCAATATTAAACCTGTAGCCATAAAAGAAAACTTACTGTATTATTCCCACTTTCATTAACAAGTCCTTAAAGCTGTTAATAACTTTTAAAATTGTTCTTCTCTCCAAATCAAACATAGGAGGCTCTCATAAGCCTCTTTTTCACTTGCAATTATTTACATTTTTAACAACTAGTACATTCTATTAATGAGTATGCTAATTATTATTAAATTGATCCTTAAAATATGAATGTTCTGTATTGTTTGTAAGAACAAACAAACCATATAAAAGACAGTAGTGTCTTAGATATTAAAAAACAAAGATGGGAAGGAAATAATATTATTGGCCTATAAACCTGCTAGTTTTCAAACACCTTTTCTCATTCTATATTGCTCTCAGACAGAGCTTTCAATTTCTCATAAAATCTTGACAGAGTAACAAGCCCAGTTTTTATCTAGCCTCAGTAAAGTCTTGTTCTTAAGAACAGAAGATGTAAAGATGACACATTTTATATTCTGTTTATCATCCTGCATATATACACAGACATTCTTCATTACTTCTTCTTTAATGCAGCAATGACTTTCCCTCATTTGAGAAACATTACCCTGAAATAAAAGGCAATCAGTGTGCCTTTATCACATCCTATTATTTCTAGAAGTGGCTGCCCATCTTAAGTTAGAACAAGGATTCTTCTTATACTTCTTCCACAGAGCTCTGTCATTTTCATGATATTTGTGTTGAATAATACTGATCCTTTTTTAATTTAAAAATGTAATTGTGTTTCAAGTCAATTCCTGCTACACTACTTACCATGTAGAGCAACACAGCTATGCTAATGCTTGCTGTGGTAACAATGCAGAATTTGCTCAGATTTTACTATTAGGAGACACTAAACTCTTCATGTGTGGCATGCTAATCTTGTTCTAATTCCTCATCCATCTCCTTTGAACCTTCCTCCCTCCCTCACCCTAAATAAGCTGAAAATCCCACGCCATCAAATATTACTCAGTTCCTAGAACTGTTCAGTATATATTTTATCTTGCTCAAGGAATCCTCCTAATAATATGAATATGTACATGGAACATCTTAAATTGATTGGCAGCCAGTCACCTTTTCCTCAGTCAAGACAGCTATTTAGTATTTTAATCTTTTATTAAAAATGCAAGAAAGAACGCTGAAGTTTAAAACCACCTCTAACCCAATCACAGCTCTGATTTTCCTTCCTATTCAATCAGTGGTGTCTAGGCTATGTTCTAATCAAACACCATTCAGCCAAGGTGATGAAATACCAGGCTTACTTAAAAAATTACAAAAAAAGCTTTTGGGTTTTTCAGTAAGATTGTTTTGGGGGAGCAGGGGTTGTTTGTCTATTTGTTTGTTTGGGGGTTTTGTAATTTGTCATGACTGTTGTGATCTTTTACTTTGTCATGCCATCAGCTGTAATGGCAAGACATGACAGAATTCCTGGCATAATGCAGCCCACTCTGACTGGTGATTTGAATGCAGGTATTTGATTTTCACTTTTCACATAATAACTTTTCTGCCCTCGTAGAATACTCCTTGCCTGCAACAGCAGATAGCTGTTAAGCTATTTTATTTTTTTCCTTTTAAAAAAACCATGAAAATCACTTTGGCTTTTCATTCAAAACAGCTCATTCAAAGTACAGTCAGTGCTACACAGTATTGAAAACAATCCTTCATCACAGAGTCTGACTTGAAGAATCAATGTATGCGTCCTACAATAGCCTGATTATCTGCTGAGATAAGGGCATGCATCATCTCACCCTCCCCACTCTTACTGAAAAGGGCATCCCTGTGCTTGAGCTGAACTGCCAAGCAGGGCAGTCAGAGATGTGAGCCAGATCATGCCCCGAAATCTTGTATCAACAAAGAGAGAAATTGAGTGAAGGACTTAGAAAGAGAAGAGTGCAAGGTGAGGCAATATGCTTTGTTTATGCACTTACATTGAATAAAATTATTGGCTGTCCTAAGACTTCTATTTAAAAAAGGGAGTGTGAGCGGATTTTGAGAAAAACTCAGGAGAGGATGTGCAATTCCTGAGCTGATGTGTTCTGTGAAATACACTACTTCACAGAAAAAGACAGTTTAGTAACCACTGAAATTAAATAATATCCAATAAAAGCAAAAGAAAACTTTTCTCTAAGCATAAGTACTGTTTATATCCTGCATTATGGCTTCTCTTGTCCTGTATGCAAGTTTTATTTTACTATTGATGCCATTCATTTAATTTTGGGATATCGCTCACACGAGCAGACTAAATTCTAGGAGGTCTGGAGAATATCAGAGCATACTCATACTCACATATGGGAACAGATCTTGTCTGTAAAATCACAAAACTGCAGCAAAGCATTTACTCTCTAAATGGTTTTTCAGTTCTTTGTCTCACTGGAGCTCTGTCCATTTAAGCAAGCCTACAATGCTGGCCACAGTAATACTGTGAAATAGCTCTCTGAAATAAAAAAAAATTGGAAAGAAAATAAGCTATTGAAGTGACATTCATTTCAAAAGCATTGTCTTTGAGGATGAGAAATAAATTTTGTAAATTTTCCAGCCATTTTAAAAACTCCATTGATCTAAAAAAGAAAAAAAAAAATTTCAGGTAATTATATCACTCAAATATCATAAAAACCAATCTCTGCATTTTCTGTAATATTTATCATAATATAATTTTCAGAACCACACACGTAACAGATTAAATTTTCCTGCAGAAGGGGCTTTTAAAAAGACCATAAAAAAAACCAGACAACTAATGTTTCTCATTGTCTCTCTACATGACAAATAGACTGCTTAAACTATATTGCAGAAAAACTCTTGCTAGAGTGAAATTTTAATCCTGTCAGATCTTTGTTACTGTTCCTTATATGGTGCAACCTTACTGTCACTGGCTGTTCCACAGATATTTAAGAAGAACACAATCCAAAATCATGAAGACTATTTTTCCCATCATAGAGAGTACACTATTAAAAAAAGTGAATCTCCAGTTCTAAATTCATATTTTGGCGGTTTTCAGTAACGAAATCCAAAATTCAGATATAACTATGTTGTTGCAAAGACCAAAAGTCATCTCTACATAAATGGTATTTTGAGCATTGCATACTGGAATTGAGTTAAATATATACACACTACTAAACTCCCAGAGTCAAAATTATTATCTGTAATACTTTATAAGCAAAGCAAGAATGTTAAGCATAAGAATTAACTAAACTGACGCCAGAAGGTGGCCCTTTCAAATAATTTTAAAGCATGAAATGCTACAACATAACATAGAAAAGATATACTGCATATTAACATTTTGTACCCCATGGTCAGCAGATATTCATTGCATCTGTAAAATAATAATGTTCCATATGCTATGAGAAGCAGACAGCCTCAAAGAGACTGTTTTCCTCTTATGTGCCACGCCATAAAGAGTATTCCATCCACGTATTTTTTACACCTAGGAACCCCTTAGTTCAAAATTCCATGAAATCTTCTTTAGAAACAACATACTTTTTTTATAAATTTAGGCTCTTGTTATGGCTGTCAAATACTGTCAGTTAAATTTAGCTCACAAAGCACCAGACAGGCTGCTGGTTATACAAATTTGGGTCACAAATTTAAAATCTGCCTTTTCCTTACTATCTATTTACAACAGACAAATGTCTCAATACAAATGGGATTATTAAATTTGGGGGCTAGTGAGGGGATCAAGTGTCACAGTACAAATACAACATTTATTTTAGAAAATTCAAGAACTATTCAGGGTCTCTGCGAATGCATTGAAAGTTTTGCTCCACTAATGTGGTACACTAGAAAGTTTTCATCTTTCTTCATACACAGTCTCACACCTGTAGAGAAACTTCTCTAAGTCCACAATCAATGAACAAAAATTTATTTTAATAAACTTATTCTTAAGGGTTCTGTGATAGAGTTCCATTTAGAGTGTCTCTTTCACAGAGAGGATTACTTTATTTTTATCTCACCTGAATACAGAGAGAAAGGCAGTTATTCATGAAGGAATACCAGTGTCTCTTTACTTTATTACAAAAATAATTAAAATAGATCAAAGCCTATGCTACTAATATAAACCAGGTTTGCTAGACGTACTTTATAAAAAATTTTATTTTTTCAAAAAGATGGGGGGTTGCCAATTTTATGAAATTATGGCCAGATGCAAAAACTGTATAAATGAAACATACCTTGATTTAAAAAAACAGAAAACATAGCAAAAAAAGCTGAAGTCTCGGCTTGTCTGGTACTACCTGGTGACATACTAACTCAGTAAGAAATTTATACATCTGAGAGTTTTGGGATCAGATGAATGAAGGGGGTTTAAAGGGAATTATTAAAATTTGTGACATTTGTATTACTGTGAGGAAACTTAACTCAGCCTTTGAAAGCATTTCAGCATTTGGCGAAAACCAGACCCTGAAATAGAGCAATATATTCTCTTCTGTCATTCGGTGCCTCTCCAATTACCAAGCTTCAATCCACTTCTCAGAGGAGTAAGAAACATGAAAGACAGCTTTGTGAATGACTGATTAACATGGAAAAGATCATTTCTCCAAGATTATATTGTATTCCTAACAAGACCAAAAGTGTGCACTAATTTATTATTATGATAATTAACTTTGGCAGACTTTGTCTTATTGTTGAAAAGCAGTAAAAAGGTACCTTAAGAGGCAGAATAATTACACTTAACTGCTGTAATTAGTAAGTTAATTCTCAGGTAAAAATTATTCATAACATAGGAATTATGCAACTGCTGCCATTTAAATTCTTACTGGAATGCCTTCATATAATTTAAATCAAGCATTGTTAGCATTTCTGAAACTTTACTTCAATAAGGTAAGAGAAAAAAATCCATTCAGGAAGTAGAGCATTTCATTTGTGTCAATGGACTGGAATGTCTGAAACTGAGTATCAGAATATGCATATATAATCCAAATGAGGGAAAAGGAGGGAGAAGAGGACAAAGCTAATGCTTACACACAACTTTTGTGATATCAGTTTGTTCCTTTTCCACCAGGTGCCATTCCAAAATTTTTCTTCACTTTCATTAGTTTTTGTGTTTCACTGCAGGATCAAAAAAAAAAAAATAAAAATTTCACAGAGAAATTTCATCTTCTGTTCTGTTCATAGAGAATTTGTGCAAAAATCTGTGATTTCATAAACCTTAAATCGAATTTTTTTATTACCTTAAGATTTATTTTCCTGATGACCCACTGCTATTTCTAAATGATCTTCAGAAAACCAAAAAATGAGTGATTTCAGTGATGTTTTCTAATAAATGGTTCATTAAAATAATACATATATATTGTAAAAAACAACTCCTAGATGCTTGCATTTTACTACCAATACTCCTAGATGACTCCTAAATAGCAGCACAGAGCTCTCCTGTCCTTATTACTCAGGAAGTCATTTAGGTAATCATTTTTCTAAAGATGAACACACAAATCCCATAAAGAGACAGTGAGAAACAGAAAAGGCCTTGACACCATACAAGCCCTGCTCAATAACAGCTAAAATACTGGTGTGTTGTCAACACTGCTCTGGGCACAAATTCAACAGGGAAAAGTAAGGACATGGGCAATACTCAGCAGGCATTTTAAAGAGTTTGATATTGTCTAGTAGGCGATTATATGGTGGGGCTGCCTCAGCATATGTCATATTTTCCTCCTCCTCTGATCATAGTCAGAAATTTTCACCTTCAGACCAGTTCTTGATGACTTCCAAGACTGAGGGGCACTTGAGGTTTTCTATCCAAGCTCACAGTGTGAGCAGCACCAGCTGCTTACCCCACACACCATCAGTAGCATGATGTGGGGAAGGCACTTTCCCTTGAACATCCAGCCCAGCACGGGTAGCCAGGGTGCCACAAGCAGACAGGACCTCTCTTTCAGTTGGGGTGTAACAGGCCTTGGATCCTTTGTATCCCCAAATTCAGAATCTCAGGGTCATCCCCAGGTTTTTTTGGGTACCTTTTGCCAGGGCTCCAGGAAGGCCCATTCTCACTGGCTGCAATGTAAAGCATATTTTTCACACCTTGTCCTAACTTGACTGGTCCAAGGGCTACTCTGTGAACAATCTCCTGGTTAATTTGTTCAAAAGCTTGTTGTTCAGGACCTCTCTAAAAATCATTTTTCTTCCAGGTCACTTGATAGAGAGGGCTTACAATACTGCTGTAACCTGGAATATACATCCTCCAAAAACCCCCAGTGCCTAGGAAAGCCTGTGTTTCCTTCTTGCTGGTTCGTGGGGACACCAATGTATTTCAAGTGTTGTGGAGCCTCACCCTCTTCCAGTGCAGTCTGGATCAGTCCGTGGCAAACAGGGAGGTTGTGTTCCCAGCCGTGGGACAGTCAGTTCCAGGTGTACTGCATACCCATCCAGGTACAAGCAAACTGTGGCCTGCACTCTGCTGCTAAAGGAACGGAGAAAATCACATTAGCATTTGATTATGGTGTGCTCTGTACAAAATTCCATCACAGTAATTTTCTTTCACCTCTTTTATCACTTTATTGGGACACTTTGGTTGTTCAGGGGTGAACCTCTAAACCACTGGAGCAGACTAATCTTTCAAAAACTGGCCCAATTTCTCCCACCTTCCTGCCACTCAAGGCTATCAAACCTCGGGGCAGATGTCTGAATATCCTCCTAAAAAACCTCTGTCTTGACTTTAAACCTGGCAGACTTAGCAACAAGAACATGCTTTCCTTAACATCCAAAGGTAATTCAAAATTTTTAAAAGCTGTTGTACCAGGCCTGAAGGAGGAAAGGGGAATGAAAAGCTGGGGAAAACCATCCTCCCCTGTTTACCCCACAGCCTGGGTACTGCTGTTAAAGGACTCCCAAAAGCAGATCCCCAGGCAAGGGTATGACAGCAGCACTGACTGNTTAGACAGAATTTGCTTCTGATCAGCCTGGGGTTTTAATGAAGGACTTCTGTCCATCACAAAGAAGTCCATATTCTGGGACCTAACACAGAATCACAGAAAGGTTCAGGCTGGAAACAATCTTAAAGATCATCTAGTTTCAACACCCCTGCCACAGGCAGGGAGATTTTTATTAGACCAGGTTTCTCAAAGCCCCATCCAACATGTACTTGAACACCTCCAGTGATACTCCGATTTTGTTGTCAACTCACCTCAACAACTGGAGATAGGCAGTTTCCAGAAGAAATATAAAATTACCTCTGAGATATTGATACAGAATTTAATTCATGGAAAAAAAGACACTGCATTATTTTCCTGGAACAATTTTTGTGTGTGCAAACCGTAACACAATATTCAGCTGTATTCACTCAGGTATTCTAATCTTACTGTCCTCATTATAACATTAGCACTTAATTCTAACACATTTCATCTCAGAATACATATGAACAGGTCTGCTAAAAACCTTTTGGGGATCAGCCATACAGAGAAGAAGAAGACAATATTGTGCAGATATGTGACAGAAGCTTGATTATCAAAGAAGGATTCAAGTCTTCTGCTCTCTGCCTCAGCTGGAAGGCAAATCTTCTCAATGGCCTGATCTTCCCCTTTCTAAGATTCATTGTCCGTCTCTGGTATTCTACAATCCAATTGTGTTATTTTTGTAACTGAATTCCCCAGTTAAGGCTCTGACTCTTCAAGAACAAAATCTCAACATATACACCAGGAAATTAGTACTTATTCAGTTCCTATTTACAGAAGCAGAAAAAGAGGTTCCACGCTAAACTCTCAGCACTCCTTCTAGCTTTAAAAGGAACAGTTATATTCTCAGTGTTCAACCCTAAAAAAAAATCTAGCTTCCAGATCTTGTGATCCTACCTGAATATATCACCACTAAGCAGTGTTACTGATATGATCATTCCTTTTATTTAAACATTTTTTTACCTCATTAAACATCCTTAAGAATCAATAAATACTTTGAGAGATAAAATAAACCAGCTGTTACATCATAAATGAAGCAGGTTCTTATAAATATGATAAAAGTTTAAAAGCCATAAAGGGTTCTCTACAGGTGCTAATTTTACTACTTGAATGAAATTAATAAGACTCTCCATAAAACAGCAGGAGATCCTTAGATTACATGAGTAATCAGCAAGAAAATTTATTGTGGATTCATGAAGCACTAAGTGTTTGTGTAATGTATGCAAAAGTGGTACTTTATTCTCTGCAGTGAACAATTCTGAGTCCTTATAATAGAAAAATATTTAATAGCTTGAAAACTCTTGAGGCATAGTTTTAAAAAATTGTTCAACTGTGATTAATTCAACTCATGACAAACTAGTAATGAAAGGTCTGCCTTATTTTATTATTCAGTAGGAGCCATTATTAAAATAACTCTTAAGGTTAAACAATGGATATAGAGACAACTGAAAATGCAACCTGATGTGTAGGAATGTGAGTTAGGAGAATGAGATTCACAAATTGGGTAGAGCATTAATCTGAAAAACTGGACTAACTTTTCACCTCGGCTGCTGTATGGATAATGTATTTATTTACATGACTGCTTATTCCTGAAAAACTCAAGTTTTATGAACCTTTTCAGATGAAAAAGTTCCAGAAGTAGTCCTATAGAGGAAATTCTGTCGTATTTGTGCTATCAAATTCTCAGTAAATTATGCCCTCCAAGGAAGCATATAGCCAAGGTTTAATAATTTTTTCAAAAATCTTTTATTACAATGTACCATGGAATCATGAGTTTGTGTTCAATACTTTACATTTATTATTTATTGTTTGCAGTAATTAATTGCTTTTGGTTTGTAGCTTGGGGCTTAATTAGGTGGACTAAAAGTGTCGATACACTGTGGCTGTTCAACTGACTGACAAATGAAACTAAATAATGCTTCACCATGACTAGTTATTAATGTTCTATCAATGAAACAACCAAGGGGAATGCATGGGTCAGGGAAGTAGTAATAATAATAAAATACAGAGCCTTTAATGTTTAGATTAGCTGCTCAGCACAGATTAACAGTAGCTAAAATCACTGTAATCTAAGGACCCCCATTCATTCATGTTGTGTTATGTGTTCTGTGAAATGAGATTACTGATAACAGAAAAGTGCTTAAAGACATCTCATGTCCTGAACAGAGGTGAGCACACTCTGCCCAGCTTTGGAACTGACTGAAAGGGACACGGCTGTGTCAGTTCACTGCTAAAAAAAAGAAAACACATCCTGCAGACAAGGCCACAAAACTGGCTGGAGTGTCAGAATGTGTTCCCCATGGCTTTTGAACCAAATCCGTGTCATATTCCAGATGTAGTTTGGGCAATGGCAACATACAGTGTGGATACATCCACTGACTGTTCAGGAAGGGGTCTTTGCATCAAGTAATTTGGGGACTGATCTACTCTGCAACCTTTGTAACTGCTCACCCCTTTACAGGACTCTAACCCAATAATCTAAAGAGGCTCACTTCTGCACTTGTCAAGGAGAAAATATAAAAATTAGGAAAACATGTTATTTTTGGAGCTTTGGCACTTCTCAAGAATTTCATGCTAAAGCTTTTGCAAAGAACAATGAGGTTTGTTCAGGTCAATTGGTACATCTTCGATAGCAACATAGCTTTGAAGAAGTGAGAAAACCTGGTCCAGATTATGATTTAAAATCCAGTTTCCTGCTTAAAATACAAGTTGAACATTAATAGATGTTAACAATTCTAACTAAGTAACTTCTTGTATCAGATACATGCAGGTTCTTCTAGTCATCATTTAAAAGTCTGGACACATACAATTTCTAAGGTCTGATTGGTTAACTTACCCTAAACCACAGATTTTCACAAATAGTGCATCATAAACTAAAAGGCTTAAAATGAAACTTTGTCAGTTTTTGCAGGTCAGAATGAAGCTGCTGCCAGTCTCTTTTGGGAATCAGTGTGATACTAGACCATCTTTTCCCAGGCTTTCTAGGTTTTCCCTTGCCTACATGCAAGGCAATTTGCCATTTAGCATCTTCCTTTCAAACTTCCATGCCTCTGCCCTTATTGAAAGACAGCATTCAGCTACAAATGTTATTAAGACACTTATTTTTGAAAAAACTGATGGACTTGGTTCTCAAAGCATCACAATTTCACAGAATCACAGAATATGGTGATTTGGAAGGGACCCACAAGGATTATTGAGTCCAGCTCCTGGCCCTGCAAAGGACTGTCCCCAAGAGTCACACCACGTGCCTGAGAGCATTGCCCAAATGCTTCCTGAGCTCTGTCAGGATGTTCTGTCAGGAGCTGTGGGCACTGCCCTGGGGAGCCTGTTCCGGTGCCCAGCCACCCTCTGGGTGAAGAACCTTTTCCTGATAACCAACCCAAACCTCCCCTGACACAGCATCAGGCCATTCCCTGGGTGCTGTCACTGTCACCCCAGAGCAGAGATCAGTGCCTGCCCCTCCTCTTCCCCTCACAAGGAAGTTGTCACTGCAGTGGGGTCTCCCCTCAGTCTCCTCCAGGCTGGACAGAACAAGTCACCTCAGCCACTCCTCACAGGGCTTCGCCTCAAGGCCCTTGCTCGGAACTTTATGAATCTTTTTTTACCAAGGATTAGTGTTTTCATGACTCTTCCCTCCAAAACCTTACCATGCTGAATATCTGCTTTTATAATTACTTCAGCCTTTATTCCCCTCTGTCTACACACCAACACACATGCATATATCCATCTGTGTACTTATACATCTATAGGTTTACTGGGTCTTATTGGAGGCAGATCTCCTGTAATGTCTTCGGCCATTTTCTCCATGACTGGGATCAAATCAGTCTCACTAACACTTCAGTTTAGTATTTGAGGACAGATAATAATCTTGTGTTCTGTGCAAATAAAAGCTGACAATCTTCAATAATAAAGCACCATGCTTGCATTGTGTAACATCTATAAAAAATGGGTTACACAGAAGATTAAATAATTTGAAAAATATTTGTATTTTGGAGGAGTATTCATGTTTATCATATTCTCTGCAAATAAAAAAACAAGACATGAATCATGCTCTTTAACATATTTCTCTGAGTGTTCTGAGACTAGATCAGATGGACCATTTTATCAGAATCCTTGAAATCATGCAAACAAACATGAGCATCTGCATTTTAAATATTAACTGCTAAAGCACCATGAAAACCTCAGTGCTGGCAGGTTTACTCTGATTCCTCTGGGAAAGCATGGGCACATATTCTTTACCTTAAAAGCATTCCGCACAAGAGATGAATGTGAAATTTAGCTTTCATAGCTGACACATATATATAGCAAAAAGCCTAACTGTCATTAAATTTATTCCTGATGAAGAACATAGTAATTCCTATGCTACATTATTTATATATGATTTAAAGAGACTATTCAGTAGACCCGAATTATTATTTCCACCTTTCATCTTTGAATCCTACCAATGTTATTTCAGCATCTGCAGAAGTGACTTTACCTACAAACACACAGAGAAACTTTTCATCCTGATAGGCTAGTTCCATCCTTTAGTGGCCTCTTGCTGTGTGACCAATCTTTGTAATTTAATTACTTTGGTCACTTCTTTATTCAGGCATTTAGGGAAGAAAGAAAGGAACAAACAAACAAACAAACAACACAAGCTGTTCCATAAAAAACAATCCCATTTAATCACTAAGGCCGAAATATTTATGTAAAAGGTATGGCCAGCTGTCTGCATTTTTGTGCTTTTTAGACTACTCTCAAGTTTTCAGCAATGTCTACACAGGGCAATGTAGAACTAGAGTGAGGATCCTTGTGTTTGGGTTCAGTCAGACTAGTAAATCTGTAAATGATATGCATACAGTGCTCTGCCCAAAGCGCTCACTCTGAAAAAATGCCTGGGATGATGAAAAGAAGAGACTGCCAAATGGTATGTACAGCACCTCTGAGGAAAATAAAGACTTTAAAAGCGACCGTAACCACAAAAGTATGCAGACAAAATCTGAATAGTCACGTAAAGTAAGATCTGGAACAGAAATTGTAGCTTGGCAGAGTTGCAATCTATTTCTTCCTTTCTGCATAAAATACATTCCTTCTATCGTTTATCATTCCCTACACTTGTATAAATGATGTGGTCAAATGAAAAACAGCACAAGTCCAAAAGAAAAGAAAACAGGCCTTAGGAGCGAGGATTTTATAAGCAGCTCAAGATTCCAGTCTACAAAATCCCCAAGGCCGCTTTGAAAATCTCAGCCTAAATGTTTAGCCGAGTTGCTATCTGCTTTTCTTTCAAACTGCAAATCCCAGTTGTTCTCACAATTTCCTACTGTGCACCGTGCCTATCCATGAAACATAAGCTGTGGTTAGGATGAAACCTTTGCCCTGCCTTTTCTCCGTGGATACAAACTGTCAATATACTACCATTCCCCTCACATTGCATTTACCAACACCTGCACTTCAGGATTTAGGAGGCTTCAGAAACCATCTTTCTGAAGGATTTTCAGCAATGTAAAAAGCATTGTTGGTCGATTTAAAGTTTCTAATATGATGCAAAAGAATGTGAGTTGGTTGCAAATAGAAAGCGTCATGGAAAGGAAGCAGGCGTTCTAGATAAAAGTACTTAAGATTAATTTAACATGCACAGGATTTCCCAATTAAAACTTTCACATTAGCACTGCATTTTAAACAGTTAATCTCCTAACGAGACATCCCCAGCAATAAGAAGTGAATTGCAGGACTGAATAAGGCCCTGAGGCCTGCATCTGGAAAAGGCTGTGCTTTGTAAATGTTGGATTTATGCTGCTGTAACAAATTCTGCAATGAAAGAGCTGCACTGCCACCTACTGCCAAGATGTCTTTTCCCACCAGAAACTACCACTAAAAAGTGAAAAATCCTCTGTGCTTCTACACAAAATGCTAACCAAAGAAAATTATGCAACTCAATTCTTCACGCACACAAATCTTAGGCTTTTTTTTTTAAACTCTAGTGGCTGGAAAGGCAGAATGTTTATTTTCTGTGGCTTTTCTTCATAATATGGTAAAAGCCAAAGAATGCTGTGCTGAACAGTGTGGGAGGTCTATGCAAAAGTCTGGTTTTCCCTCTCTTATTCCCAGACCTCCACTGTCATACCTTTGAATCCTGGGTGACCTGCAGCCATCTCAGCTAATGATACCCCGACTGACCCATCCAAAAGAGTTTCACTGAGGCTGACTTCTTCCCTTCCCTCAGGGGCCAAAGACAACACCTCTGTGATGTGCCCCATCTCCAAGAGTCTAGAAGTCAGGGACTCTTGCACAGTGTCTCACAGCACCACTCTGGAGACACTGCCTTAACTGAAAATGAACTTTTACTGTGGTTTCCTTTAGGGGTCTTTTTTGACAGCTAAATTGCAAATCAATTAACATTTCGAGAAGAGCTAGCTTTCCTTAGTAGACATAGTCACTAATAATTACTGGTGGGATAAATTTTTAGAAGTAGCAGAAAACAAAGGGAATTAATATTTCAGAACGCAACGAAAGACGCTTAACAAATAGTGAAGCAGGAAAGAGAGAACGTCAGGATTAATGAATGTCAGCTGTGCTCTCTAAATTCTGGCAAACTTGAACCACCATGGATCTAGGAGCCAAGATACAGTATCCTAAAACTACATGGTTTTTCTGCTCTTTGCCTTAATTGTACTTGCAAATAAAATTATAGGTGCCTAGGTGAGAGAATCCCTATACTCGTGTTTATAGTTGTTTGGTAACATTAAAGCACAGATCAAGTTGAGCTGCTGCGAGGAAAATCAGAGCATTACATATCATCTGCAAGCACCCTGGAGGGAAAAATATCTTCAATTCATTGTGTCAGTGGTGTCTCAGACTGAACTTGTACGCACACACTCAAGAAATATGTGCCCTTCCTACACTACCATCAAAATAAGTACAAAACAAGCAAGACAGATTAATTGCATTTTTTAAGACAAGACTTCTCTTTTTTTTTTTTTTTCTTTCATTTAGACAGGTACTCCTGCAAGTACAGATGTGGTGAGATTCAGTTGTTTAATATCTGGGGAATAAAACTCAGACATCCTGACACTATCTCCTCCTCTGCCTTCAGGCTTAGCAATAATCCACATTTCAAGTACAAATTCAACTACAGAGTTTGTGTGTCTCCATTCTGTATCTTTTCAGATACATAATATCTCACAGCACCAAAGGATTTCTGTGTTTAGGGCCTAGAAGAGAGCTGTTTCTTTTTAAAAGAATGAATACATCACAATAATCCTTTAGAAAGCATAAATTTTCACACATTTGCACTTGAAAAGTGCCCTTTCACTTTTCATTTATCAAGGGAGTAGTTCTGAAGATTTAATTCTTTTAGAAATTATATTTTATCTGTTGCCCTGAATTAAAATCTTGTATTTATCTGTTCATTGGCTTACGTTCTTTAGGGTTTTTACTGTAAATACATTCAGAATTTTTGTCTCCATTACAGAAGAATGGCAAGAAGTAACAAAAAGCAAACAATTTTTTTTTCTGTCTTTATAAAAATGTTACTTTTTTTTTTTTCATATTGGAAATGCTTAAAACATCTTCCTTCCAGCAACAAGCCCACATGATAAGTTTTATATGGCACACTATGTAGTGTTAACAAAAGAAAGTTATACTTTATCTATTCCTTCTATCCACTGTGTTTAAATGCATCTAATGGAATAGTTTCCATCAGGAATAACAGACTTTGAAGCTATCTCTACAAAAGCCCTTCAGCCAGAAAAGTCACTCTAACCAATTACAGGTTTTCATCTTGTGTGTTTACACAAAAGCATAAGACAAGACAAATACATAGAAACAGAAGTCCAGAAACAACTTTAGGAAGACTAATCTGCCCCTCTACACTTTCAGTATATGCTGTCTTGGGTTTCATCCCTATTTGGCTAGACCATAAATACTTGGCCAAAGTCAGTTGTAACTTTTACCTATGTTAGCAAGATGTGTCAGTGAAACACGTCTGAGCTCAAGTGTAAAAGCCTAACGTCCTATAACACAACAAGTATTTAGGCAGTGCTTAACCCAAAAGCATTTTGCAAATGCAAAGCCAAAAATACTGAAATCCATTCTTTACTTAGTTTCATAGAACTACGTTTTTTTTAACTCTGCTCTTTCCTATTTCCTCTCCCCCAAACTGACTCTCTTGGTATCCTCTGTCTTTATGCAAAGAAACATCCAACAGTATTTGAGCTGAACCTTCTGCAATGTTCAGCTATATCCATGCTAGGAAAAATACGCTATCCATTTTCGAAAGAAACTACATTAAATATGAGAATCAATGGAAAACTGAAAAGAAAAATCTAAAAGAAAATTATGAAGATGGTTTTGACAGGCATATAATTTCTAACAAACTATACTTACTCTTTTTTGTTATTATTGTTTGCGAAGAACCAATGCATTCCCTTTGCAAGTTACATTTTTTAGTAGTGGAAAGGCAAAAACAAAAGTCCAGAACCTCAGATTCTGAAAATTATGTGGCTTGCTGGCCCATATTAACACTATTTTAACAGGAAACACGATTAAAGAAAATCCTGATGTACTACAATACAAATCCGGTATTTCTACAGTTTGCAGTGAACTTGAGAATTCCCTTAAGAAGCAGCTTCATTAGCACACAGCAGATATGTTGTTATACAGGCTAACAGAACAAACCTCTGGCTCTCACATAGAGAATGAACCTTTCAGAGCCCCAGTACCACTTTCTGACAGAGAGTGCCCAGCTTCCTGCTGATGAGTGCCAGCATGTCCAAATGACAACAGGGCAAATTCACTCAGCAAAATAAAGATACAACCCTCCAAATGACAAAGGTTAACCGCATACAGAGACATGTCCAGGCTAACAAGAATGCCACATTACAAAGGCTTCAGCTGTAATTTTTCTCAGTATTGGTTCACTATTAATAACCTCATCCCTACTACAATAGTCAACACCCTTGTCAAATGTTGTCACTGAATATGCTGGCTGACCAGCACAGCTCTTCCATTTTTCTCTCCTCAAAAACTGCATTACTGATACTCTCAGACAAAAGTTAATGAAATATCTGCAAGATCTGCACACATAGTTTGATCTTTTCTAACTAAGAATTTTAAGTTCTCTGTTACAAATTCTTAGTGGCAAGCCCAGGTCATTTTAAGACATATCCTCCTGGAAAAAGTAGCATATCCAGCAAGAGTATAAAAAGAAATGAGACCTTTTATACAGCATTTCTATTTACATGGAGACTGAGTTTTGTGTAGGCTTCTACAGATCCTCCATTTCTGCCCACCTCAAAGGCAATTATCTCATCTCCAGCTTGGTTCTTGGATAGAAGAAGGATTGCAGAACATTTCTTACTCAGGAGCTGGTATTTCTTGAGGAATTTAATTTTTATGTTCCTCGTTATTTAGGCTCCAGCTGATTAAGTAAATTACATCATCAAAATTCTTAGAAACTAGTGGTAGATTTAGTACAGATTACTGTCCCTCATTTTCTACTAGATGCTCTATTTTGCGCATTCATATTTTTGAAAGGGATCCTCAAAGAATAATCAAAAAAATTATATGTCAAACTTTCATCACCTTCAAAATGCAATTCTGCATCCTAAAGGCTTTACAAACAGGCTTCTTTGGCTTTTATTCTCTCTGATGGTGGGAAAAAAATAAACACACTCCAGAGCTGGAAAATATTCCTGATACACATTCTGTTTTCAAAAGGAAGAAGACAGCTCAATCCTAGACATAAAAATAGTTTTGCTAAAGTGGTGTCTTTAAGTAAAAGTGGTTAAGCTTAAACCACCACAGTTTCAGGAAAAACACTTTTCTTTGATTTTTTTTTTCTACTGTATTATGCACCGGGAGTCACAATAAATTGTTCTTGGCATTAAAGAGAAGATGAACAGTAAAATGTTCTCCATGTCTTCCAGATGCTGGCAATAACAGTGCAAAGTAATAAATACCCTGAGCATACTGACATGGTCTTTGTGAATACCTGGAACGAGTGGAACATACTTGAGGTGAAGTCTCTGCTCCACGGTTCTTCCAACCACAAAGAAAGCAGAGGTTGAGATGAAGAAACAGAAATTCAAATGGTAATTCTGCAGCTCAGAGAGATGGGATACTGCTGAGCTGAGTGGTATCGAGGAGGTGAGACCAAGTTAAATTGGTACTACTTATCCACATGCAATAATTTTATATACTGACTGTGATTTCAAAGTACCTCCACCTGGCTTTCAAATGTGGTTCTTACACAGTCTTCTATGAGACACTTCTGCTGAATGTGACACTCAGAGATCCACCTAGTCCTCAACTGCATGAAAGAACAAGTTATATTTGACTTTAATCCTCATTATTGTACATGATCAACTGCCTGAATTTGTTTCAAGGTTTACAACTATATTTATGTATAATGAAGTTTATGTGCCTCTTACTTGGATAAGCATTGGTGAACGGTGTGCTGGTTAGACACAGGACACTCCCTTTGTTTCCACGTTAAACAATTTGGTCTCAATGAGCCTCTTCATTTCTGAGTTGCTTTCTCCCACAGCTTGATCAAGCTGCAGTGACAAACAGGCTGGAATTCTGCTAAGGCTTTGCACTTGATGACACAGGACTCCATAGCTTTGGCAGAATGCTTTACCAAGTATTTTCCCCAAGAAGAAAATCTTTGATTCTCCTTACTTGGCAGTTGAATCATTAAGCTCCTGGTTTAAAAATTTTCAGTCAAGTGAAGAGGAAATTTATGAACAATGAAAACTGAAAGAGCTCTCCAATTGAAAGAAAAAGAAACAAAAACCCTACAATGTTTAAATAAGAAAAGAAAGGGATTCAGAAGCCCTGAAGAGATTTCTCACCATCTAAAATAAAACTAAATATTTCAGAACCCCCAATAAAATAAGGTTAAGTAAGTTGAGAGCCCTCCTCCTCATGCTTGAGAAACCTGCATGCTGAAGTTGTTTCTCTTTAATGAACCAGCCTAGGATAACCCATCTTTCATCTAAAGTGTAATGAATGCAAACCCCTTTACCCTAGGAACCTTTTGTGGAGTACAAGCATGAGTATCTTTTGGAAAAGGATTAACCATGGCCAGGACTGACAGAACACCTGAGAATGTAGGCTAAGTTCTTCATGTCTTGTTCCTCCATCTTAAAAATATTCCATTATTCTTGAAGGAACAAGGGTAATGTCAAGAAAGCTTGTCAGAATTTCTTCTAGATAGTTCAGTGACTTTCTTTGATTCTAAGGCCTAAAAGATGACTCCTTTCTGCTGTGCCACACAGATGAATAAAGATTAAAGATGCTAAGCCACATTTTTGGATTACCCAAAGCACATGCTTTGCAAGAGTTCCAAGTGTTTTGTTCTGGCTCTAATGTACAACAGGAAATTAAAGCAGAAATACCCACCAAAAATAGACAGTATTTAGAAATTTACTGTCAGGACAAAAACACTTTAAACATGAACCTGTTATTTTATGTTTGACAACAGCAAAATGAGAGCTCAAGGTGAAGACAAAAACATTACATTGACAGAAATATCTTTGCTTCATCTCTTGTATTAAAATGCTCATCAGGTTTTACTGAACTAAACAAAATTGAGAACACGGTACATTATTGCAATAGAAACACACATCTGAGAAGCTGCCTGCAGTGGCAGAGTGAACCTGAAGGACTCTTACTCCAGAAGGCACAGCAGAAGCCAGAAGGGCTCAGTGGTGCTAGGGCAGAAGGGAACAACACAGAACACACAGATAGACCTGTGTGGAGGGAGCCTGAGTAGAAATGAACCTTCTTGGTCAGAAGACCAAGATGAACTTCTGGAACATCTGGAACAGGGAGCCAGGGAATGACATACCTCCAATGGAGTGTTTGTGCTCCAGTAACACAAACAGCCAGGCTCTGTGTTCAATCATTTAGGTGTCTAATCACTCTAAAATATGAGCACATTTTCTAAGTAATTGTATAGAAAATCTGTTAAGCAGAAATAAATATAATTTACATCTCATCAGATCCTCATATAATTCTCTTTAGGATTAGTTTTAGACTTTTAAAAACATATAATTAAGTACAGATAGTGAAAAGGCATTAATTAGCTCCATTTGTTCATTTTATGAAGCTCTACAGTGCAGAATTTTGCAAAACTGAGATACAATGAAGGATGTTGAAACGGTATATTAAAGGTATTCCCATTGCTACCAAAATACTTTTAACCAAAACTGAATGCAATCCTAAAATAATAGCACATATCAGGAAAAACCTCTTACATTGTAATAAGTCTTCATTTAAATTTCTGTTATTTTCCTTCTTCCCTTGCACACATTTATTTGTTCACCTATCAAAATCATGGAAGCAGAAGCATTTTAGGATAAGTCAGACAGACTTAAGTGCTGAGAAACACGTAAGAGAAAATCTGTAGCTTCAAAAAAGTTCATTAATAATCTGGACATCTGAATACTATGGTATATGTTATATTTCTGAATTAATATTCTATATGGATTTGTTATTAATGTGGTAATCCTGTATCATATACCAGAATTTGCACTATAGCTCTGAAGTCTATCTGAGACCTCCTTTGCATCAACAGGGTTAGTGGGAAGTAGCTGACCAGCTGAAATTGACACCTCATCCCACTCTATTACACACGGGGTATATTGTTTTCATATTCTAATCTTCTGGAAGGGGCAAAATCTTTTTTCACAATGCTGTATGCACACAGCAATGTGAGGAAAGAAAACCATGGTGTTTTGCATTGAACATAATTAATGGACATTTAATATGGAAGTTACTGTGTAGTAACAATCATTATTAAAAAACACACATTAATTTCTGTCCCTTTCCACATGTTAATTAAAAAACATCATTTTAGAATTTGTGTTTCTATTAATGTTTCTCAGTTTGGAAATCAGAACCATTCTTGGGAACACTTTAGATTCTGTAATAATTTTCAGATGTTCATTTCCTGAAAGGTGGGAGGTGGTAGATGCTACGGCACGGTGATTTTCTGCTGTCTCTTAACTTACCCACTTGCATGCATTTATGTGTCCTGAATCATCATGCAGTGGCATTACAATTATGAGGAACTAAGATTCCACTGTATATAGGCTCCCATTAATTAGTTCCCTTGTTTATATGATTTCCTTGTTACCTTTGCAGAAGGCTCTAAAATACCAAAATCTTATTAGGCATTATTAAAAGTGTACATTGAAGTCTTCTCTTAATGTAACATCACAAATTAAATCAGTAGCACTACTAAGCATTTGCAAATATGCTTTCAGTTATAGATGCATCATGATGCATTTCTGACTTATTTCAGTCACTTTCCATAAACATTCAAATGAACACATTTATTTTGAAACAAATATGCATTGAAGAACCCAAAAAGTGATGTGAGTAACGATATGGCACTGCAGCTGCACAGTTCTTATGTTAGATGTCTTTGTGTGTTTTTTGAAAGCTTTTTGTAGGATTATGGCTCATCAGAATACAGTACAGAAAAAAAATAATATGCAATTTGCTCTTCAATATATTACTGAAATTCAGACAGTCCAGAGATAATTGATTTCTATTAAAGGCAGAAAATCCACAAAAGCAAAGATTGAAAGTGGTAGTAGAGAGGTGATTTATGACTCAAATTCAGTTGTAGTGGAAACTTTAGATAGGCAAACTATAATTTGCTACGTCAATTTGCACTGTGTTTAGGATACTACGATATAGCAGCTAATAAAAATTTCAAACATTTCCTTCAATAATGCCTGGTTTTATTTCATATACAAGCTTGTCTTTTTATGTCATACTATCTTCATATTTCAGATATGACCATCCTATTTAAAAAAGCTTAGTAAATATATTTATAGAAATTACAGAGAGGTATTAGCTGTTACCATTCCTTTAAAATGTGTATACTTGTTTTTAGGCTGATAAATTTAAAAATATCAAGACGTGTTTCCCATCAAAATGATTTACAACAATTTTATGAGTTGTTTAGATTAATTAATCCTGTAAATCTTTCATCTATTGTGTAGTATATGTGTGCTGGATAATGGGTGCATTTAATTTAACTCCATTTTGCTCTGTTTTTTCAAATTAATCCAGTAACACCTAACATGAAGCTGATAATATTTTTGTCCAGTAATTACTATCAAATGAAAATCAAGTAGGATGCAAGCTTAGACCTTTGTGCAGCAAAATATGTCAACATCCCTTAGAATTTAGGCATGGAGAGGTGTTTCTGTGATATAATTATTATGGATGTTCACATGATTAAATCTAAGCAGGCCACAAAGTGGTGAACTGGATCAGGGCCCAAACATTTAAAGGAAAAATCAATCCTTTGAAAGCCACCAAGAAATCCAAGTAGAGAAAGCCAGTGTTCTCACTTACCAAGATTTAGGAGAACAGTCAAAAATGATTAACTGGAATCAATTTGCACATATTGTATGCACTGTATTTAGATCACACAAATTACTTCATATTAGCAAATCAATACTTCCATTCACTGCGAGCTCAAAGACTGATTATCCCTTGCAACTCTGCAAAGACCATAGAGCATTTTTACCTATTAATAATTCATATGAGAATAAAGGCATTCTCTAGGTATATAGATTAAAATAGATACCTATAAATATACCTTTGATTAATATAAAAGCTATACTAAAGAGCATTCTGGAACTTGTTTTGCAAAATGCCAAAAAAATTGCAGTATTGTATTGGAAAATTCCTATTCTGTTACTGAAGTATTCAGTATTTTCCTTCATAGAATCCCATTCTGTTGTAAGCAGTGACTATTATAAATACACCAGGTGAGCAAAATTTCCTTATTGGAAAATGACCATCTGAGCTACATAAAAAAAATTTAAAACCCCGAAACAACCAGGTTTTTAGGCAAATAATTAACCAGGAATAAGATAGCAACAATTCCTGACATAAAAATACATCCACATGGGACATGCAATATAATGACCAGTTGGCTGGAATGAAAATCGGAAGATACAGGTTTTAAACACAATGCTCTCAGTGAGAATATGGCCCTCAGTATTAATACAGGTAGGTGCAAACTCATTCTGTTTGCTGGCAGAATTGTTCTCAGCTGAAAAGCGTGAGATTGTATTACCAGAGAGGTGAGCTAATAATCCCACAGAGAGCTAAAGCAAATGCCTGCCTGTTCAGCTCTCTGCTTGTGTGGCTATCAAGTTTCCAGCACAGACCCCTCCCATCTCTCACCTCCTGAGTGAACAGGGCAAGCCACTTCATCTTTTTGTTTCCCCTCCCACTTCCACCTCTTTCCCACTCAGAGCAAGAGCTCTGCAGAGCAATGCAGGCGTGATTTCAGCTGGGGCTTCTAGATGCTTCTGCAATATGACCACCAGCAATAAATCGGGAGAGGATAATAGAAGTGTCAAGCGAGTCCTAAGAGCAGCAGCAGAGCTGTAATGTACTGTACAACACCCTACATCTAACACCATTCTTCAAGGTCTTTGCACAGGATGGTTTATTCCACTGCAATAATAAATGTATCCATGATGCATCTCCGAGCATTACCCAGCGTTAAACATGAATCACAGTAATGTTACCTTCACTTCTCTCCAACAGGAAGATAATACTTTTTTGGATGTGATACCACTCTGTATAGTTTTTGACAAACTAGAAATACTTTAGTGAAATAAGGCTGTACGGGGAGCACGATTCATTTTGAGGCAGCAGCATATGAAAAGGCAGTGCTGAAATAAGCGTGGTAGTTCAATTCTATTTAGTTATGCTTATTTATATTGCTATTCCTAATGGTTCCAGATTCCAGCAGATACCTTCCTTTGGAGTTCCTCCCATTCACCATGATCAAAAGTTTTTAAGAGGTTCCTGAGATGCTGCAAACTAAGCAGGAAACAGCAGCAAGTGTGTGTATCATTAGCACATAGAAAGATTGGAGAGTAATCAATGTGTAATTTTTAATTCTCCATTAAGCCAACGGTGCTTTTTCAAAATTTGAGATACTGCTGTTGATTCTCCTGTTTCTCTCACAAATCAGTAAACCTGGTTACTGGTAATCCTGTATACGATACTGTGAAGAGCATAAGTGAATCAGTAACATTTTCTATTCATGCTGGGTTTTTTTTCTGGATGTTTGCTCAGCCCACACTACTCTCCATTCTATTTTAGCAGTTTGGCTGATATAATGGTTCATGATTTTGTAAATTTATTTTAGTATAAAATGTTTTCCTAAAACCTCAATAAGTTCTGCCATGTAGCTATTTCAATCTTATCTACTAATGTAGCAATGTTCAAAAACCACACATTTATCAGTCTCAGTGTCCCCTTTAAAAATCAGTGCCAACAGACCTTAAAGTGAACAGCGTGTTTTTTGTCTGAATATCCTGTAGTTTTATCATCTTCCCAAAAAGATACACCAAAAAATTTGGTGTGTTCCCTTAGTTCCCCCTACTCTACAAAAACATCTTTCTCTTCCAAACTACTGATCCCATCTATTAAACCTCCTGGCAGACGACTTTCTTTTTTGTATTGCTAGTAATTTTTGAAGGCTAATATATGACTTTTCTGAGTGTGATTCTTCATCAGCTTTTGATCATTCTAATTGCCTTATTATAATCTGCTCTCCTACAGTGATAAAGGCTTTTAATGTTTCATGTGCTAGGAATGAAAAGGGAAAAAACATGAGCAAAAATCTCTTTTTGTTCCTGGATTATTACCACCTCCACAGTTCATAACTATTAGGGGGAAGAATTCATTTTGGCCCTCTGTTGTGTCAAAGTTTCATCCTGTCAGTAGCCCCACTGTCTCTTTGTGATTTTGTTCACTTCAGCAGCAAAATGAATTGATCATTGCTGCTCGTTTTGCCACCTATTTCACATGCTACTTTAACATCCCAGAATAATGATTTGGACTAACTTCTTTAATTTCTCTACGAACTGTACATCTCATGCCTTTTTAAATACAGCTTCTTGTATAATAAAAAAAGCGTATCATCATTACATTAGCCCAGGACCTGAATTTTAAAATCTCGGTTGTAACATCCTTTTCTTCATTACAAGGAGACGCTTTACAAAGTGGAGATTTAAAAACATGACTTAACTTGTGAAGATTTATCCACCATTTTGAGTTCTATCCTTTGAGAAGTTAGAAACGGCTCCAAATAATACAGTTTCTACCACCCTCCAAGTTATGCTGCTTTTGAATTATAGACTTCAGAAGCATGCACCAGAAGCTCAGAACTAGTACCACCAAATTCCTCATTAAAAAACTTTCCATATTATCTTCACACGATTTTGTAGTCCATTTAATTCAAAAGCATATACACTTAATCCTGTGATTTTTTAATCTCTTTTTTCTTGTCATTAAACCTAAACTGCTCATAGAAACATGCTGCCTTCAACAAATACCTTCTCCAGAAGGCCTCCTTTAGGTTCATAGTGGAATTAGTACTCAAAACAAAAGGCAAAGAAAAAAGGAGAGACAAACAAAACCACTTCTGCCCAGATATAGTAAAATCCAATTATTCCCAGGAGATTATCCTAATTTAAATTAGAGATATAGCCTGCCAATAGTCCCGTGAATATTTGTTTTTAATAACTAACTCCAACAGAAGGAGGAAGAACAAGATAACAGCACTGGCTTTATAGTACTGCAGCAGAAGTGCTCAGTGCTTGGCAGGAAACCTGGGTTCCAGTTATCCTTTTCTTTTGCAGCCTAGAGCATATTTTAGAAGGTAATTGGGACAGTTCTTCCTTACTCACTTGCTGAAGTTTTACAAGCCTGAAGAAGGGACATGAGTCCCAGTCTTTTGAATCCCAGGATATGGAAGATATCTTCTGGATACTGGCCTCTGGAAAATTGTTCTGTTTCATTTGGACAAGAGAGACCCAAGTGCTACATGGCCTAGTGGCTACAGCAGCTGCCTAGGAGACTTGTATTCAATTATCAGTTTCAGAAAAAAGAGCAAGAAGAAAGAATTTGAAACCTTTCTTCAATATTTCATGTGGAGCTATCGTCTTAGAGAATTAGTGAGCTACTGAGTACAGTGGCATAACAAGGCTATGCTGTTCTGGGGAAAAGGAAGGTCTACTAACAAGGTCTACTTCCAAAAATTGTAATTTCATATCTTTTCTTTAGAGCAAAACTAGTGAACACACTTAGAAGGTTTTTATTTTTTAATTTATGTAAATTTTTCAGTCACATAATTATGCTCAGCCTAAAAATTTCAGCGTATTTTGTAATTTTCTTATAGTATTCCTATTTTAGTTCTTGTTTCATCATGTGAAAGAAACAGCTTTCTTTACACATATTTTTATAATAATGAATTATTATTATTATTATTATTATTATTATTATGAGCCCAAAGAAACTAAATGCACATCGAATTTGGCAGTCCTAATACAAAAATCACATTGTTCTCACTGAAATTATTTTGCAGGTCTGTTTAATTAAATAATACAGACCTGTACGAACACTTTTAAACTGGCCTGCAACAAGTTTCTTGTGACTTAGCTTTAACCATTAGAAATCTACTTAAGGTAAATCAATATAAGCCTTTTGTAAAGCCATTTAGGTTTATATGAGGGCTTCAGGACTGTAACTAAATTGTTAAATTTAAATGTGAGTTCAGTTAAACAGATACTGCTTTTGTATGGAGAGAGGGCCTAAATGTGTAACATAATGTCTTGTCTGCACTGACTGCATACCAATTTTTATAGTTTATTACATTTTAAATCTTGTAAATGTTATGGCCTTCCTCTAAAAGGTCAAAACACCAAACTTACTGTTTTATTCTGTAATCTATCCCTTGGCCAAAACCAATTGCCCATTGGTAACCCCTTAGCTACCTCTGGTCAAATCCCAAAATAAACACAACTGATAATAAACTTTAATCACTAAGGTGGCAACCAAACTGCTAAGCCACCTTAACCCTTATGATTATGAGTAGCATATTGTTCAAATGGTTTTCTTCAAGGCTACAAGTAGAACAAAAACACCCTGACTATTAATAGTAGGCCTAGTGACAGCTCTGAGTACCATGGGTCACAATTAGGTGTGTTTTGGGGTGGACGAGCAGAGCTGTGATGGGATTGTAAATCAGAAGCTGTTCACATTTACAGAGAATCCCACCTGTTGCATTCTGCAGGACACAACACGAAAATGAATATATAAATGGCAGAGTCGTAAGATATTGTGGTATAATCAGAATGGTGATGGACCTCAGGGAGTCCAGGCAGCCAAGAGACTGTGTCATACATCTAATTGCACTTTCTTTTTGGTGTTCAGTCCCCCAAAAACAGGGAAGAGTGTGTTATGACCTACCTACTAATTAATAGAACAATGGGGTTCTTCTGGTGCCGAAGCTTCTGGATTCTAGTTATCTCTGATTTTTCGTACTGGATTCTTCTCTAGCTTGACATTTTCCCAACACAAATCACTCTTTTGTAATTTTACAAGATACAAAGTATGACATTAAAAGCTTAAAAAATAACAACTTCTGCAAAGAAAGCCCAGCTACTAGTGCATTTCCGGGGAGTTTTCTTCCCTCACTTCTCATATGTATGTGGAGGGGTTTAGGATTTTCAGTGAAAGTAAAACAGCATCAGAATACCTTGGAAACAAGTTATGTTTTGATTTGTCCCTTTAGAAAAGACAGTGATCATGAAACCATGACCTTCAAAACCCCGAGATCTCCAATCTGTGTAACAAACTTCAACGAAAATGAACTGAATGCCCTTAGGCACATTTGCCTGAAACTAAATGACTTTGTCGTGGCATATAAGCAGATATATTGAAAGACTGCTATGATATTTCAAGGTATGTCATCATTATCATCACATTTTTCTCTGCAAACATATGGAATAATGCATAGGAATAAACACTCTTCTAATACTAAGCTAAATTCAGAGAAAAAATATAAGGATATATTTCTAGTATCACAGTTGTGGCTTTGTAAGAAAACTAAAATGTTCCTCTCTTACATCTTTAATAATAGATAGCCATGGAGCCAGCTATGCAGTCAGTGGGGGGAAAAAAGGAAAAAAAAATAAAACAAAGAAAGAAAGAAGAAAAAAGCATGGTAATAATTGATCCACATCTATGCCATATATTGTGCATTAACAAATACCTTCATATTTTAAGGAACGTATTCTAAATAATAGGTATTTATACACAACTGTAAATGTATGCAATACATTACAAAAGCCTAAAGACATGTTCTTTTGTCTGGATTGCTTACAAGCTACCAGTTATAAATATTCTAATGAGGCTTTTATACCCCTAATGTCTCTAATGTCAGTGTGGTACCAGAGTGCCTTTCTATTAGTGCATTAAGCTACATGACTAGCATATTTCTGTCTTTCTGTCCCCAGGTGGAAAATTGCATGTCTTTAAAAATAATTAATATTTTATTTTTTTATCTATGATGTGCACGCACTTTCACCAGCAAATGCAGACAGAATAGTATCTATCACATTTTACTGTATTGAATTTAAAGTACTAGACAAGCCTGTTGTATATAAATAAGTATACTTATATGCTGAACTGGGGGAGAACAACAGCTATAAGTGTCTTGAGGACTTTGTTTCACGCCCTTAGCAGCAAATAGTTTTCATTATCCATGTTCCAGAGTAACTACTGATGAACATTTTGGATGGATTTTAAGATATGCACAGTATTGCCTTAACTTTGCTTCAACTGGGAGTTTTATCAGATACTGTACCAGGAGCAGAGTCTGGCCACTGCAAACTCCAGGCTCTGAAGAGAGTGTGAGAGCACAGCAGAGAGCCCACAAGTCCCTGACTGGCTGCTCAGGGACCCAATTAATCTGCCCCAGTTCCATCCCAATCTGAGGCAGTTCTTTGTTCGCCTCTGCGTGTGAGAACTGCAAATTTCTTCCCGCTGCACCAAATACAGTCACCAATAAAAGTTGGGTGTCTCTCACTGGCAGTCACACTTAACTTTACCACTTTCCAGTTTATGGATGGAAACTGGAACATTCCAAATGAGAAAACATTTACATTACTTCTCACTAAGGTTACACCAGAACGTCTGCGAGTTACCCAAGGAAATTCCGTGGCTGTATTTTATTGTGCGATTTTGTGTATTACACTCACTATTCATGATGCTACTTTCCTATTAAAATCCCTTATTCTCCCTTTCATTTCCAAGGCATAACCATCAAGAGATTTTAAATCTCAAATGTAGAATACATATTTTAGTCAGGTTTAATAGGAAAATTTTGATACTTAAAAATGCTTTTTCTGCTGGGGACATGATATAAACAGCATTTTACTAAACACGTTTACAACTTAAACTTGGATTAGATCTGTAAAACTTTTCTGACATTGCAAAGAAAGCATGGAAAGACATATTTGAAAGATCAGTGCAGTCTGAAAGGTCAGTGCAGTTGTCAAAACCATGTGTCCTTCCAATGTGCATCCAGCATCTGCTTGGTAACTAGACTCCCAAGAACAGACTACACAACGCAGAGGCCAGGCAAATGTTATACTGTTACATAGGAAACTACTCTACTACTCAGCTAACCTACCTAGATTCCTATAAATGGTAAATACAAAATTTATTCCTGCTTAATTTTTTATGCAGATATCTCCCTTTTTCTCTTCTTAAAAAGAAGAGGGAAAATGTTCTTTATAGCAAAGTATCACAAACTCTGCAGCAGGAAGATGTGAAGAGCTCCATTAACAAGAAGCAGTTTTTCAAAGAGTGATCTGAATTATGCAGCAGCCTGACATTCAGAGTGCATGCATTACTGCAGTGGCATACACAACCCATTACTGCATGGAGTACACACTCTCACAGCCCCATCCCCTAAACCCAGCAGTCATTTCAAAATGATCTAGACTCTTAACTTCACTAATTTATGTTTCTACAGTCTAGAATGACAAAGGTTCTGAACTGCATTTCTCCTTCACACACCAAGACCTGTTCACAGCACTATATTTTTCTTTTTTAATATCTTGAAGTCTGTTATTATCATTCAAAAAGCTTCATTGCTAAATTACTACCATGACTAGGGCTTCCAGAGAACTTCTGAGGTAAGAAAGATTGATGAAGCAGACTTTCTTATGGATGTTCATTTCCCCTTATATCTCTACTACCATAAAGCCATCTATTGTCTCATGGCTTCCTTTTTCACCCCACTGTGCTCCACACTACCTTTTCAAGCATCCCTATGACTTTTCCACTGGCCAACAGACAGCACACGTAGTCACCAGACAATTATTTTCATGCTGACTGAACTGCTGCCTGCAACCAACCAGAGTATTCAACAGCTGAGTTGTTTCTGGATTTCCCTCAGGGCACGGGGAGGACAAACATGTGACTTTCTGCTCTTTGATCACTGCTTTGGGTTCTCATGAAACTTGAAATTTCAAGACTTACCTTGGTTCCAACCTGAAAGGAGCTGAACAGCTGGTTCAAAAGCTACTGGGAGAGATTAGCAGATCATGTAGCACCTTTCTAGCAGAGGGAACCAGAAGAACCTCACCGTTATTCATAATGAGGTCAGAATTTTGTCGGAGTAACATGAGTATATTCAGAATTACTCTGTTTCAAACATCAGAGGTCACCCAGTCCTGTCATTTTCCCAATACTTAACAGTGCAGATATGTAATAGAGAACTAGGACAGCAAACCCCTCAGTGTTAAATTATTATCTTTTTGAGTCAGCTATACTTGCGAGCTTTAAATTCTGTTAGGACATCTACTCTGGATTACAAGGTAATCAAGAAGTGAAAGGGCACATCCAAACACAGTCTTATGTTTTATTTCTAATCTCAGAAATGGGTTTAAGTCTAAACATGTCTTGTTTACGTACTCAAACGAGCCAGCTAGCCTATGAAAATAATCACATATCAAGATTAGGTCTAGCACAACAGCAGGAATGACATGGTGGTTAGGGAGGCTGACCTGGGATCCAGGAACAGCCAAATTCAGCTGGGGATTTTGATTAACTTCTCTCACATGCCTTAAGGTAAATCACTGTGGCACAGGCACACCAAGACATTTACATGTGTAAACTCTGTTCACTCGAGAAAGCCTGAGAGACAGACAAACAGTACTTGAATAAAGGTAAACTCCAAGTGTGACTGTTCATCCAGATTTTAAAACGTTTATGCCTCCCTAAAATGTGTACATATTGTTTGCCTGACACATAGAGGTTTTGAGAAGAAAAATAGACTCAGACGGTCTAGATATGCGAAGTACAACTATATTTTGGCAGAATCCACAACAAGTAAGAACAAAAGTAAAGAACTCCTAAAGAGTATGTTTTAGGCTGCTTGTAGGGTACAAAGAAGTTTTAACAGTGTTAGCATCATTGGACCTGATCCAAGCCTTGATGAAGAAATGGACGTTTTTAACTGAAGTTAAATAAATTTGAACATGATCAATTCTCAGTTAACTGTGTAGAGGTCCCTGACACACTGTTTTAACAGGGCTGTACAGATCACCTCTGTACTGCTAGTGCAGCAAGACCACACCATAATGTTGTTTATTCACTTCATAATCAATTTAAGTATTATTTTGTCTCATATATTGACCATCCTTAATTAAAAGACAAATACTTCAACCATAAAACATAAGCAAATTAAACTGACATGTGGTTAAAGATGTGTTTGAATTCCAAAGTTATTTAAATCTGGTGGCAAATTAGGATGATATCCTAGAAACTAAATTGTCATAAAAATGTATGAAGACAATACATTTGATTATACTTCAGAGAAAATATTTAATCTTGGTTCTTAGAATTTTTACTTACATTCACTAACCCAAAAACTCCAAGATAATAAAAGTAGCAAGGAAAAAAAAAAAAAAAGAGATTGCTTATATAGCTACAATACAATCCTTTGGTGATCAGTTTGGTGACCAAAAAGCTACAATACATTTTTATTATTTTGCCAATATGGTAAAAATTCAAATGCAAAGATACATAGGAAATTTTTAAATCCTTATTTTTATTAATAGGAAATCTCATATACTCTTATTCAATGAACAGTTTCTACCATTTTTAGACACAGCAGATTATTTAAACCACGTTTGGACCAGAATACTTCTATTTTAAAAGATGGATCCGATTTTTAAACCTTGGTTCTATTCCTTAGTGTATTTTTCTGAATTCTAGTGTATTTTATTTTTAATTAGACTCCAAAAGCTACAATAATTAAAACCATATGTGGAGCCAGGAAAGTCCCATTTTTCATGTTATCTTATTTCTTCAGCATTATTGTAAGTTCATCCTGTCTGATGTGAGTCTAATTCTTTACTCAATCTCAGGCTAAGTCCCACTGGAAAAGTGGGATACAGTGATTATTAAAAAAAGCAGAGAAAGAAGACACTAAAGAATCCCTGCTAATGAGTAGGAAAGAAACGTGCCAATCCAAAGTGTTGTATGTCTAAACAGAACTGCCAAACAATAAACAATTCTTCATTACAGAGAGAGATATTTTTTGATTTTCATAGATAATAAATGAAGAATGAACAAAAATACTGAAAAGAGAAATCATAATTATAATAAAAAAAAGGATAATATAAAATTTGGAATTTAGAATGGTTGACTACTTTCCCTACAGCCTTTGACAGAACAAATATAATTCAGACATCTGGTATATTCACTAAATATTTTAAAAGATAGATGAATAATGGAGGTCCTGTAAGATATTGATAATTTTATTAATTTTATATCTACTTATCTGAGCTGATCAAAACAACAACATAATTCAGATTCAGTGAAAAGGAAGCCTGTTGTGCTGTAGAGTGGGATACAACCAACAAGAGTATTGAACTGATCAATAAGATCAGCAATTGTGCAGACAAAATATTTAAAAATGACAGTTTTCCAAAGTTGTTTGGGGTACTTGGGGTATTTTAACCTCAAGGAGCTCTCACTTAAACCACCTGTACTCCCAGAATCTTCATTCCATGCAATTTAGAAGAAGCACAATGATGGCAAAGGAAAATGTCTTTGAAGATTGTCTACTATTCAAATTCTCTAAAGACTGATGCTACTCCATCAGGTAAAATATTTCTGCTTGCAATATTATTGAGCAGACACCATCTCATCAGCAGATCTCAATACATTCTACCAAGGAGGAAAAATTTTAAGATGGAGGAAGTCATGGTGAAAAAACAAATGGAATGCCTATAATTACCCAGTATATTCATATGGCAGAGGTAATAATAGTAAATATTATTTTAAAACTCAGATTTTTGGAAAGCATTATTTATAAATTGCAAAGAGGGAATTGGTGCTACTTGACAGAACTACCACAAGGATTGGTGGAACTTTAGACACACCCATATTTATTAGAGGACTGCAAAATGTCCCTAAAGTACTTAAGAATCTGGGGGGAAAAAAAAAAAGCATTTTTACCTTGCTTCACACAAATACAGGCAGACCCATCAGCGATTCAGGGAAGGTCTTTGCATCATCTGCACATTGATGGTGTTTATTCCAGGCCTCTGGCAAGCCCTGGAATATGTCTGGCTGCCCCTGACTAAGACCACAAGACCTGTGACTGTTTGATGATTACTCATCAATCATTTAGCCACTCTTCATGCATACAGTATGTACTGAGACAATTTTGTACTCTTCTGGCTGCTTAATCAAAATTCTTTGCCCTCCCAAGTCCTCTTTTCCCATAAAAAAAGCCTCCCTTACTTCAAATGCTTTCTCAGACCTACCAACCTGAACTGTAATCTCATCAAAAAGGTGTCATATCAACTTTGCAGTATCTCTCTGCCACAAGTCTAACAGTTCTTATTACCCTTATTTCATCCTTTATAATTGAGTCCTATATCAGCCATGCCATTATTTTGCCTAAGATGCATGTCAGTCTGACAGGCCTATAATTACCATTGTAACCTCTTTCACCCTTTCAAACTATTGGCTCAACAATACATTTCCTCTCATCTTCTGGATTTTTCCAGTGCCAGTTTTATTGAAAAGCAATGGCAGAAGTCCTCTGGGACAGTTTTTCTGTAACATTTGGACATACTATAAAGAAATACTGATTTTAACAGGTCCAAGATTAGGCCCATTTTCATCCTCATTAATTGTTGAAATAAGGCATTTCAGCTTGAGCATCAACACATAGCTATCCCCCTATTCCTTTTCCACAGAGAGCCAAGAGGAACATTTTGGATCAGCACTAACTTTGAATTTTATGCATTGACCTGTAGCAAGCTCAACTTTGGAAAGGCAGCAAGTTAGACAATGAGGGAGCAATGGATGGGATGCCTGCTTGGGGAGCAAAAAGGGCTGCATGAAGAGAACATCAGTCTTCTAGAACACAAAAAAGGCAAAGTTTTTTGCTTGCCAGGATGACGACTACTGAGGAACCCTAAGGATTTGAAGGGACAGCTGCAATTTGGCAGATTAAGGAGAAAAGTATCTTGATAAAAATGAAAATCTGTTTAACATGAAACCTTGAAAATCACGAATCTTTACTTAAGTGATTTTTGTCCCACTCATTTCTAATTATTTACCACCTTACAACTCCTCTGCTACTGCTGACCCCTACCTATTTCTGCTCAAGCAACAATTTCTCTGGCAGAACTTTTCTGTGCCTCCTAATTCCAGCCAGAGATCACTGAACACACTTGAGCTGGGAAACTTGCTATCTTCACTAAGAAAAGACATAACTGAGAAACGTGGTTGGTTATTACAAATATAATTACAAACATTTCATGTAACAGAAATATTTGTTGACTACCTCTGTTTCTATGTATTATTACATACCTTTCTGCCTTTTCCACATAGTGAAAAGCCAGCATCAGCTTTACTACTTTTTTTTCACTTTAAAAAACTTTTTGAAGTCCTTAATTAAATGGCCATTTTTCTCGTGTCTTTCTGCTTCCTTTACAAATGTCTTCAAGTCCTAACTTCTCATTTATATTCATTTATTCTTTGCTATCAACTTTCTTTTTTTCCCACTTGTTTCATTATATATTACAACTGCTTTCTCTTCCCCAATAAGCCAGGCTAGTTTTCAACTGCTGAAAATTTTTCATTAAAAAATGCAAATGAACTGACCCTGAAACATTTCACTCAAGACATCTCTAGTTTGATAAAACTTTTGTGAAAACAAGCAGAGGATTTGGAAAAAGTGGTGGGATTCCTTGGGACTGCCACAGGGCCATGCACTCTTCTCTGTGTTCCTAGCTCTGGGGAAGATATACCAACAAAACAAAAAAAAACCCAAAAAGTAAACCCAGAAATTTTCTAGTTACCAAAACCGCAAAAAAAAAAGAAAAAAAGAAAAAAAGAAAAGAAAACAAAACCAAAACCCACACACACCAAACAAACAAAACTCAAACCATATCGCATTTTAAATTCTCAGTGCTTAGAAACAAACGAATGCATCTTTCAAATACTTTTAAAACAGAGACACCTGAAGAGGGACTGCAAAAATACAAAATCACAGAACAAAGAGTCTATGACTTAGTACATACTTGTCTACATTACCAGAGCTTTCTTAGTTATCCTTAACTAACTCAATTCCAACATTCTGTATTTTTTAATTTGTTCAGCTAACTCGCTGAACGTCTCAGGAAGTGATGGTTGTCTCTGTGGCTGGGAGTGAGTGACAGGTGCTGTGCAGGCACATCTGTAATGAATGTCACAGATAACACAGAGGCCTCCTCAGAGAATGCCACTGGGACAGACAGCTTGTCTTCTGGCAGTTTGTAAATAGCAATCCACTGGGAGTTAGATGGATTTGAGTTACAAGTCACTTTACTCCTGCCTGCTCTCTGTGGGAGTCAGCAGAATAAACAAGTGCTTTTCATCATGGCACTTCCCATCCAGTGGAAGACAGTGTCTGTTCAGAGCAGACCCTTTCAAGGAACAAGCTTTATTTTGCTTTATCAACACCCCAGTCGTGTAGTTAAGACTGCAGTTGTAGCCAAATAGTGATCACAGACCTAGATTTCCATTTCTACCACGTGCCTGTTCTCCCCTCTTTTACACAGAGCACACACGCCATGCTCAAATGGTGGATGGGATTCTGCAATAAAGAGTCCTTTAGAGATTTATTAAAATGGGCATGACTTTTACTGCCTATTTTACTGAGTTATGCCTGGACACAAGAACAGATGGCTCAACAAGAGCACTCTCACACATCAATGCAGGCAGCATGTTTTCAAGATAAAATTTTCCTATATAGAATAATAAGCATTTTTCATCTTTTTTTCCCCCTCTATTGTTTCTCTTACTGTTTTTATATCATGAGAAGAGCAGAGCTAAGATGAGCAGCAACACCTAGAGTTTTATCCAGCAAAACACTGATACTAGGAAAGCCTTGGAGTGCATACACAATTGCTGTCATTTGGTGTGGATGTCCCTGAGACAGCTGACAGGCATGACAGAATTGCATTCTCCAAAGATGTACCCAAGAAATGGCACTGCACACACACTTTCAGACAAATCCCTGCGTGCTGAGGTTGTGTGAGAGGCCAGAGCCAGCAGGTGGCACTCAGAAACATGTGCCAGAGTCTGCATGAGAGCAGGATTTTCTGCACTATACAACTACTGTTCCTCAGCACTACCTTGTCTATATAACAAGACAGAAACAAAAAACCATGGAAAATAAATTTGTTGTGCATAGAGTCTGATTTTTAACCCACTATCAGAGAAAGATCTATGAACTCTTAGTCCCAAGTGAAATAACTGTGTCAATGCCGTCTCTGAAGTCAAACTCACACAACCCAACCAGGAAAATCCATGTACTCCAGTTCCATTTTCTTCTTCTCTTTATACCAGTGCAATTTGCCTGCACGAAGAGCATTTCCATGCTTGATTACATTTTTTCAGTCTCAAGAGAGGGAAGAAATTTTATCAGTCTTCTGTAACAGGTATGGGATTAGAATCTTTTTTCGACTGCCTTCAGTTTTCAGCAGTGAAGTATCTGAACACCTGCAGGCAATTGTACTTATTCACTGAAGATGATGATTAGTTTTCCAACATTTTTGCCGCTTCCCTCTCCCTCTTTTTTTAACATGTAGCCATTTGCTCAAATCGGAACGTGTCCGAGCCCAAAACTGAAGCTTGTTTTGAAGTTTGTCTGTGTTGGCAGACATTTACCACTGCTTTATTAATGATTAAACCAAGGTTGCTTCGGTTTGGGGTAAGGCATCACCAGCCTCATCTGTCATTAAATAACAAGTCTGCGCTGCCTGTCATTCCTAGAACGACACTGAATCTAAGGCTGCCACTTTAAGCACAGCTCTCATTATTTATTCTCTTTCTTCTACACAGCCTGTTATCAAAATAGAGTTCCTTTCATATTTCACTTTTTTTTTTAATTTTAAAACTCGACATTTACAGGTTGGGGTTTTTTTTTCTCCCCTTATTAAACTTTCTGCATGAAGAAAAAAGCAAACCTAAAAAAATTTGCAAGGTTGGATCATATTAATACAATTTTTTCCTACATTTTTAAAATTTCTTTCTAAGGCTGTGTCCTAAGATTTATTGAAGACCCTCTGTGTGGGTATTTAAGAACAAAGCCAATACAACCTACACATTCTAAAAGACTGGCCATATGACTGATTCAAGCAGACTCTCTAAAGTGGCAAGACAGACAAACCAGCCAGAAAAGCCACAACAGAAATAAAGTAAAAAAATCCTTACACCTCTTTTATCCTTTCATTTTTCTTTTTAAATATTACCCTTATTGTTCTTCCAGTGCAAGGGCATAACCAGCACAAAAAGCCCAAAATAACCTTATTCCTTCCCACCACCAAGAAGCCCAATAAGAACGAAAGTCTTCATTCAGATTTACACAGTAAATAGTTTGTAACATAAAACCAGAAGCTCAGAAGTACTTCAAGACATAATGCAGTGTTTTATGACCCTTTATACTCCAACCACAAAGTCAGTGTGGTTGAATGTGTCTCCTGGTAAGAGGGGTGATCAAATTTAATTTTTTAAGAGATACAACCTGTATTTTGTTCCCTCTAAATGACCAGATAGGATGATTCTGAGGTGTTTCTTCTCTTACTTCCAACAGGTGGGAAAATTACAACAAACATGGTTAAATTGACTCTGTTCTCTTGCTTTTATTAAAACAATTACATTGTGTATTTATCCAGAGAAGCCTAGAGGATTCTTTCCCATTTTTCAATTTTTTTTCTTTTTTTTTTTTTTATTAATATCAGTTAAACACTCAAAAGAATAAGTAAATAAATCTAATTCTAGTTAAGGAATTTGTTACTTCGCCTTAAAAAGTGCAGACTATTTTTGGGTGAGCCAGACCCAAATTTTACAGTCCTGATTAAATTAGTCTCAACAGCGAGGAGATCATTTTCTTCATCACTGAGTCAGAGATCTGGCACAACAGCTGGATTTCAAAGGCAATATTCAGAAATTGTCAGCTTGCATGAAATTGTCACATACTTCAGACTTTATGTTTTGCAAGCTTCATCTTAAAAAATATTACTGCCCCATTTACTCTGCTGCTCTCATATCACAAAAAATTTTAGTTTAGTTAAAGATGAAACAAAAAAGCTTTTGAAATATTTATTTTTATTATAAAAGAGAACAAAACCACCTCTGTATTTCCTCTTTCACTTATTTTAAGGTGGCATATTCTTTCATGGAGATATTATTCATGTTACCATTAGATTACATACTTTGCTTATAGCTATGAATAAAATATTAAGTAAAAGTGAACTGAATTTTAAACATTAATTAGAAATTACATACCTACAGTACGATGGATGGCAGGAAGGACTACACGTTGATCTGACTATTTTAATTAATTCCAGATGACTTAATTACACAACCCGATTTTTTTCTTGTTTTTTTTCCAAGTGGATGGTAAATCTTCAAAAATTCTGCCTGGTACCTAAGATTGAAAACAAATGCACTATACATTAGAGAATTCAGAATGGTGATTTACAGAGAACATATTATAGCTAGTTAGGAATTTTTCTATTGGTGATTAGGCCATTTCTGTGCAAAAAAAACCCCAAACCCTTAGAATCTATTTTCTTGTCCTTTATGGGTTCCTGCATTTAAAGAAAATTCAAGTTTCAAAAATCTTAATATTTGACAGCTTTTAAAATACAAACACATAAAATTATTAATGTACCTGTCTTCATTAAACACACTTGCACATGAAAATAAAACTATTAGCATGCATCCATCCTCCTTCCTAACTGTCTGGAAGACAGACTGACAGGAATGCATCCTGTTAATTAACTGTCCTACAGAGTTAAGTGTCCAGGGATCCATCCATGTGTCCACAAAGAAAAAGCCTTTAAACAGACACTTACTAAGGCACATGATATTTTCAGACTTTGCTAAGCAACAAGTTTTGACTATTGTCAGTGATAGTAGCTGGAACTCTGGTTTTATCATAATAATAATAAATGTCTTGATTGTAGAAGTAGAAAACCAGCAAAATCAAAATGTTAGCATAGTAACTTGTATTAGAAGGTTGGGATCCATAATGAGTGAGAATTTTTTTCCCCCCACTTGGAAATAATTACAAGTGCTTATATGTAGGCTAATGAAACTCTAAATGGAAAACATTTTTAAGAGTTATAGAAGGTTTAAGGCTGTTTGTCTTTCCTAAGTTGTGGGGTGTTATTTTTTTTAACAGAAACTTTTACAAGCCTTAGACAGACTCAGTAAATGACACAGGTGTCAGAATACATTTGCACAGGCTGAACGGTATGTAACATGTTGACATTTGGAAAAATATTGCTTCTTTTAATCAGATTTTTATCAAAGGAGTGGAGTCCTTCATTCTAAGATGAGTGACTATAATTAGATGGTTCCCCAACCAAATCCTCCTACTCTCCCAGCTTTTGATACAACAGTAAGTTATTTACTCATAGAATAAGCCCTGCACCAAGCTAATGACATGCACAATAAATGCATCAGTAATTTATGCTAGATTCTATTCTTTTCCTTTCATATCTGTTGTTGTTATCCTCCCACAGCACTCAAGCTAATTCTAATTGACGGTTTCCATTAGCAAATTAAAAAACAATATACTCCAGACTGCAGTGATGAAAAATATAGAGAGTAAAACAGTATGTTCTAAGAGAACAGCAGACTCTGTTATCTTTATGGTGCAGAATGAAAGACAAATTAGCTAAAGAATGCTGTGCAAGTCTTTTTATTGCTTTTATGATAATAGGAAGATACTCTTTATTTGTTTTGATTGGATGGACAAATTCACTGTCCTGTTACAAATTATTGATATGGTTGAAAGTCAGCACTACCTGATTTAATACTTACAGGTGTTTCCTTCTGATAGTTTACATTTACAATTTAAATTGCATTTGGAAAGCTTAAATGACTAATCCTCAACTTGTAGGTACTCTCCTCTATGGAAAATATAAATCCAGTGTTAAACACCCCTTTTATTGTTAAACACACTATTATTAAAGAAGTTTTTACTTGTCCTGTAGAGAGAGAATAACAAAGTTTTAGGGGGAAAGTAAGGCAGGGCCAGCCTGAGGTCCACACTGGGCCTGTAACAGCAACAGCAACAGTGTACGATGTCTTATTTCTAACTGGGGTTTACTTTACCTACTGTTGAAAAGCAGTTGTCTTTTAGAGGGAATAACCACCACCTCCCCAAAGAAAATTATTGATTTAGCACGTACTGTGCAGCTCTCGGGGAAGATACAGAGAGTCTTTCACATGAGCCACTCCATCCTCCCTATCCTTCTAAAACTGGACTGCAACAGCAGCTTAAACTCATTTTACACACAACTTTTCAGATGCCTTCTTCAAAAGACCAGCCTCCCTTTTTTCAATCTGCTCATGTTCCCTTCTAAACCCCATGCCAGGCAGCCTGGACCTCGGGCACTGCTCAGCCCCTGAACTCAACACATGGACATTTTATTTATCCTTAGGGAGCTGCTTGCCCTCTCTGGAGTTCAATCTCATCTCAAACTGTACCTGTGGCAGTGCTTTCATGCCGACTGTTAGAAATCAACATAGAGTCCAAGCAACCATCACTATTTTCAACTGGTTCTCAGTTGACAAAAAGATTAACTGCATTAATATCTGGCTTATGGCTTCAAACTAAGAGAGAGGAGGTTTAGATCAGACAGCAGGAAAACATTCTTTACTGTAAGGGTGGGGAGATCCTGGAACAGGTTGCCCAGGGATGATATAGATGTCCCATCCCTGGAACTGCTTGAGGCCAGGCTGGACAGGGCTCTGAGCTCTGGTTTAGCAGAAGGTACCCCTGCCATGGCAGGGGGTTGGAAATAAACGGTCTGTAAGGTCTCGTCCAACACAAATCACTCCATGATTCTGTGATATTATTTCTGTTTTATTTAATTGTCTCCTACAAGCCACACACTTACAAGACAATTTTAATGTTCTTCCTCCTGTTCTCTCCTGCCTTGCAAGTAGTAACCAGTCCTCTTAGGTTTCTATTCCACATCTACATTTGTGGAAGTTCCCCTTCCTAAAGGCACATGTTAGTCAAAGACAAACAGTAGTTTTATGACTAAAATGACATTTTTCTCATGTTTTTCTAACTAAGTAGCCCATTAATATGCGATATAAACATGGTTTCCACAGCTGACAGTATCTGATATTTTCATAAAATGCTGTTCATTTATTATTGTTATTAACCCTGCCTCTGACCAAAAAAAGAAGTTATACTGGCACATGAACTTATACAACTCCAGCAGATTAACCTAACAACACCAGCAGGATGCCATTCAGAGGAAAAATGCCATGTCTTGAAATATAGATCATAAGCTGATGAGGAGCCTACAGCTCCCAAGCCACACTTGGAGCTGCCACAGGCCTTGATTCCTCTGTCAAAGTCAATCACAGGAAAGGAGCTGCAAAGGGGACGAGCACTCTGAAGGCTTGCAGAGACAGCAAGTGGTCATTTCAGGTTACTGCTGTCAAACGGAAGTATTGAGCATGTGTATTCACTTTTAGCACCCAATTAATGTTTTAAAGAGGCTCTTGAGCACTTGTTATATTTTATTATTTTTCACTTTTATTGTTTTAATGCCCTCTGAGAAGCTTGAAAATCAAATGTCTTTTCTTATTATTTTTTTCATTTTCTATTTGACACACTCATTTATCTGAGTTTCTTAGCAAGCCTGAAATTAACTTTTTTTTTTTCCTGTCCCTTCCTTATTTGGAAAATCTGTTTTGCTTCGCATGTGGAAGATACAATATCTTACAGCAAACAGCACAGCACACCACAAAACTCAAAAACTTCATCCTGAGTTTCCAGAGCAAGACAAAGACCTAAAGAATAAATATAAAATATTGACAGCAACAATGTAACAGCAGCCACGAAGTAAATGTTAAGGGAATATTCGCTGGTTTCAGATAGCTTGGGTCCAGACATTCTAGCATTAATATTTAGATTGCCAAGTTAAAACATCAGAGCACACAGTCAGTAGAGGCAACCTTGGACTCCAACTACAGAACTGAGGTAGAAATACCAAATCCAGAGCTCCAGTCCTGAAATACCTAAACCAGCACCTGCTTAACTTGAAGGCCCCTAAAGCCAGAGCATATTCCATGTAGGATTTCCAAGCTATATTCTTTCACAAGTCATTACTCTTTCCTAATTTGACAGAAGCTTTCTATGCCCTCAGAACTGCCTCACTTAAAAGGATTGACACTTCTAAGGCAAACCAGCATGCAAGCAATCCCACCTTTGCCTATGAGGAGGCAAATCCAATAGTCATTCACAGTGCAGTTAAAACATACCAGGTTGGATCCTTGGTGAGAGGGTCTGCAGGCACCTACTTTGGCAAGTATGACACGTGGCAAAGCTCCCCCAGCAGTCAATGAAAAGGGCAATTCAAAGCTAAAAAGCCAAGAGGCTCTGAATTGTAATCAGGAAAAGGCTCTCTCTGCTGAAAACTACAGAAGCTTAGCTAGGTAATTTTCCTGGCTGAATTAAATGTGTACAGTAAAGAGCTAATGTCAAATGATACAAACTGGTGTCCTTTGTCCTAAAATGCAAAGAGAGGGCGAAAATAGCATCCAGTAATCTCTCACTCAATTCAGGTCCTCTCCTCTGGGCTGTCACTGACTGCTGAATGTAAACTGCACAAATGCTGCTGCATGCAGAGAGTAGATGCCAGTAGTCCTTCTGCAGGCATGCTTAACTGTGAGAGTCATTGTGTCACTCGTGCTATCTCTGTTCTTGTGACTATTGCACCCCTTTCTACAGAGTGGATCAGCGTCCAGGACAAAGTTAAGATGGTTGCTGAGACTGCAGCCCCACTCAGATTATTTCATGTTTCACATCACTTTCCTGGGGCTAAAGAAAAAAAATATGAAGCAAAGCAAACAGCTCTATGACTATCACTCCTGCCTGGCTCTGCTTTAGGAAAATCAAGATACATGCTCAATTCTTAGGAAAATTAGTTAGGAACACTTATTATTAGGAAATAGTTCTTTAAAGTGGAGGTGGTCGAAACTGAGATGCCCACTTAGAGGTGTGTGTGGTATGGTACAGGGTAAGAGGGTATGATTTCAGGCACAGGACTTATTTGCTATTTCCTGCTTACTGGTTAAATCACGCCCTTCTCATTGCGTGATTTCAAATGACTTTTGAGCAATATAACTTGCAGTACACAATGCACAGGAGTACAGATTAGTTACCCAAAGAACTGTTTGCAGCACGTACCTTGCAGATATTTATACTATTTATCAGAACTACCCCCAGTGGAAGCACTCACTGCAAGCAACCATGGTGTCAATAACACATGACTGTAAGAGAGCTCATATGTGCGTAAGTGTAAGAAAGCAAGTTTGACCAAAAAATGAAAGTGAGAAGGAGGCTGTTAAAGATTGTTGAGTTGCCTCAAAGAAGATATTTTCTTTTGAAGAGGGTGTGGATTTTCTAATCCCAGGTGGTCAAGAGAAACATCAGATTCATTTTCGTTCATTTAATGCAGCAGCAATACCACGCTTTGTCTAATCCAGTATAGGTGATAAAGTAACCAAGCATCAGCAGAAAGACCCACAAAAGGATTAAATTAGACTCACAGAATCATTAAGATTGAAAAAACCTCTTGGGTCATCAAGACCAACCATTAAGCCAGCATCTCCACTGTGCTCACCACTGAAACATGTCCCTAAGTGCCACCTCCACACGATTTTTGAACACTTTCAGGGATAGTGATTCTAAAACTTCCCTGGACAGCTGGTTACAATGCCTTATCACACTTCCAATGAAGAAATTTTTCCTAATATCCAATCTAAACCCACCCTGGTGTCACTTGGGGCCATTTCCTCCTGTCTTGTCAGTTTTTACCTGGGAAGAGAGACAAAGATTGTTTATGTATATTACTGCTTCCCTTGGAGCATGAGTTCCAAGTAAATTATAAAACTTCAGATCCCATAAACACTTAGAAATGCATGTGGCTTCCCAGCCTTCAGATGAAGGATTTATCTTCCATGAAACCTTTGATTACCTCTAGATGCTGAGATTCAGGAATAACTGTCCTGGTATCATAAAAATGGATTTTTTCTACAATTTGATATACCTCAAGGAAGTTGCAGATTTATAGCTTATCTTCCAGTGAAGTGAGGAAAGAATCCTTCACACCTTTATTTTCTTTAATTTTCCTATTTTAATGAAAAAAAACCCTGTCTTCTTACCTTTGTTTAATATGCAGGTAAGCAAACATCATAAACTCTTACCACAGTAAAACTAGTTCACTATCTTTCAAAAGTCAAACTCACAAATAAAGTAATTGTTCCACATTAGTCTAGCTATTTAATAAATAAAGAAGGTTTTGGTACCATCATCTAACAATCTTTTTCCTACTGCCTGCCTAAGAGAATGAAAATGTGTCCTAGCTTTAAATGTAAAACAACAGTAATGATTTTTTGTTTTCTATAATAGACTTTGGTACTGAAAATCTTTTAAAAATAAAACAGCTACAACCTTGCTATTACTTTCTTTTCCCTAAGATATTTCTGAGTAGTTAACATTTCTCTAGATCCCTTATATATATCCTACTATTAAAAATCACTAAAAACCATTAAATGTTTTTAAAACAGTTGTCTCAATTTTGCATAAGTTTTCCACATGTAATGTATTTTTTTCTATGCAGAAAATACACAAGCTGCTGTTTTTGGAGGACAACTCTAGGAAGCATATTGTACAAAACTTTATTTTTACCCTTCTACTTGAAAAAAAGAAACCAAAGCTGCAGAAATGTGTTGGCCTTTAGGAATAACCCACCTTTTCAAAAACTGAATATTGGATTGACACTTCGATACAAAATTAAGCTAGCAGAATTCAAATAGAAACATATGGGGAAAGAAGCCAGAAGTGATGGCATTACCCAACAACAGAAACTGAATTTCAGCCCATGGCCCTCACTCTCCACTGCTCTCTTTCTTTGCTCATGTTTTTCAAATGATGGTTATCCAATTCTAAATAGATTACTTCAAAAATTCTGCTTACAGTGACAGTTTGTTTTGTGTGATAAAAGCACAGGTTTGTTTCTATCTTTCTTTTCCTTTCCTGAATAGAATTGAAAAGTCATTTCCCTAACCTCATTAACACTTTGCTAGTTGTACAAGAGGGTTCACGATGTCCTTTGGAAATATCCCACATTAAAGCATCACGTGAGAAGTGCAGCAGTAAAGGATGAGGATCAGCAGTGAGGACATACCCATACATCTGAGCATTATCTCTTAGGTGTCTTGTGTTTCCTTGGCCTCTGGAGTTATTCCATTAACCAACATACTTACTTCACCCATGTTATTCGAAATAACAACTGTGAGAGTAGTGATATTTGTAGGAATTAGTTTCTTATATGAAACATGCAATAAAACAAGATTTTTCTTTATTCCTCCACTCAAATGGACACTTGAGAATATTGACTTTCATTTAAAAATGAAAGAAAACCTTCATCAATGGTGGAGCTAATGAAGCCTCGTCTGATACAACTCAGTGCCCTCACAGCCTTCTCAGAACACCACAATGAATTCTGACTCTTACATTCATCACCAAAAACACCACAGCTGCTACCACAAAGGATGTATAACATGCCAGACTTACAAGGCTTTCTTCCACTGGAGGTGGTAATTTTTTTTTCTCTTTGCATTCCATTTACCAGTTCTTTCTGATCTGATTTAAATTGGCTAGTTCATTTCAAAAGTTATTGGATAAAGTGATGAACAGTGACAGAGAGGTCTTAAATCATCTTTTCCTTAACAAACTATGTAAAAAACTTTTATAGATACGAAGAAAATACTTTGAAATATGACTACATGTACACTCAAAAGAGAGCAACAACTCAGGTCTTTTAAGGCTGTTACACGTTTGAATTCTATATTAAGGAAAGAGAAGGTTTATTAAAGAGATTTTGGAAAGGGCAATACAAAATATAAAACAAGAACTCAGTAAAACATGACTGACCATTTTCCCCCACAAGCAGCTTTACCAAGCTCAGAGAAGGATTCCAAAACAGCTGTTGCTTACAGGGGCTAGGTAGTAAGAAGGTTTTTCATAAATCTAGCTTACGCCTTTTTACTCAGAAAAGAGCTTATATTTCTACTACAGGTGGTATTCTGCTATGTATGATGCTCTTTCAGTACAAAGGAGTACAAAACACAGCCTGTAACAGCTTTAAAATTCACAACACTTGCTTTTCTTCTTAACTAGTGCCCTTTGTACAAAGATCCAATTACTCCAGCCACCTTGTTTGCAGACATTAGGACAACAAATAGCAGGATGGATAGACTTCCTTGTGACTTGGGTAACCAACATGAGTAACTCATTCTGAAAATTATACTCAGAGGAGCACTTACAATATTCCACAAGCCTAATGTGGTTGTAAGACTATTTGATGAACTACATAAAATACACACAGTCATATAAAAAAATCATTAGCAGGTCATGGATAATTCACAGATAGAAAAAGTTATTAAATCCCAAGGTATTTATATACAGTGACTATCTATGACCCACTCTATTCAGTACATGTGTATTTCAGAAGTATATTGGTTTTTTTCTGACACTCCATAGATATTTACATATACTATTTCAACTATCCTACAGTTTAGAGTAAGAAAAAGATGTTAGATTAACAAGCTGCTTCTGAAAAATCCAGCAATTACAGCAATAAACCAGAACCTGGTAATGTCTCACATTTACTTTAAATATCTTCTTGAGTAAGCTATGGAATACAAAACCTGTGTGTTCTATATTTATATTGGAAAAATGCCTTCAGTGTTTCAGAAAAGCAGTTTACAGGAGCTCATTAAATTATCATAGGGTTGTTTGGAATCCTGTTCCAGCAGAGTTACTCCGTGTACGAATGCCTATTGATTTCACTGGAACTCCTATTGCACTATCTCCTGTGAAGACTTATTTCCTTCTCATTTAAAATCCTCACTACTGTGTTTGCTCATTTCATTTTATTATTGATTCAAATCCTGGTGATGTTAGAGCTAACATATCCAGAGCAAATCTATGAAATGAGAGAGGCTACAAATCAGAATGCTAATTATAAAGATGGTCATTCACAAAGAGGAGACTTAACTATTTTTTTAAAGACTGCTAGGTATGAAGAAATCTAATCAATAAATGACACTTAATCTTTCTTAGCTCTAATATACCATATATAATCTTACTTGTCTCCATTGTTTTTACAGAAACCTCCCTGCAATGTAAAATTTATTCTATTTAATAATTAAAGTTACTTAAAAGCAAAATTGACTACTTACAGGTACAAGCACTGATTATGTTAATTTAAATTATAAATGCTTTTTCTTCAGTGTAATCATGTATTTTTAAGTCTTTTAGACAACTATGCTTCAAGCACATTTCCTATGTGAATGGATAAATTTCATATGGAACTAAGTTTCCAATTTAATGTAAGCTTTTTTATTTTTTCTTTTCTTTCTTAACTGAAAGCATTCGTCTTTTATTCATTACCTAATCCTCTTTACATACAATGGCTCTAGAACTATCACTAATTACCTGTTTTATCCTTTTGATTAACAATTTCATGGAGAACTATTTTATTTTTTTTTTGCAGCCCACATTTCCATATTTTGCTTACTTCTTATGTTGCTTACACCCAAAAAGGGTGTAAATACATGATGTAAACACATGCAGGCCTGATTCTGGAAAAAAAACTTACTTAAAGCACGTGTAAGATGGCTGTGGCATAAAAGTACGTACTTGAGTGTTTAAAGCTAGGCAAGGGCTTCTGCACTTTGCTACAGCTTAAAAAATGTAATTTTATATTCAAGGTATTAAAGCAAATCATATGACTGTATGCTCAGGTGATACCTTGTTAATAATAGAGCAGATTCAATGTATATAAAAACAGCTCACTAAAGAATCAGCTCTTGATAAATCATTTACAGGCTATTTACAATCAAATCTCCTTTTAACCCTTCATAAAAGCATCCCTAGTTAGTTTAACATATTCAGAACAACCCTAATTTTCTATGTGCTGGATGCTCTAATGTTCAAATGGATGCCTGAGGAGCTGTGGGGCCTCAGTAATGACAGGAGAAATGGGATTTAACTCATCTCACTGTAGACATACATATCTAAGCCAGTCTGCTACTACTGCTTTGTAGTTACTGGAAATTTGACAATAGGGTTGTATTTGGGAACATAACAGACCAAATATACTGCTACCTTGTCTTAAAAGAGCTGGTGCATTAAATATAAAAAACAACGCTGATTCACGAGACAAAAACCCCCCCAAAGCCCCAAAGAAAAACAGAAACAAAAACAATAGAAAGAAACTAACAAACCAACCAACCACAACAACAAAAAGAAACAACAAACAAACAAAAGCACACCAAACAAAACCAACAAAACCACAAACTTTTGGCCAAGTATTGCTGAAGAGAAAAACAGGTAAAAAAGCAAAAATCTAAAGAAACCCAAAAACTCTACTAGAGTATAGAGATGTCTGATACAAATTCAGAAGGTTATACTTCTAGGGGGGTGTTCGTTAGTCAAAAACTTTATAAGAGTTCTTGAATGTTCCAGAATCTCTAGTGCTGAGGGAAAAAGCATGATCTATAGTGCAGAAAAAGTATAAAAATACTACCATTAGTGCAACTATTGTAACCCTATCTAGTTCATCATCCAGTAGACTATCAACAGCTCTTCACAAAAACTTCCAAATAGCATTTTTAAACTTTGCAGTGAAAAGCAGAATTTCACTGCGTACAAAGTAGGTTTTCTGGATGTGAGCTGGGCATGCAAGCCGGGCATGCAAGCCCACCAAAGATTTCCTAATTGTTTGCCAGGTGGATTGTAATTTGTCTGACACTCACTTTTAAAGGAACGATCGTGGTTTTTGCACTCCATTTTAAGGCAGAAACAGTTCACAAAGGTCACTCTCCAAAACTGAAATGTCAGACAAATTACCTTCCAGGCTGCAAACTCTGCCTCTGAGGGGTACTCAGTGTGATTTGCAACTTCAGGGGTTTGGGTTTTTATTGTTCATTCTCCTTAGAAAATCACTGTGGAGCTCATTTGTTCCAGAGCCTGCAGAGTCAGAACTCCAGCATAAGGAACTTACAGAAGGCATGACCACCAAACTTTCTGCTCTTTTGTTGGCAGAACAGCATCTTACAGAGAAAAGGAAAATAACTGGTAAGCTGGTGCATCTCATCACTGCAGAGATGGCTGACTGAAAGGGGCAAAGTCAAAGCTCTGTTTCAAACTTGGATCATCCCATCCATCCTTCACAACCAATTTCTCATGAATACAGTAAAAGAAAAATCCCAGCACCTGCAAACAGCTGAAGAGATTGAAAGGAAGTCTGTGGGTGTGTGTTTACAATAGAATGCTTAGATGAAGGTTCAGTTACTAGTTTACACGTGTTTTGTTACTTAAACATTCCAACCTAATTTTTTATCACATTCTCTTGATATTAAAATGATTACCAATATGGGTATGTTTTACTACAGAGACCTTTATGTATCTTCCATCACATACTAAAAATTAATGTAAAACAGGACTAAAATCTAAATTTTTATAGGAATTTAGGTGAAATTATACTAGTTATCCTACTTTTTAATTCTCTTTAACCTATAGGAATGAGGCTTAGGTTAGGGACTCCCAGTTCTTTAGAGATATTATTACATAATTTATGTACATCTGGATTCAGAGACTTGACAACCAGCACTGCCTCATTTTTGCATAAGTAGTTTAGCCACTAGTATCACCTGCATTAGGGGATGAGCATATACATACATAAACGGGATACGAATCTCAAAACAGTCCTGTGAAGGATCTTCTGTTGAAGTTAACAATTGTAACAAAGTCGACAAAAATCTACTTCGAGAAAAGAAGGAGGGACATCTGCTCAAAATTCTAGTTTGGAGGCTTTTGTAAAGAGTGGACTCTAGACAGGTCATTAGCAATTAAACATTCTCACCACTTCTGATTTTAAGAGCATGCCCACGGGCAGAAACTGCAGGGCTCAGGAGCTGCAGAGCAGGAGCTCAGTGGCTGCCAGCAGTGCCTATTTTATGTTCCCAAATGCACTTATGGTTGGTATTTACGACTAAAGAATAAATAAAAAAAGAAATCATTCTTTTCTTTCCTGGCATTTAGAAACATTAAAAAAAACCCTAGTGCAGAAAATATTTCTTTCCTGAATCTGGCCTAATTCTGTCTATTCACCAGCCAGATCAAAAAAAGGCTAGTTGTGCATTTAAATCTGGTACTGATGTTACCAAGCAGTGTTCACTTAATTAGGTCACACACAGCTGTTCTGAGTGACAAAGAAAATTTGGTTACAGATTGTTCTTATTTTCCCCTATTGAACTTAAAGTGGATATTCTGGTAAATATCTTACGTTTACTGCACAACTATTAGGTGCATCAGTACCTATCTTAGGTGGTGTGGTTAATGTTATCTGGTGGATTCTTTCTCCAATCACCTGAATCTGTGTAGGCATATACTTGATATTCCACCACACTATCCGAATCTATCAAACCTATGAGCAGTTCTTTAGACTTAGAAAGCTCTGGGAGAGAAAAAAAATTTTAACACTAGAGATGGAGAGCAAGGGCAGAGGCAAATGGAGATGGCCAACCCCACACCACAAAGGATATCTGGGCCTTAACTGAAAACTGACCCTGGATTTTCTACATTCAAGCCCAGTACCTCAGCCTCTAGACCACCCTCCATAGTGCAAAGATAACTGTCTATTAATTAAAAACTATTAGACGTGCAAGACTTCCATACGCACTCATCACTGAGATTAGTAGGTTTAAAATATTGGGCATCACTCTAATCTTCCGAGAAAAGGGATTTAAATATATTACCTCATCCCATCCACAGACATCTTTTCCATTTTTATTTTAGTGACCTTTAACAAGTGCAGGACAGATGGAATAAAATGTGAGTTAACATTAAAAATGCTTTTTTGAGGCTTTAGAAAAATATTGACTGTGGATTGGCTTTCATACATTCAATATTGATGTTCTATTAAAAAGGTTTCTTCCCTTTTTTTTATAATTTGGCACTTGCATCAGTTAATAAGTTATCACTTATCAAATCCAATAAAGTTATGTCATGTGGTCTGAAGTAATTTTATTATTTACAGTGTAAGGTAAATAGTCACAATTAAACGTAGCCCTTACAAAAAAATATTGTATTTTCAGCTCAATTCTACTCTAGCAAAATCAAGCAGAAGCCTCTTGAATCTGCATAAAAATCTGAAGCTACATGAACTATTAAAATACACAAAAGTAGAAAAAAAATCTTCTAAAGTAAATACTAAGTAGATAAATCTCAAAAATTGGGATCATGTCTATAATTCACTGATATAAAATTAACAGCTCACCCTCAGAACAGCACAGACTAGAAAGTATTAAGGATGGATTTTCTTAAAAATGAAAAAAATTTGAAAATGTCTCCTAAAACTTCCCTCTTGAATTTGCAGATTTTGTGAATGATATTGAAACATGACAATGATTAAGTAACAAACTTAACATTATAAGTCAAACAATAAGGTCCCGAGTAAAAGATATGTCACCACTAAAAAAACGTTTCAAAATGAGTCTTGACACTTCCTTTGTAGTTCCTTGACTATCCAGTTCCCAGCATAATAATTTAGAAGTGTCAATCAATAGATCAATCCCCAACCACAGTTTCAACATTTGGGGGAATTAATTAAGATTATTAGAGGTGTTTATGTGTATTTTCTAAGTCTTAATGTCTTGCTTTAGGAGTTAGAGCAGTTTAACAGCAATTACTGTATGCATCTAAATACTGCCTGTGTTGTATAAAAATGTTTGCTACCTTAAGAAAAAAGAACTGCAAGAAAATGTCAAATTAGAGAAGGAATCCCACTTCACTGCTTGCTATGGAAAAAGTGGTTTTTGTACTAATTGCATTCTGGATTTAACCTGTTTGTAAGACAGTATAACGTAATTTAAAAGAAAACAAAAGCCATGGTGTATGCAAAAGCAACCTTACCTAGAATAATTGACTTAAACTTCCATCCAGTCTCACTGATGGTTATCCTCAGCAAAATTATGAACATTTCATTCGGAAATATTTATAGCAGTTTTTAAAGGTGGATTGGTAAAGATCACTCCAGCTCTCCACATTCCTTCTCTAATGCTCACACTCTTATCGAGTTAGTCCATCAGTGTCATACACTGTTTGGAGAATGGATGCAGGGCTAGGACTGTTAGCACTGCATATGGAATGGACTTTTATTTAATTAACAATAATATCTCCATAGAGAAATTAAAGGCTATAATCATTCTGTTCTAACAAATTGGATTCGGGCTTTTTGTTTGAACAGAGAGTGGTGAATGATGTTCAGGTCTTTTTCTTCGAAGTGGCAGGACATGAAAAAGAGATAGATTGCAGAATGTGGGTAAGTTCAACCCACTTTAAAAATAAATTATTACTTCACTTTATTGGAAATGTACCAGAAGTACTGCTCTGCAAACCAGTCCATGAAACACTATTGCTTCCTATTTCTGTGGTTTTTTTCACCTGCTGGGATGAAAATTCAGTTTCAACAACAATGCTAAAAATAGCCAGGTCTGTAGTTCCATCTTGAATGCACAAGACATTCCTTGTTGATTTTGCCTTGGCAGTTAACTCATTGAAAAGGCTGAGTTAAGGTAATTACTCACATGAGGCAATTTTCAAAGGAGACCAAGATACTCTGAGTATGTGTTGATATTGGCAAATGAATCTCATTCAGCTTCATGGGTTTCCATACATCTTAATTTGTTTTTCATTTTGAACACTCCACTGAGCATCTTTAAAATAATAGCCAAATATATTTGTTTAAAAAAATCATTCTGGCTAATGCATGAAACATAGAGCTGAGCTTGAACCGTGAAATAGAGAGAAGATAATGCTCACTTAACTTCTCCCTAAATGCAGTTAAACACCAGCACTGGCAGAACTGCTTTCCAATATTTGATTAAGGTATAGAATGCAGCATTAAATGGGCACATGATGGAATTTATCCCGTTTTTATAGTAGCTTTTAACTTGGTGTGTTGGAGGCAGTATCAACACATGAGAGAAGGAGAAATAACAGTGGTTGTTCTCGTTTTCATTCAGGAATCTTGTATTTTAATGTCAAAAAACCAAGTGTGAGTACCTTCTAGAAAGATAAATGGAACACATTGTTTCTGAATTAGAAGTACACTAATCAGTACCAACAGGCAGGACTGATGATGCTAAATCGAAAGGGGACCTGAGAAAAGAGCAAGAACTACTCATAAAAGCTTTGGAAACAGCTGATAGGAGACTCTAAATATTGATTCTTTCTTTTATTTTCCTAGGCTGTTTGAGCAAGTAAATAAACAGCAGGACAACATCAAAACCAAGACTACTCAAATAGAGATGAGAAAGATCAAAGTAATCATGAATATGTTTTATCATTGTTTCCTGCTGGCAAATATTGTTTAGTGGAAACATAATAGGAATCCATGAAAGCAGAATAAGAGTTATGCATTTTGTCCTAGAAGACAATACCTAATAAATAATTAGAGCAACAATACACCAGCTTAAGGTTGAAGACAAGAAAAATGCGCTATTATTACACTCAGAAATTGAATCCAACAATAAGCAATTCTAGGGTATTTTCGAACACTTCAGTTGGACCTTTAATGTGTAGCTCGTTTAGCTTTGCTGTGGTTTTGTTTGCTTGCTAGTTGAAAGAAAATGTTGTCACCATCAATAAACAAGGATGATTAGATGCCTTTTATCAAAGACAGTAACATTTCCTCTAGCAAAAAAGCAATCTTTGAATTGAGAAGTCCTATGAATAATCCTAAAATCTTGCTGAGGCAGTACTTGATTCAAGGTAGCTGCAATGAAGGAAAAAGCACCACCTAAGAAATGTACCTTTATGGCAAAGTAAAGCAAGTTCAGTCTCCAGAAAAAAACTTAAGTAAACTCTATACTGCATTTAGCTGCCACGACAATTAAAACAGGGAAGAATAAATAATATTTTATGTAATCTTCCAGTAGCTCACTTCTCTATGAGGAAGGCATCATCAAAAATTATGACTCTATTGAATTGTATGAAAGCAAGCAATGTTAAATATCTCAAGCATATCATAGAGTGCTCTCGATGTGCTATACATGCAAATTTAATAATAGGACGTAAATTACTATGAATAAATTGCAAGTATCTCTTACTGTCAAAGTTTGTTTACCTTACTGTTTGCACAAATCTTCCACCATTTTGAAGATTTTCTACAGAGCATTTCTTCTTCTGAACAAAAAAAAAACGTAAGAGCATCAGAAACATTTACCTTTTTAAAGAAACATTCTGTGGTTCAGGAAGGAAGGAAGGACTAAGAGCTTTAATACAACTTTAGGGACTATAAATTGTCAAAAGTAATCAAAGGGTTTGTAATTATTAACATCCACCACATAACTTCCTTCTTCACATCTTTGAAGTTTAATGGTTTTCAACTTCTAAAAATTTGGAGTGTCCAAATTTTCCAGAGAAGATGCAGCTAACTTCAAAAACTTTTCATATACGCAGAATGATGTACAACATGTATTAACTTCTCTTGTATCTTCCGTATTTTGAAATTTTCTTAGAAACAATCACAGATCCTTAGCCCATGAATGACTGATCACAGATCAAAACCTTCCAATGTCCCAATTATAAGCTCCTTGGGGAAGAAATCTATGGTAACCAGCCTACAGGAACTGTTTGGAAAGATTTTATCTCAGTTCAGTCCTTTATTATCTTCCTGACTCTCGACTGCAGATGCTTTAAAGTTCTGGTTTTCTATTTAATACACAGTTTTCACACAAAATCCAGGTAATTAGTTTCCAAGTTTCCAGAAGATTCAAATAACTGTTATTTTTATTAATGAATGTGTTGGATAAAACTGGACATTCAGCGACTGTTCACATTTCAGTCATAATTTTCTAATGATATTTAATCTTCCATACCTTTGCCGCTTTTTGTGTGGTCCCATTGCTATAACATTATAAATTCACCCAAGCCAAATTTCCTTCAGAATACCACCAAGTTAACTGCTCTTCTGGAGAAGATTTGTTTTAAGCAACTCCTCTATGTATAGTGGTCCAACATTGAAATTCAATGTCAGGGTCGGTCATAGACACCAAACTAGGTAATCATTCAATAACTGGAAATAATGGGAATTATGAGATGAATGTAGCTGCCCAGAAAGCAAAGTGTGTTTTCTGAGAGCTGAATGATTTTGGCTTCTTTCTTTATATTTCTGCTCAAATTCTTAACGTATCACAATGAGGACATTGAATAGCTCACAAAAAATTCCAGCAAATAGTCCTAGAAACAGGAAATGAAGTTAATGTGATGCCAATGAAGCTCATAAATATATACGTTTAAAATTACAAAAACTTAATGCACGTAATGCACTACATCAATTTAGACCAGTATCACCTTGTTTACAGCCTAGATACTCAGACATGGCAGCCAAAAGGTAGAACCTGCTTCACTTTCAACATTAATTTAAGAACTTTGACGGTTTGCTTTTTTAGTTTTTTGAGGTTTTTTTGGAGGATGTGTGCTGTGTTGTTATGTTTTGTTGGGGTGGGTTTGTTTTGGGGTTTTCTTGCATGTAGTTGTATAATAAAGAGTTGAGTCATTCTACCACTAAAGAAACAATGTGACTTAAGGTTGACTTACCCTTGAGCACTCATGGACAAGCACCATGGCCAGTCATTGCTTCTTCTGGGCAGAGAAGAACATTCTGAAGCTCATCAAAGGCAAATGCAGAGTCCTGGTGAAGAACATAGGTGCAAAGCAAAAGCCCACTGTGTCTACTTCCCACCTTCATGAGTCTCAATATTGTTCTGTTGTCAGCAAGTAGTACAGCCTGAAATCCTATGGTCTCTCTCTAGAGTAGATAGTCTAACTGAAAAACTTAACAGCTTATAAATTTTTTGAGTTAGATCAAGCAGAGTTATATAATTCAAAGTCTCATGGGGAGGCCAGTGCAGTTTCACATTACAGAGTCTTTCATTTTTTTACTCTTCACTCAAAAAAAGTAAAAAACTTCACATGAAATCGTTGTGTTAAAGGTTAAGACTGAAAAGTAAAGCAGTCCAAAAGGTAGGAAATAAAATAAAGGTGTACTGTACAACACAGCTCAGATCCTTCAGCCACAAACATTGCAGTTTCAATGTTGCCTTACACTACATGTGCATGCCCTGTGTTCCTTTCCCTTTTCTTATGCCTGCTCTGTGCCTTCTGGCCAAAATGACCCAAAATCTTTTATTAGAAAAAGGCCAAGCACTGTGAATGATTCGGCTTTGTCCTTTGGAAAAGACAAATGGTGATATCAAATCAGGTGGACCTTCTCTCTGGTGACCCTAATACTGACCCACAACAGATGATTCAGATCAAGTATAAGACTAAGAGAAGCATATGGTGAAAAAAATTCCCTGGAATCCAGTTTTTGCAGCTCAAAGGTTTAAAAAACTGATGTGATGAATATACGAATCAACAGGAACTGAGCTTTAAATTCAGGAAGTGCTGTATTAATACTAAAACTGATGGAAAACTGGATCAAGTTTGACAGTGAAAATTAGTGAAAACTTTTGGCTTTAAATTCTACACTGAATGGGGATAAGAAAGGAGAAACAAGGAAAATCTTGAGATTGCTGTGAAGATAAATTCCTTACGTTTTGTGAAGTAGATCAATACTATATCTAAAGCATATAACAAGGGGGCACACAAGGAAATAAGTGAATCTGCAGGGTTTGGATGACAAAGTAAATAAGGCTTGGGGATATGTACCCTATGCTTCAGTACAAGCAAATGCTGAAGAATTATGCTCATGGTGACCACTGTACAGTCGTGTATAAGTGCACGTATCAACTACATATCTACACATATGATGTAAAGGGCAGGGGTCCTGTGGAGGGGGGAAACTAGGTCAAGTGCTTATTAAAGCCTTTCCAACAATAGATTCGATGAGGAGCTGAATAAAATTTCCATAGATTTCCCATATTCTGACATTTGAAAACATGATTTTCTATTTTTCTTCTTCTTGTGTCTCTGGGGTGCAAAATGCATACATTTATATTTACACAAAGTCTGCTGATTGACAGAATTACTTTTAAATGTCCTTTGAGACACAGGAAATACCTTCCCTTTGGTTATGTTGTTTTTAAAAGAAATACATGGAATATACATGCACTTGAAATATTTCATTACGTTATTTAAAATAATCACAATAATTAAACTTGATTCGTATCTTTTAAATTTTTTTTTCCTTGTGTACCGACGTTGACTTCATTAAGTAGTCATATGATGTCTGCTTCCCACAAGAAAAAATAAAAAAAAGGACTACTGAGAATATATTCTGCTCCTTCTCTTGTAGGTCATTTTGATATACGACTTAATTCCTTACTAACACTTTGATTTGGTTTAAACAGACAGGTGTCTGCCAAGGAAGGCAAGAGCCTCCCCTGGAATAGAGAATGCAACCCCCTTCCCTCCGAATTATTGTAATTTCGAAATTAAGGGCTTTCAGGCAAAGATATGAGGAATAGGAATAACAGCTCTTTACTAATATATATATATAACAAGGCAAACACCCAACACTAACTGTGGCAACACCCCCGAACAGAGCCCGAACCCGGTGCGGTCTCTCCCGCCGGTCGGGCCCTTTCCCCTCGGTGCAGTTCCGCTCGCGGCCGCCAGGGGCGCTGGCGGCTCCGGGAGCGGCGCGGCTGCGATGGCTCTCCCGGCCAGCAGGGGGCGCTCCGGAGCGAGCTCTGCCCTCACGCGGCGATGGCGGCCGGGCCGGGCCGGGAAGGGAGGGAAGGGAAGGGAAAAGCTTTACAAACCTTCCTGAGGCAGCCGATCGGGAACAGCAGGCTGGAACAGCAGGGATGAACAATCCCGGGTGGCAGGCGAGACGTACCGAGCTCTGGGGCTGCAGCGGGAACCCCGGGAGCTCTCGGCAGGCAGGGGTGTGGTGCAGGGCAGCGAAGCAGCGGCCGAGGAACGGCGGAGGGGCCGCCCGGCTCCCGGCTGGGCAGGGAAAGGCGGGCTTGGGATCCCGGGGCTTTTTCCGACAGCAAGAGCACGAAGCGATGGCTCCTCTGCACCACGAGAGCACCAACTGCACTCTCCAGTGCTGGAAAGAGCAAAAGAGGGAGAGGCGCCCTCTGCCGGCTTTTATAGAGTCCAACTCTCGTGGCCTCTCGCGAGAACGCCCCAGGTGAAAGCCATCAGCCACCTGGCCCTGTCCCTCGGCCAGGCCTTTGTCTCGAAGTACCCGGCAATTTGTTTCCTAGCAACGCGTATGGGGGAAATTCTTTAAGAGAACAAGGGAAAAATAACTGAGAACCCCTTTTTAAAACCCCAACACACTTCTAAAGGCATACTGAAGCCTCCAGACTACTTAAATGTAGTAACCATTTAAGCACTGCTGAGCCTTGACCTAGCCCGTCCCAACTGTGGGACTTACTACGGACAAGTTCTGTTTATACACACTTGCCTTGGGGCCTCCAACCAGTAGCAAAGCAAAGCATACAAGTCACAGAATCTCTACAGCTTATCTGCACAAAAGCCCAAGTGATTTGGAAAGACCTACCCTGGATTTTGGTACTGAGATGAATTTCACTCCAAGAGGAAACACTGCTGTGAGCAGTGACAAGAAGAAAGATAGCTATCAAACCAATTTTATATAAAGGATATTAAATCCTTGTTTTATTTACAGTCCTTCTGAAATTTCTATCTTTGGATTCACTTGTATGTATACACTTCCCCTTAAATCATAGCAGAGTTTTTTCAGAGGTTTTACTTGACAAATTTACCTCTTCTGAAGTCTTGTTTCATCCCTCAGGAGTACACCAAAACCTCATAAAAGCATATTGCAAACTTTTAAAACCATTATTTAGATTCTTTGGAAGAAAAGTCTGGGCTATGGGAAACCTGATTATTAAGAAGCCTTTGGGTGCATTCTGATTTTAGACTTGTTCCTGTAAAGTCCACGTTTCATTCCCAGAGAATGCAATAAGCCAGAAACATCAGAGTATACAAGGAAGCAGCATCTTGCCAACCAGCATCGACTAAAAAAGAAAAATTAAAAGCAGTCTTCACTACATGAAGGAGGTAAGAAGAGCTGTCTGAGTCTCACTCTCATTCTCATACAGTTTATGCTTCCAACATTTAGTAAATATTTGCTTTTACTTCCATGCTGTGGTCAAGAAAAAACTCAGGTTGTTACTAAAATGTCACTAAGCAGTGTGTCTGAGGATATACATTTGAAATGTATGTATAAAGGTAAAATTGATTCAGCTGACCTTTTCTGTAATGTAAATACAGATATTATAATGGCTAATGCAGGAAGCTACTGCATGTGTCACACCATACTTCCACTTGCTTCAGCCTTCCACTGTACATCTGTTTACAAGTACCTAAATGTCAATACCAAAAAAAAAAAAAAAAAAGAAAAAAAAAGAAAATGCACTCCAAAACTTTAACTATAATGAAATTTATGAGATTTTTCATTTGCTTTTATCTGAAGAGCACAAGATTAAACTGAAACTCTTCAGTAAGATGCTTGTAAAGGGCCAAGAAAGACCTTAGAAAATAAGTTCATCTCCACTCCTAGCAGATATGCTAGAAGATATCAAAGAACAACCTACAGACAGTAGCTACCCCAATTTTAAAGAAGCTAGCCCAGGCTCCCAGGCCTCAGTAGCACAAAGCTCCAGCAGACATATCCATCCTGCTGGACTGTAATTTACCTTGTCCTGGTGTACTCCCAATGATAAACAGTGCACCTTGTTAAGGAAAATGGTGTTCAGTGTGCCAGGGGCACAAACTTCCCTTCTGCTCATGGATTGCCACACCTGTGTTTTAACTAAGACATCACCTCTCCCTTAGTTGCTCGATTTGATGTGGAAGCTAACCCTGACTACCAAATGCAGAAAGCAGGACAGTTATTAAGAAATAAATTCAAGTCCTCTACTAAACATAAAATGCTTCTTGTTTGACTTAGAAATCAGTGCTTAGGAACACACACATTTCAAAAGCAGCGACACCGAAACATTATTGATCCACCAACGCACTTTTATCTATGGCCATGGGCATGTCCTTGTTTGCTTGTGGGGAAGCATTTTCTGTGTAAATGAATTGCTGCTTCTTCAGCTGTGAAATGTATAAAGTACACAAAACAGCTAGAAACCATCCAATAATAGCATATTATCTCATAAACTTGACCTTTATGAGAAATAACTCAGGAAAGCCTTACAGTGGCTGTAGAGCAATTTAAATTGTGACTTTTTGGATGGAATAAAAGAGATTTGTCACCTTTAGAACATATATGTAACAAAAAAGCTTTCAGTCCTAAAATGTGCCTTAGATAATGTAACTGCATATAAATTCTACAATAACAAACTAAAGTTTGGACACTTGGGGAACAAGTTCAATAGTTTGTGTAAATGGAAAGGGATTATGTGCAAGGGAAGAAAGAAGAGGTTGGCAGCTTTAAACCACCTTCACATTCTCAGAGTTTTAAAGCTGGTCCTGATCCAACTCAGGCTTTTGCTTTATGCTGTAATTTGTTATCTTCTATTGCCAAGAATATCTGGAAAACAGCAGGCAAACCAATAACAGAACACAAGACAAGGGTCAGATCAACCTTTCACAAGAAAACTATCCAATGGAATATCCAGCTCTCAAGTGTGAGTTCTGCTTTCTTTCTTGCCTTGAAGTAGAGAAAATGCAGGGTCAAGCATGAAATCCAGCACCACCTGTTGCCCTCACACTTTGGAGATCAGAATAGGGTTCTTCAGTTTTGTCCATCGTTTTTTAACTGGATCACAGAATTATTTCAGTAAAATAATTAAGAGTCTGATCCTGCTTTCAAATACCTCAGCAGCAATGTCATTGCTTGGAGCAGTGGAGCAACCGATCAGAATTTTAGATATTATTTCTCTCCATTTATGCAACTCCAAGGCAGTGTTCACCAAGGAAGAGTTCCCACGTGGTTCTTCACTGAACAGATCAGTGACTCAGGTAAGTTTTTCTCCATAGTCTTAGTTTTACAGCTTCAAAATCCTGCAAGGATACTTTCCTACCTCAATAGTGCATCCATCCTGAGTACTCATACAATTGAGAGTCACATAGGAGATTTGATCTCTGCTATGTACTATTTACTCCACGGTGCCATTGCCATGTACAGCAGCAGAGCTGTGACTCTGCCAGACCATAACCATATATTTAGTGCTGGTTGGTAGCCAGTACTTCACAGGAAGATCCAAAATGCTGCTCAGTGAAACAACTGCAGCAATCTCAGAATGAAAAGTATGCCAGATTATTCTTCCCTGTGTATAAGGTACAATCAGTTAAGTTTTAGTCACTACATCTTGAAATACAAGAAATTCATCTTTTTGGCAAACAGCAAGAGTAATAAAGGTTCCAAGATGAAGGAGAACCAAACTGCTATCTAAAACGGTTCACAGCTTCTGTGGACCTACCCAAGCCCAGTGTCCAAGGGATCATCATGGAACTGTAGCTGGGGCACCCCAGCTTCCCTCAAAGGCTGACCCCCCCAAGTGAGAGCCTAGCTTATACAGCACGAGGTTAAAACCATGCCAGAGCTCATGCTTTATAAGCCATGCTATATTTCTCAATTAATGTTTAAGCAGAGGTGGCCCCAAATACCAGATCTTATTGTTATATAGTTGTTCATAGGTTTTGTTAAGAGCATTTCAAAGGTTCTCTTGAATTTAGTAAATCAAAATTATTTTCACCCTCCGAGACTAGAACAAATAGATTCATGTTACTAAGGAGACCTGTCTCTGTGCAATTTCCTAGATAGCAAAATGGCAAAAACAACAGCAATCTCTAAATCCATTGTTAATAAAGTTCTTTTCTCTAATATTATTTGTGGCACGCGCTAAAAGCATGACTATATTGTTACAAAGGAAATCGCTTGGCTGACCTACATAGCTCATTCATGTCCTTGTTGATTATCAATCTTTGATACATCTATCTAAAAGAGATGTCAGTAAACATTTACACCACACCATTTTATCCAATGTTCTGCTTTTATGATAAATGCAAGTTGTACCTTAAAGTAGCTGGAATTTCAGTACATGAACTTTTCAATGCTGAATTAAATTTCTGCTTCTATCTTCTTATAAAAGCAAACTGCAAGATCCTAAAACAGGGGCAGACCATAAAAAATCTCAAACATTTCTCAGGCAAATGTATAAGTATGTAATGGGGATCAAAGCTGAATATATAAATCCAGGATGTGAAAGAGAACAAAAATACTCTCAAAGTGTCTAAAATCACTGACAGACAATCTATCTACTTAATGTTAGACTAGCAACTAAAAGATAAGGAAAGCATAGAAGGGGAAAAAAATCCCTTCATACTATAGGGGGAAAAAAAATTAAGCCAAAAATCCCCTGAACAAAACCCCACATGTACAATGCTCATAATATGCCCAGGCTTATTTATGCATCCCTCAATCAATGCGTGTGTAAGGAAGTATGAACCAAGACCCAACATCTAAAGATAAAATATCATAGAATCACAGAATATGCTGAGTTGGAGGGGACCCATGAGGATCATGGAGTCCAACTCCTGGCCCTGCACAGGGCATCCCAAGAATCACAACATGTGCCTTAGAGTGTTTTCCTGATGCTTCCTGAACTCAAGATACTGTTGCAGCCACTTACCTGAGGAGGCTGTTCCAGTGCCCAGCCACCCTCTGGCTGAAAAACCATTTCCTGATATCCAACCTAAACTTTCCCTGACTCAGCTTCATGCAGTTTTCTCAACTCCTGCTGCTGATCATGAGAGCAAAGAGATCAGTGTATGCCCCCTGTCTTCCCCTCGTGAGGATGTTGAAGACCACACTGAGATCTCCCCTCAGTCTCCTCCAGGCTGAACAGACCAAGTGACTCAGCTGCTCCTCATTTGGCTTTCTTCCAGCATCTTCATAGCTCTCCTTTGGATGGTCTGTGTTAGCTTAATGTCCTTTTTTTTTATTGTGGCACCCAAAACTGCCCCCAGCACTCGAGGTGAGGCCACCCCAGAGCAGAGGGGACAATCCCCTCCCTTGCCCGGCTGGCCATGCTGTCCCTGATGTCCCCAGGACACAGCTGGCCCTCCTGGCTGCCAGGGCACTGCTGGCTCATATTCAACCTACAATCAACCAGGTCCCTTTGCACAGCACTGCTCTCCAGCCTCTCGTTCCCCAGTCTGTCCGTACATCCAGGGTTGCCCCATCCCAGGTGCAGAATCCTGCACCTGCCCTTGTTGACCTTCATGTGGTTGGTGATTGCCTAGCCCTGTAATTTGCTGAGGTCTCTGCAGGGCCTCTTTGCCCTCAAGGGAATCCACAGCACCTCCCAATTAAGAGTCATCAGCAAACTTACTTAGTATCCCTTCCAGTTCTGTGTCCAAGTGATTGATGAAGGTGTTGAGGAGCACAGGGCGAGGATGGAGCCCTGCAGAACCCCACTAGTGCCTGGACACCAGCTTGATGTCACCCCATTCCCTATAACCCTTTGTCCAGCTGCTCACCCATCACAGAACACGGCTGTCCAGCTAGGTGCTGGTCATCTTGTCCAGAAGATTGTCTCTTGTGAGAGACAGTATCCAAAGCTTTGCTGAAGTCCAGTATATATTTACAGGAGAATAATGGTATACAGCCATGGTGTGTATCTATGGAGATAAAAATAGGTTTATAGGTACTAAAACACATTTTGTTAGGCTAAATCCTATAATTGACAAAATTATCAAGCATTCATACACATAAGTCCTTCTTTGGGTAATTACAGAGGGTATAAATTTGCAACTATATAAGCTGGTCTAATTAAAGGTAGTAATACTGTTTACATACCTGTTTTGCTTGTGTCAGGAGTTGCTATAGCAAAACCTCATTACATCTAATGAAATTACTATTTAATTTTTTATTTAATACATTAATTAAGATTTGAAGAAAGCTGTGATAGTTGAACAATGCACTAACTTGAATTATCGCTCAATTTCAAAACAAAACTCAGTAAGAAAAACCTTTAAAATAGTACCTCAAAACTACAGAAAATCACCTCTTACTCTTTGTCCATCAGGATATACTTAAACTTTTTGGGAATTCTTTGAAACAGCTGACACATCTGCCTACAACTAAAATTGTATTTTAAAAGTCAGGGAAAGCAGTTGTTCTACAAACTAAAGAAAAATATCAAAAGTGAATCCATGTTTATCATGCAAAATGCTTTTAGGTAATTTCATAAAGAGAAGCATTGGAAAGTAATTCCAGCAAAAGTGAAAGTAGAATAATAGCACAGACAAGCTACAGTACAAGAAGGAATAGAAATTTTAAAACATCTACTGAACCTAATTTGAAATAATTGGTAAGTAAAAGTGTTTTTTAGAATATTAAGCAGATGTTTCATCTTCAGTTGAAAAAATTAAATACTAGATAATAAAATTTCATGTTATTGGCAAAATTTTGCAAAGGCAAGGTAAAATTAAATGTTTCAGTTGCCTGTGTGAATTTGGATGGAAAACATTTTGCATAAATTTTGTTATATTAAAACCAGTTTAGGCACCAACTCTATAAAAAAAAAAAAAAAGAAACCTAATTTTGTGAGCTTTGTGTGGCTGACTTTCACCTCTGGAGCATTTTGGTCCCATCTAACAACTCCATGCTGCACAAACACTTGACATTAAGTGTATTATATTGTCTGACATAGTCTTAAAATAATCAGCACTTAATTAAATGGTTAAGAATACAGTTGAAGAATAAAGCTATAGGCTACCTGGAGAATTAAAATGTTCCAAATATAGGGTATTATTTTGGCTGGTTTTACTACTGGATTACTGTTGGATTAACAGACCTCCTGGGAAGGGCATTGTTAAAACAGAATTTTCATGACAGTGAAAGACATTTCAGAGATACTTGTTAGCGAAACATATATTAAGAGGCATCTGTTACCAGTGGGTTTTTAGATTGTTGCACCAAAGAGAGAAAGGGTGAAGAGATAAGAAGAAACGCTGCTCATTCCTCAGTTGTAAAGATAAAGAATGGGGGAAGAATTGAGCAGACAGTTTAAAAGAGGAAATAGGCATGCCAGGAAAATACAAAAAAAAAAATTACTGTTTGTATTTTAAAGAGAGAGTAAACTGTACAAAAGCTGGCTGGCAAGAAGTTAGATGGTATACAGGCTGGAACTTGAGTACAGCCCAACCTGATCTAGTGGATGGGGAAAAGAAAGCCACAATGCAGAAAGACCTGGGAAGAATTTGGCACTAGCAGAACTGAAGACAAAGCAAAGCTCTTAGCTGACGTGTCTGGTACTATCATAAAGGACATATAATTTTTTTTTCTTTAAGCTTTTCTTTCTAACTTGACAGTGAGCTACTCAAATCCAAGAATAATGACAAGCAAAGCAGGCTGTTGTGTGCCATATGCAACATACTATATAATGTATCCAGAAAACTGTATGTAAACTTGATGTAGCAAACTGTTTGTAATACTCACAAGAATGAAATTCTATTTAGCCTCCCAAGATAAGATTAATAATGGCAAATTAATTTATGTTCCCTCTAAACCAGTAGGCATAGACATGCTCCCAGTATAGTCATGATAAAGTCTGGCTCACTTGTCTCCAGTGCAATAAATTTACATGAGGTATTCTCTATGCAGATTGAAAACAGATATCTGTACCAAAAGAAAGTGATGCTGTATAAAACAATTTGCAGGGCTCTGTAAGGCTATGCTGAGTAATGCTCCTTGTACTATAAATTAGCATGATATGAAATCCACCTAAGCCAAAAGCATTCTCTTTTTGACCTACACCATAAGATACAAGATTATGTAAGTGACAGGACGGGTGATAAGTGCTGTAATTGTCCACACTTATTTTGTATTAAAATTATAGTGAGTGGTAAGATTAGAATTGTGCAGTCACTTAAGGATTTTATTTTTTTACATACAGGAATGAATCATTATAAATAAAGTAACAATAGATGAGCTCTAGAAAGCTCAGAGGCTGATACTTGCAGATCGTACAAAGTCACAGCTGCTTGTCTGAGTCTGCTGGTTACCCCAAATAGAGTGAAAATACTGCAGGCAAAAGCATTTCTGACAGTTCTACTTTCCATGCAACCCAAAAATTGTGTAAGAGGGACTGCTGTCACCTTTCTGCCCATCTTTAATATATTATGCAAATTTCTTGGATTTTCAAAATTTAAAAAAAAATAAAATTTGAGGTTTCAGTTCTGCAGATCTTCACTTGGCACACTAATGGTCAAGAGGAAAGCTATCAAAAGAAACTCTCTGTACCATTCTATACCCTGGTGTTACTTAGATGAGACTGAAGGACACTAATAGGTACCAGCTGGCTACAGTCACTAGAGCAATATATCCAATAAGCACAGCCAAAACACGCTGTCATGCCCCTCTTCACACCTCCTGCCTAAGGGGTGAGTATAGGGAACTGCTCACAACCTGAGAGGTCACCTTTGCTGTATTTTCTTGAATTCTAGACATGATCCACACATTTATTAAAGTCCTGCTGCATTGTCTGAGTGCTTTTCCTTCCTAGATTAAATTTGAATTACATGGAATGATAAAAAACCAGCATGTAGCCCAATAAGGTTCAATGCTTGCAAGTGCATAGAAATCAGGTATGTCAACCTGGACAAGGAGCATAACGGAGAACATAATTTTACATATATGAAACCCTCCCAACAATAAACAAACAACACAAAAGCCAGATTACACATGCATTGTGAAGTTCATCAGCTGAGTGGCAACTTATTAATAAAATACCTTTAAATTTCTGTGGATCTCCCAAGTTTACAAGGCACCTCCACCTACCATTATGAGCACAGCCACCTGATCCAAGGTAGAAGAATTAGGCTATAATTTTCCAGAATTGCAAATCTGAGCAAGTGCACACAAAGCTTCCAGTCATAAAGTAAAGGCCAAGTTTTAAAGAGGCAGTGAGAAGCAGCAATGAATTCAGAGACTGAGAAGGCTCTCCAGTCAGAGTTTCATAACTAAAGTCACTTCAGAGCAAAACAATCCAGATTCACTTGCTGTCCCACTTTAACACTAAGTTTATCAGCAGTTCAGATGTGGAGAAAAGGTATCAGGTGTACTTGGACAGAAAAACAATATTGTTTGAGTTACCTCAAAACATTATACTTGATTTAGAATCTCTTGGATTCCAACAGGAACTGAAAAAAAACCCCAGATTTTTTTAATGTAAAATGTGCCAACTGTTGCCTGCAATAATAAAAACACGTAGTCCTTATATTTATGAGCTGGTTGTAAGCCAACTGGCATACTGTCTGCCTTGTGTCTTCTGTGTTCTCAAGCTGCAAAACCAAGCTCAAGACTGAAGGCATTACAGCTTAAATGTCACCAAAAGTAACTAAATAAATGTAATTCCAAATTATTCATATGCTACTGCTGCATATGTCATTACATAAGCGCATTTCACTTTGGTCAGAATATAAAAATCTCGTAATATTGAAAATATGAGCAGCATTTCATATGTACAAATGGTTGTAGAGAGTCAGCCCAAAGCTCCTCAGACCCAGGAACTTCACCAATGCCAGAGTCAAAAAGAATAGAACAAAAAAAAGGAAAATACATATGCTATTTCCTTCAGTACTGTAACACCTTCAAACATTTGAGAGAGATTACTCAAATGAAATGTTTCAGTGGATGAAAGTAACACTGAAAGGATTTATCTTCCCCTAAGCTTTTTTGCTTTGAACCAGCATAAAGTTTCACACAAATGTCTGTGGCAATAGACACAGCCTATTGTTATTTCACAACTTTACATTTTCTATACATATTACATTATTTTTATGTACTCTGGACAGATAGCTGGACTCAAAGGGGTTTTAATCAAGCACAACAAGGTAAATCAGCAAGGCATTTCAGATTAGAAGCATGAAAACAGTCCCAACTCAATCACACGTGCTTGTTCTGTTATTTTTATGCTCAAGTATTTTGCTAGTGTAAAACTGAAATTTGTTAATTTATATGGATAGTATCAGAGCAGCTTGTACCTCTGGACTTACATCCTGCAAAAGATATACTAAAAAAATGCCTTTAGTCTTAAAAAATTTCTCAAATCAAATGAAACAGTGGACATTTAATTAGTTAGTTATCTTTATATATATATTTTTTTAGCCCAAAGTAAATAGGCATCTGCAGTTTTGCAGCTGAAATACTGTAGCATCCTAGAGCATTAGAAGTCAGAAACTGAAACAGTCATTAGCTTGTCGTAAATGAAAAGGTCTGCCTTTGCCCTAGCTGAAAGATGAGCCAAAAAAAAAAAAGCTGATAGAGCAAACAATGAATGGGAGTTTGATCAAATCCCCGTGTTGGACCCATTTTTCATCTACAAAGGTCCCTTAGGCTGTCATATAAAATATAAAAGGCTTTAATAAAAGACTGCAGCCTTTAGCTCTAAGCTGAATGATAGTAAAATGTACATGGTTTTAAATGTAAAGGTATTAAAATACACTTTGTTTTTTTTTTTAAATCACAGATTTTAAGATAGTAGAACATACAAAGTGAAAATAAGTTCATGGCCTATGCTATTATTATCATACATATCCAATATTAAAGGGAGCACAGTGTTCTCTCTCTGTCTGAAAAAAAAATACCATCAATGCAAGATGTAGCAAATTAAGGTCATTTAAAAAAAGACACATATTAAATTTAACACGTGTTGGAAAGGGGCTCCACTAATTGGAAGGTTTTGTGGGGCAGTGGCTCAGAAAATCCAAAAAATATTCATAGAGGATTGATTTATTTTTTTTTTTTTAACCTGGGAAAACACCAGAAGAAGAGGTGCAGAACTAGTATTCAGAAGTCCCCAGCATTTTACATTCAATAACAGATGTCCAATTACAGCCAAATCAATTTCTGTAGCTCAGCATTAGGGTTTAACATATTCAGGTCTAACTTACATTAGGCTGTCAAGCACATCTTTAAAGTGTTTTGCAGCTGCATGGCACTAATATTGTATCAAGATGTTTACAAGCACTGAGGAAATTCATATTCATATCACTGGAATTCTGGATTTAGATTGGTGTCATGTACAATTTAGCTGAAAGAAATGTGCTCTGTTTGGCTGGGTAGGATGTGCAATGCTCTTTTTTTCCACCACTGGTGATAGCATGTGCCTCGTTATGCTGACAAGGATCTTACTCTGCTGCTTCTTTTCAGGACACTTGAATCCTTACAGATTGTTTTGCTTGCATTTAGCATTTCTTGAAAGTAGGCATTTTATAAAAAGAAAAATTCACCTTGCTCTCTTTTGAAAAAACCAAATATTCAATTAAAGCTTAAAGTTAAGAATTGAAGGTATTAAATTTGCCCTTAGAAAATGTGGAAATGGTTGTTTGTGCTGGCACCTGAGGCATTACCTCAGTCACACAAATGCAGCACCATTACAAGGGCTCCTATCAAGTAGTCAGAACCACTATACATCTGCTGTTCAATATTCTTGTTAAAAAACCTCGGCTCTTTCCGAGCTTTGAACATCTGACTTTGTCATAGCGCTTGTCCCAAAATGATTGAAATTGAAAAATATATATATAGGAGAAATCAGAAATGTTACAGATACACTGCAAGCCTAGAACTGTCAGTTCAGAATTTGAATTTTTTACTTATTCGATGCAAGATGAAAGCAGTATCTTTCATTCTGTCTCTGTAACATCATAAGCAACAGAACATCCCTGAAGACAGTGACAGCACAGGGCATCATCCTTGATAATTCAACAGATTGGTTACAGTTCTTACACTAAGAACAATTCAGCTTAAGTAAATTTATCAAAATAACTGTATTTGTAATCTGAAAAAGATCTAGGGTTTTTTTTAATGTGTTTTTATGCTTTAAAACATCTAAAGTCCTATGAAAATTTAATTGACATAATCCCATTGATGAAATTATCAACATAACATACATTTTTACTTCAAGTTCACAAGTAATTTGGTCTCACACTGACATTCCAGTATGTCCAATGAGACTTCTTTGTGAACCTAAATTTCCAGAAAACAAGGCAAAACATGTTACTGGCATATCCAAATTAACTTGTAGGTACCCAGAGGAAAAAAAAAGGTTTCAGGGAAGTCTCAGATATTCTTTGGTATTTTCTACAAAAAACTTTCACAGTTGTTTGTTATTTTATACAGTATTTTCCCATCTCTTGCTGTGTTTGAACTTTTTTTAGACAACTGCTGCTCTCAAACATATGGCAGGAGCTAAAAGTCAAAGCATTGCATCAAAGAAGTATGAGTAACACTCTCATTCACATATTCTCATTGGAAGGAAAGTTCATTGCCAAAACTGGAATATCTGATAAAATGCGGGCATGCCAGCATCTGCCTTGTGTGAGTAACTCCATAGACGGTGATTTTTGCTACTTGCAGGGAACAAAAATCAGCAACAGTAATAGCAACCACAAAAGAGGATTTTCATTGGCATAAATTGCATAAAACTTTGCCTGTATACCAAAAAGAGCTTCACACTGTGAACTTAGTATTGATGCTTCTTTGTGGGTTGCCAGGTACCACTTTACAGCCAGTGTGAATAAATCTAAGCATTAATTTTCCACCTTGCTGCCCTAATTAATTTTTCAGTCTTTAAAAATACCATTAACATCTTATCTGTAATTCCAACTACAGACCCAGGCACTGCTTTCAATGCGGATCTTTCCCAAGCCCTCAAAATGCTAAGATTTTCTTACCTCACTTCATCTTCCTACCCCAATTTTCTAAAGGGAAGACTTTCTTTTGTGTCTGAATAGATTAAATCAGCACCTGGTTGGTCTGGTTTCCAACATACTTTAATCTTCTTGTCAGCCTTGACCTCCTCCCGCTTACACCACAGAAATCCACTGAAAATGCTACACAAAAATCAGTTTTCCTCCTAAATCCCATATACCCTGTCAACTCTGTTTTCCTGCAATGGCTTTCTTTTCCCTCTGCATTAAATGCAAAATTATCTTCCTGTATCACTGGTTTCCTAAAGTGTCATGCTCCTGCTTTCCCAACTAGTTCTCCACCTGTTAAATTTTCAAAGATCTTTGCAATAGTCTCCTTCTGAGGCCATCTTTAGTAGTTGGAAACATTTGCAAATTTAAAAAAAATCACCTCATTATGTTGGCACTCTTCTCCGAATTTTACCAGAATGGTGCTAGAACATGAATTTTATGAAACTTTGGTTCAATGCAAGGAGCAGATATGATGCAAATACAATTGACCATAACAAATGGTCCTTCTTCATTATATGGCCTCAATTTTTACTTGTAGGTAACACTAATACTAACATAAATTTTGCTTAAATAAAGGACTTTTTTTGCATGTTTAATCTTATTCCTGACAGTGGGCACGTAGACAGAAGAAATATGCTAGAACAAAAATCATCAAGCTGTGAACTTCATTTCTCTGTTGCACACTGTGGATTTCCATTATAATTTCACCTTTGAACTGTCATTTTAAAATCTGGAAGTCACACCAGTCCATTTTTCTGATATATTCTCTTTCCCCCAACATATTTTTCATTTGAAACAAAAATAAATCCCAGCCATTATCAGCTGACAACATCTAGAGACAAGTATGAATTTTCCATTCTTAGATGATTCAAAAAGGGCAACAAGCCACCAGCATTTCTGACAACTGTAAGTAAACCACTGGCATTTGTTATCATCCAAACCTCTTTCAGAGATATTTCTAGTACATTTCCATGAGACCTTTGATGAGGATACCTCAAAATGTTTAAATGACAAACATACTGAAACCCTGGGCTTTTCCTCATCAGTAGTTGGTGTTTATCTTCTCTATTATTCACAGACTCAACTTTTCTACAGTTCTCATTCTGCACTTCAAAAATCAGGGTTTTTTTAATCTCATTGGTTTCATACTAGACTTAAAAGAATTCTTGAAAAAATTCTCACCTCATTTGGAAAACCACCAAAAATCCCTTTTCTTTCTTCCCTACCACTACTTCTTGTGACACCAAAACTTTTCAAAGACACAGAATATTTTTACATTCAAAAGCCCTATAATCTCATTGTAGTTAATCTTACTTTTACTTACTCTTTCTTTATTACTGCATTACCTCCTTACTGCTATTCACCTTCTTTAGCTCCTCATCGACTGTTTCTCAGGAAAGTATAAAATTTCAGAGCACTGATATTTCTCATGCACGTTGGGGCAATTTAAATACGCAAACGAATTTATTGTATGCAATGCTGAAATATCTATATCAAAAAGCTGATTCCTTCATTACTAGAAGTCTAATGAGATTCAGCTTGACATTTAGCACCATAATAGTCATTGCTCAAATTGTACTTTGCAGTGGGAAGTTCAAACTGAAAAACTATCCCAAGTAAAAATGTTGATGTTCAGATAATTAACATTTTAGTAGGGTTTTTTAAAAAATGCCCTATGACTCTTTTCTGCAGACTTCCCTAAGAGCTATATATAGAGTCACTTAAGTGAAAATGTAATTAGGCAGGACTTAAGAGGTCCCACTGGCTATTTCAAGCTCTATCTTTGTTTCAAAAGGAAACCAAAGCCATATAAACTGCATTGTTTAGTTTTGTGACTGAGATTTCCTAATATTAAAGAGAGGTGCTGGAAATCCAAAGCAGCTTTAAACAACCCGGGAACAATGTAAAGCCAGAAGTGAAAATATTTAAAAGAAAAGTAAAGAGGATTTCAAATCCATTTTACACAGCTGCATCTGCTGTGACACTTTATTAAGCTGCAAGGCAAGGGATTTTTTTTCCTTGCTGAAATATTTACCATAAGCTAAATAGAATTGTCACAGCGTCTCAAGCCACTGCTGTTGGAAAACTGAGCATTAGCATTCTCAGATGAGAACATTACTTGATTGATTCACCGAGCTGAAGGGTGAGCAAAATCAGATCCAACTGGGAGCCAAACCTGCAACATTCAGATCTGCAGAAGAAACTGAAAATGGGAGAAAAAGTGCAGAGAGGAAGTTACAGGCTTTGACCATTGATGGACAGAAAGCAGCAGAGAATTTGCCATTTTTGAAGAGATTCCAGCCTCTGATGATGTACTAAGCAGAAAGCACCCACATTTGAACCTTTTCAGGAGAAACTGGACAATTTCATTTCTCTTTGAGAAAGTGACCACCTTGGGTGAGGAAAGTAACATGTAAAATAATGGCCTGGAATTTGTTTTTTATTTCTGAAACCATTAATGTAAGGCATGATCCTGTAAGTTGCATCATTCACAAGTGCTCTATTACTGGATTTGGTAGAAAACTAGAAACACAAATCTCTTCACCTCCCAGCTAGCCTGTCACTGGAAATACCTCTCCTAAACCCCACACCAACCACCAAGCCCCCAAGACACATCATTCTCTAACTAAATCCTTCTATGCTCAATCCTTCTTAAGTTTGCAGTAATGTGAAATAAATATGCATAATAACAAAATAAAAGTTTGGACCTCCAAACTGGGCGTTTACTTCAGTGGATCAGTTCCAACAATAAAGTAACCATGACAGTGCCCAGTTTTATTTCCTTCATGTAAACAGGGCAGCTGTATGGAGTACAGGAGAGAAGAGACTGAGGGGAAAACACACAGGAGCAAGAGGCAAATCCCACCTGCCTCATTCCTTGCAAACTTCTGCAGAACTTAACAAACTACCTTGGTGAAATCAGGCATCGCCCCCTCACTTTTCCCCTTGATATTTAAAAAGAAGTCTTTGCACTCCGTGTGTGTGCCACACAGTTAGGCCCTGGAATAAAGATATTGACCTTTAAAAGCTTGTTCCTAATTAAAGTTACCCCTTTGAAAGCACACAAGTAGTTCTGGCACCTTTGGCCACTCATGGCTATTAACTTTTACCTGACAAGGCACTGCAACACAGTCTGAAATTAAATATTCTTTGAAGTTCTGCTCCTTTTAAATAAGTAAGAATCTGTGCACAATATTTATTGCTTTCTTTCAAGTCCTTTGGAAATATTTTCAACTTTTAATTAGACTAAAACTGAGAGAATAAACCGCTATGATGTTGATAGGAAATTTTGACATTAATTATTGCATTGAAAGTCAAAGGTTTCATGATAGGATGTCACATCTCTTAGAAGCTATTACACGGGGTCTCAGAAACTGAAATATAAGCTGTGTCATGACTTACCTGTAGCACTAATTTTCTTATCATATATTCTATTTCTACAAATTAATTTGTGCTGGAATTTAATGAAGCATAAGTGGCTGCGTTCTCTCCTTACAATAATAGGTGCAGATTCCTCTGATATTTTCATGATCATCACAGAACCTTCTGTTTCTTACTAAAGACTGAACAGAGCTCTAATCCTTCTGCTTTTTTTGTAACACAACTTTTTCTTTCAGGAAGAGGCTGTAAGGTTGAAGAATGGGGATGATCAACAGAAATTTTCTTTTCCAACCAGTTATGACTTTGATAAAACCTATGGATTAAATATCTTTTGTAAAAAGTTGCATCAGCAGGAAAGGGACATGAAGACTCACCATCATTAGATAGTCGGCATACTTGGCTTCGGAATTCAAAATATATTTGAAAATCAAAGCTAAATTAATAAAATGACAGAAGGATAGTATCTTTAAAAAAAAGAACAGCCTTGATTTAAGGCTGGGACGCAAAACAATATCAAAGCTAATGAGTAAATGTAAGGTCTTTCCCTTCTGAAACCAAACAGCTGGGGGCAGGGAGGAACTTAGTGTCCCTAGGATTCTACACCCCCTCAAAGAACAGTAACACATTTTCACTTCCAGCATGACCAGCCCTGAAAAGCTCTCATGTGACCCATTGTCACTGAAAATATCATTGATTTGTTTGTTTGTTTGTTGGGGTTGTTTTTTAATATTGACATAGTGATGATAAGGATATTCACTGGTCATAAGAGGGTGGAATAATTACCTAATTAAGTCAGAACTACAGGAAATTAGGCAAATTCATGAAATATGCATGGGTAATAGATCAGTATATTTCCCAGGCTTCTACTCTGCTGTTTTTATCTGCAGCTTGCATGCTAAAAGGGAGAAGAGAGGCAGGAGGAGAAAAAGGAGTGGGAAAGCAAGAGCAAGGAAGGCTGGTGTGCTGCATCTGCTTTGCAACTTAAAAGATTTAAAAAATAATGAAAAGCAAGTTTCAACTGGTTAATGTTGAATGAGGGATATATTCATTAATACTTCTGATATTTAAAATTAATATTTTTCATGCATAAACAGTTTCCTATTTAAGTATATTATAAAAGTGCAGAGAATCCAATGCAGTTTTGGTATTAAAAAAAGTCCCATTAACAAGCCAAAATGATAGGAAAGTCATCACAGAAACTTCTGAACAGGAAAGGGTGAGGAGTGAGGTGCCAAGCATGATCTCTTTACATACAAAGATGTTTACTTTGCATGCAATACACTGCCTTCAACACAAATTCATGAAACACCCAGTTAATGAGAAGAACCAGAAGCACTAACATCAGCATCCAAGGTAATGTCCCTGAGAAATTCTGCACTCCTTTTCATGCCTAATGCACAAGTGATGCACACAGAGCAAATCTTCATATATTTATCCTCAGCGATACCACAGAACATAAAAAATTGAACCAATCTCAAAATAAACAGGATATTTACTTTGAATGCAGAAAGGAAATCTCCTTACAGCAGGTTTCTAGCAGCTTTTTACCTCTATAGTACATCTTAGTTTCATTTTCTGTGTTTTTGGAAATTATCAAATGAGCTAAGCTTAAAACCATTCTATCAGTGAAAATACTGTGTCAACTCAAACCATGATTCTTTTAACTCAGATCCTATTTTTATCAGAGTCGGTTCAGTAAACCAACAAGTTAGGAGAGATCTTTTTGGTAGCCATCACCTTAGTCTCTGACCCTTCTAAGAGTGAGAATCTTTACAAATATTTGTCTTGCATTTTCAGCACATGCATCCAACCAAGAACATTTCCAGACAGTAAAGAACAGTGCTAACTGAGGCTTTTTTAGTGATGGATGTTTCCTTTCAGAATATTGGAACTACCAGGACCACAGAAGTGCATCACAACAGCAGGCTTCAAAGTTCGCCCCTAGCATCTTTTCACATGCTCTGCTTCAAGCTGTCAACCAGTTTCAGGTCCCCTTTTGTGCCACAATCCCTGGGTTGCAATTTGAGTAAAGGATGTAAGAATCATGTGAAAAGTCTCTGTGTTCCATGTATTGCTGGATTTCACCTTGATGGCTTTGTTTCACAGGTGTACAGGCAGTGAGGTTCTCATTAAACCTTTCCATTTGTTATTTCAGCTTATGCATGAAGCCACCATAAAGAAGTAATTTCAGCCTTGTGTTTTCCCTCTCTCTGTTAATTATCAAGTGTCTGACTGATTGCTCATGGTTGATGACTGATGCGGAGAAGATTCAGAGGGTGTTAATGGGTTGGGTGATGTGAGTGACACAAAGGAAGGAAGTGGTCCAGAATTTCATCACAGTATGATTGCTGATGTTACCTGTAAATGGTTTTCCTCACGGCACAGAGGGCATGAATCTGTATCATAAACTGAAAATGGAAAATTCTGCAATGCAATATTACTAAAAGGAGTATTACTAAATGAGTATGATTATTTCTGATCTTTGCTTTTGGAAATTTTTGTTTATTTAGACTTTCAAGTGACACAGATGGTACAGTCAAGTGAAAAAGAACCTCAAGTGGAGTAATCAAATTATTATTATAAAATTTATTCAGCTACAGGAAAGAAATATTGTAACGTAATCCAAAACCTATCTCAATAACTTCATATAATTATAAAGAGAAATGCATTCACATGAAAGACTTAAATAAGTTTTGAAGTTAATAATCGAATAGGCAGTCATCTTAACACCCCAATGACCTCTTCTGAGACACGGGACATGCTGACAAGTACTATTTAGAATACAAAAATCCAAGTTTGAAACTTATTTTTAACCAACTGAAACACAGAGACACCTTCCTGATGTCTTCTGCTTTGGTGGACTCTAAGCTATCATAGTTGTTTTTATATGTTCATTAACATTATTCCCCATCTGATGTTTATTTACCTCTTCTTGGAAGCAGATCCTGAAGGGAGTAGGCTGGTGTTTCTGCCTACAGTGAAACTCTCTTTCACTTCAGTACAACAAATCAGAATATCTGAAAAAGAAATTTTCTGTAAAGTTTGAGCACTATGTAAATTCATGTAATCCATTACATGCATGGCATGCACACAATTGCAGGGACTAACCCAGTTAAAAGAAGTATTTGTGCACACAAACTTGTAGAGAATAGATAAGAAATAGATTACCTGAAGATTTTTTCACTTTAGTTCCATTTGTGTGTTCTATAAAAAAGATTTTCCTAGTTTCTAAAGCAGAAAAATTCATAGAAACAAAAAAATCTCATTCCAACAAAAAATCTAAAGAGAGATTTTAGAATGTTTATGAAAACATCTTAATAAATAGGTGACTAAATGTGCAAGAGGAGACATCTTTATAAAAAATTAATACTTAAAATTTGTTCCAAAAGCTAGTTAAGATTTTGATGTTCTTTCAAAAGAACAGTTTTAAAGTGGAAAAAATTATTACGGTATAGAGTATATACAGTTATATATAAATATATTTTTTTGATTGTAGTTGCAGGGAGACTTTTTAATGGAAATACTAAAAACTTCTTTTATATATATATATATAGAGAAGTATTTAGCAGGTAATACAAGGAAATGCATTTTACAATTAAGTATTAAAGAAGTAAGAAAATTAGGCAAGTTGTGAGCTTTAATGCTAAAATGAGTGTTTATATTAATTTTGAAATATTATTTAGCTTTTTATTTATTTAGTCATGCAAATCTATATTTGTAAATCAAGGTAAGTTTGACGCAATTATCTCCTATAAATTATCAAATAAGAAGCAACTTCTGAATCTCCTGTCATAATTACGTAACTGTAATTGTTACTGAAGTTCATAAAATACTACTCTGGAACCTCTTGATATTTCCACCAGTTTTCTGTTCAAAGGTTGATCTGAAAAATTAATTCCAAATCCAAAGTTTGAATCATGTTAATCTAACAGCAGGAAAAAGAAAATTTCCCAAATTAAGTATAACCCAAAATCCACTGCATTTACAAAGGTACAGTAATTGTGTACTGTTTGTCATGTAATTACTTTTACGTTTTAGAAATGTAAATTCAACTTACAAAAGCATGAAACACCATATGCTGCTCACATCAAGAACTCTTTAGAATAGAGTTTTATTAAAAGTAGCTCTTGTATTTTAAAAGCAGTTACTAATAATAGGTATACAATTTTGACTTCCTGCCAAATTTCAATAGGATTTCCACTTCTAAATCCAGTAAGATCTTTTGTGAAATCCCATCCTCTTTTCTCTACCATATTGGCAACTCCTTTGTAAAATCCTCTTGATGAAACTGATTCTTTTTGCACTTGACGTAAAACAATGAGCTCCTTAAGGACAAGGAGTGTGTGCTAGATTCTGAACTCTTCTGTGGGAACAAAATTCTTTTGGCATAATAGGATTAGTGAAGGCTTTTAGTTTAAGTAGGAACAGCAAGTTAGACATCTGTCCTTTACTAGACTTATATACGTTCAAGCTGAAAATCCATTTCAGTGACTTCAAGAAAACTGGTAGTGAAAACAGAGCTTTTTACAGGGAAAAGAAAAAGGAAAGGGAAACGGAAAAAAATTTTCCTTATAGCTGCAAGAATAAGAAACTTGGGACAGATGAATAAGAGAGTTTTTGAGCAAGTTAGAGGTTCCAAAAAATTAATTTCCTTCCTCTCTTACTCAAACAAACAAATATATCAAAACAAATATTCTTACTGCTTTCAATAGTAACCGGGTACAGCTTTAATACTTGTGACAAAACTTTAAAATGAATGCTAAAGAAATAGGGAAGCTGGTCAAAAAACAGGGCATATCCATGATCTTGGCAATAAACTTGCTGAGGTCTAAAATTAAGAAACACAGGAATATACAGTAGGAGCACAGCTTTTTGTGCTGCATCCCAAACAGCCCAGGGCATGCTGTTCTGGATTAAATTGTTCTCTAAAGAGAATCTTTACAACCTCTTGCTAAAGTGGCAGTCAGAAATTATGATTTCCTGACAGTAATACGTGCCAATCACAAATCATGATTTCTGAAGGCAGTAGTTCTAGTTATTACATAGCCTATGAAGAATGGCAGGTTTATAGAGGAAAACATTGGGAACTACCACACTTAAATATTGTGATACAGACCACAAATTTCTGTTGTTCAGGTCTGAGCAGGTATTTTTTGTATGTACTCCAAAGAAAAAGGATCTGCAATGGACATGCATAGCTGAAAAAAATATATACACACACACATATCTGGCATGCACACATTTGTTGTCTTCATTATGCCAGCAGATTGTTACTTCCCTAACTTGTCAAACTGTATCACAACTATTCCCCAACTTCACTAATACAAAATTGAAGAAATTTTAGGTATTACATCTCCTGTATGCTGTTAGTATTGTTGTGCATTTGTAAGAGGCTGATTAAAAAGATAGAACATCTCTATAACCAGGCTTCGATAAATAACTTTGTGTGTAAGGATGTTCCAGGTACTAGTTTCCCTCCTTCTTTTTTTTTTTTTTTTTCTTTTTCCAAAACAACAGTTATATTCCAATGCGGGAGCTTGAATCTTTGGGGAATTTGTCTTCATGACAGCAGTTTCTAATAAACAATGTACTCTCACAGTTCTCACTAATGAAAGAAGACATTTTTATGGAATGAAAAAGGACAAATATAAAGGGGAAAAAAGAGTTTCTGTTTCTGAGCTCTAAGGCTAAAGCATTTAAAGTATTTAATGGTATTTATTGAAGAATGCTTATGTTTATTCTTTTGAAAAACAAATACTTTTTGTAAGGGGAAATTAAAATATTTGATTATTATTACTGCAGACAATGCATTTACTAAATGTTTCTGTCAGCCTCACACACAGTCCAACATCCAATACACCACTCAGCAAGCCAGCAGTAGATTACCTTTTCAAGGACTTGTTAGGGACCACAGTAAACAGTAGTCAAGAGGAAGAGTGTTACTATAGGAGGTAAATTACTTATCTTCACAGCCTGAAAAAAAACAGCAGAATTTTAGTATAAAGCTTTGAAGTACTGTCAGATGAAAGAATAAAAACCATGACGTTTAATGGCAGAAATAGATGGAGAATAAATTACGAGTGAACTGGACTACCTAAGATTCTTAAAACTGTCTGAGCTGTTCAATTGACTAAATGACCCTGTACTTCCAGTGTTATTAACTTAGTCACAATATACCTAAATACATCAAAATCATGTTTATTTTCTGTAGTTATCCTTCAAAACCAGTTTTATAAAACCACACGAGTCCAAAAGAATGTTTTCCACTCTCCTATTCTTGAGGGGTTTGTTCTGTTTTGTTCTTGAAATCAAGTCTATAAATAACATTTATTGCTTTTAGATAACTTCAAGAGTTGTTAGATCAACCAGAAAAGTGAAAAATTGTTTAACAATGCAATATTATCAACTTCAGACCATCATCACTACCACTTCTGATGACCCCCATGACCATCTCTCTGGTCTGCCTAGCATTTAGGATTTACATTAATCAAGGACCTGCTCAGGCTACACTTCAGAATTCAGTCCACAAAAATCACCTCTAGGGATCTTCCTTTCTAGCCCCTGCCATTACTGCTTACTTCATGCCTCCAGGTATGAGAAGCTTCAAACCTAATTAATTTTATCCCATCTAATGTAACTGCCTGTGTTCTCATTGCCTGTAAAGACACCTAATCCCACTAAGCTCTTTATTTTCGTGGTATTTCATGGCAATAATTTCCACAAGTTAATAAAATGCAGGGTAGAAAAATACTTCCTTTAAATCTCTGTCACATCTCTCTGCACAAGCATCTCTTAATCTCCCACAGTTCCATTACCAAGCTTCTACCCCTCAGAAATCCCTTGCTTGGTATTCAGACCCCCAGCAATTCATCTGATAAGCCTCACTTTCTCTGGCTGGTTTCTTCTCATTGACTAAACTTGGATCTCAGTGAAGACATCCAACACTTTCCTTTGCTAATTTAGTTCACCTCTAACATCTTCTTAATTATCTAAAGCAACTGGTCCTCTGTGTTCCCAAAAGCAATCTCACTTTTCATTTGCTGATTTGGTGTCGCCCACATGTGCCCTCACCTGATTGACTTTTCATGTGTCTAACATCAGTGGTTACTATATCTCTCTTTTTTATCTCTCCTTCTCAGCACTCCAGACAAAAACAACTTTGTGACTTCACCTCTTTGTAATGTTTCTTGATCTCCTTCTCCAGAAACTGATCTTCCTCTATCAAGGCTGTTTATTTATCCCGCAATTTCCTGTCCTTATTGTCTTTTGTTATCTTCACATTATAATTTTTCCAAATATTATATTATTATATTATATATTTTTAATATATACATATATGTAATATAAATATTATATTTCCACATTACAACTTTTCCAAACTTTTTGATAAGGTTTTATATTTGAATAACGGGTTCTGACTAAACTATGAACCATGAAGAAGGAAAGTAAAGGAAATACAAAGTTTATAAAATAGAGAGCTGCTATTGGTCTTTCCAAGATCACCAAAATTTTGGAAAGTAGAAGCTGGAAGAACTTCCTGCTGAGTGCACAACAGTGTTTATCTTTAAGCTTCATCATGGATTAAGCTGCTAGATCCACCCAGTATAAAGTTTCCTTTATGTAAGGAATAAAAGGAACCAACCTGCACATCATTATTAGTCCAAACCAAATTCTTCATTGCAAGGGCCCAAAATTACTCTGTTAAAACTGTGAGTGCCAGGACTGCAACTCCAGTTGACAAAATGCCCTCCTCCGCCCTTACAGTGTAATGTATAGACCCAGCCTCTTTGCCATCCAGAACACACTTCATTTGTCCTATTATCCTCTTCATCTTTCTGATTATTAATCCTCGCAATTAAAACTGGACCATAGAACTCAGTACCCATCACTGGAAAAGAAAACTGTTGTGAAAAGCAGATTGAGAAGAAAGCAGCAAGATTGAGCATGACTAATGGGAAGGTGACACAGAGTTTCCAAGGAGAGTTGAGAACAAAAGACCTAAAATCCTTCTGTCACCCAAGGAAAGAAGTCACATCAGACATCTGTGGAGAGAGAGCAGAACTATCTAACCACATTTAATCCTCTAACATTCATTTCTTCACAGTATTTTGGCGAGAAATAAACCATCGAAGTCTTTATATATCATCCATACACATTTCATTTCTTCTCTATTTTCATTAGGAAATATTGGTAGGTGTTATCCAAGGCATGTGAGGATTCTTTTCTTAAAAAATGTTTTGATTATACTTCTTAAAAATTGACATAATCTCTGACGGCAATATGCTAATTTTAAAAAAGATATTCTGTTTCCTTTATTATCTAATTTTTCAGAATGAATCATCAAGTTAGTAATTTTTAAATGACGATTGAAATATAGGCACATTTTAATTAAATATTTTATGTACAAATGGGGCCTATAAGCCAACCAAAAGCTATGACTATAATCACAGCTAAGTTTCCTTGATCTAGACACATTTTCCCAGTAAATGTTTTCATACACATGCCTGAAATGCTAATTCTTTTTTTTTTTCCTTTTTATGCATACTTGAGAACTCTCTGTCAATAAATCACTGTTTAAATTAAGAAAACACTGTGAGAGAATTACTTCTTTAATTTTAAAACTTTTCTTTCCTTCAGGACACATAAGCAAATAGGAAATATATTTAATAAATAAAGAGTAGAGCATAATTTACTTTGAGTAATTTAACAGAATCCTGAAGGGCCATGATGTTCTGTATTATTGACAGGTAAATCTTCTGGGAGACACATTAAAGTATTTTGCATCAACAAAGCTGGACTCCATAACCAAGTAATTGATTAACTGAGTACCATGGTTTCAAACTAGCCATGTTTGATCACAGGTTGGACTCGATCTTGGAGGTCTTTTCCAACCTTAATGATGCTATGATTCTATTAATAATGATGCTATGATGTTATTATATATTAATGAGATTATATAATAATGATGCTATGATGCTATTATATATTAATGATATTATGTAATAATGATGCTATTATATATTATACATATATAAATAATTTGTGCAAACCAAAGGTACACCTGCTTTCCTGATTTTCACCGAAATATTCCTGTCATTCCTAAAAGTATCATTGATTAAAAACTCCCCACAAACAGCTTAGGCAGACAATTGAATTTTTACTTTGTTTTCTCTTTGCAAAGTAGTATACACATCGTTTTTTCCTACAGTGGATTCTATAATATATTAAGCTCGTTTGAAAGACACATCATTAATTTAACTACTTCCTACCTTCCTTTAAAGCATCCTGAAAGTCTCAAATGCGCTCTCATCTTACCAGATTTTCAGATTTGTCATTGTCAAAGATGCACAGCCTCTGTAAGTCACACATATATTTGCTGAGGAGAAAGGTACAGCCCCTTTCCAGGGCACTGATTTCTTTTTGAGAGGACTAGCCACTTAAGACAGAGAAGGTTCCTTGTATCTGGAGAAAAAAACAAAACACAGCTGCCTATAAAATGAGATTTTAGAATAATTTGGTCCATCCAACTAGCCAAAGTCATTAACAGATCAGTTCATTAAGCTTTTATGAAAGAAGCTTTCTTCACTGTATTATTACCTCTGGAATCACAGTTTATTGCCCTAGTTTAAAGAAACTAAATGAAAATTCTCCAGCAAAGAGAGATGGCAAACACATGATGCAATCCAAACCAAGAAGCAGCCTTAAATTCATTACTGCTCCCCAAAATTATCATAAATAATCTGTGTGTTCCTTCCAGCCAGCCTGATTCTGAAGTGATATAAAAATTTATTCTGACTATCCTTTTTATTTAAAACCTATTTATGAGGTTTGAAATAAAACTTCACTGTTAAATGTTAGCATTGCAGAGGTTAGAATAATTAGGTAGCAGCTACTAGGATTCTTTTTCTTCCATGTAACAAGTAAAACACCTCAAAAATATTTCTGGTACCTAGAGGACCGAAGCTACACAATTCTGCACAATTACTTTGATGCTGAATTCAGTTTAGCTTCATCTAAGAAGTCCAGGCAAAGGTTAAAATATTGTAAGTGCACCATCTATTGAAGCCTAGAACACATACTCTACAGTTTTAGTCTTTCTGTGAAGGCCCATCAACATCTAATGGCACTACCATAGAGAGTAGTACTACTAAAATAAGTGGTGGCCAAAGCAGGTTAGTTTTTGTGAATCACTTCAAAATTTTTGATGGACTGTACTGTTTTTATCTCAAATAATTGGCAATTTAATGTGTATCTTAAGGGATTGTCAGTCATTTGATATAAATATAAATACTGCTACAGCAACAGGCTAACAAGAACTACAGACCAGTCTCTAAAAACCACCCATCAGTTTTAAACACAAAGTTAAAACAGGCCAGTTTGTAGAGCTTAGCTTCAAAACAATGAACCATCTGCCTGATTAAATCATGGGGACTACACATCCTTTACTTCCTCTTGGCTAAATTTGTGCTTCTCAAATCTGTTGAGCTGTAGCCAGGTTTAATTCACCATCCTTTCAAGAGCTGTTGCTCCTCTGAGTAACTAAGCCTCATCAGCTGGCTCACTCACTCACTCAGCTGATGCTCGCCCCTGGTGGCTGGAACACAACATTCCATTATTAATTTCATACCTAGGAAGGTGAATGCCACACGCAGAGACAAGCAGGGGAAAGTGGTGGCTATCCTAACCAGCCCACTTACCTGTCCCTGCCAGAAAATACCTGTCTCCTCAAGAAATAAGAAACACTTTCAGCCATTCTTTGTCCTAACATAGAGACTAGCAGGCATCTTCCCTCCAGAAATAAATCTTTCCAGCTAAGTCAGTCAAAGAACTGGTAATATTCTCTAATGAAAACTCCAGCAAACAAATAAAAAAATATCTTTTCTTATAGAAAGCAGTCTGGATTTTTGTTAACCAGAAATTGACCTGCTACATAAGGAAGATTTTATTGCAGAACAAAGATATGGATGAGAAAAATACTTGATGGAAAAATTAAAAATACATCAAAATACATTCAAAATACTTTGTTTTTCCCCACAATAGAATAATAATATATTATTAATAGATTAATCTACAGTATGTGGCCTAAAGTAAGAGTCAAACAAGACCAGAGTGGTAAATTTTACCCAGAAGCTGTAAACAGAATAACAAATAGCTCAGAGTGTTTATATCAACAATCAAAATAACAGAAAACTTCAGAACAATTATGAGTGACACTCGGATAAAAGCACAATTATCAGTGGCAGCCAGAAATGTTTAGGATAGAGGTCTTTAGGGGAAAAAAAAAAAAAGAAAGCCCTTGGACTTTGTGGAAGAAACCCAATTTCATAAAATTCCCAGAGAAATTTTCTTGCATGTTTGTGACAGATATTTGACTAATAGCTGCTTAAGAACTTCAAAAAACAGTGACTCCTTTCTCTCAGTGGACAATCTATACCAGTGCATAACTATGTTCACCTGCAATAAGTTTAGATTTGCTTTTAGAAGTGTGCCTGCCTGCCCAAAATGGACAAAACATTTAATGGGACGGCCTCCTCTGCACGGAGGGAAGACAGCAGCTTAATCCAGTTTTGTTTATATATGTAAATATGATGTTTTCAGTTCCTTCAATAACACTGGTGATGTAGGCTCAGTTTGTAATTTGCTCTAAACTCTATATTCTGAGGAATTATTGCTGCGTTATTACCCTCTAAGCATAGCATTTGTCAGCAGGATGTAACTCGTAAAGGGGAAAAACCGTAAGAGAAAAAACAACCAAACAAGCAAGAACCTGTTGAGTCAAATTTTGAGTTGAGTCAACAAGCACTATATTAATCTCAGAAATAACTGGGGCACTACCAGGCTTGGCATAATGAATAAGCAGGAGAAAAGTTGTTTCAATGCTAACACTGGACTCATTTATAAAACACTGAAGGGAATTGGACTCAGGATAGATCCTGCCCTAAACAATGGACATCCCAATCTGGCAATGCACCACGCATAAAATAACTTTTAAAGTTTTATTTTGTTTAATGAGCAAAATGCTGATTAACTACCTCCCCTTGCTCAGAGAATTAAGGGGTTTTTGAGGAATTTATGAAAATCAGTTCTTCCTTGATCCCTCATGCTGCAGAAAAAGTAGTATTAGAAATCCTGGTTTCTTTTGAAGACCATGCCATTGCTATTAACTTGGAGTTTTGTGAATCATTTTTATTCTAAATGTTTTATTCCAAATATTGCTGGTTTAATCAGAAAATTTACTGAGCTATTTTATTTCATAAGGCTTCATCTTCCTTCAGACACTCCTTTCCCTCCCTCTCTGTATTTACAGTAACTATTGTGCCATTTTGTTACATAGCAGTTCTTCACTCTTGAAAATTCCAGTTCCTTTCTTCATAGCAGTGATAGATGCATCCGATAAGCCATAGAAAAGTAAACTTGACAGCATTTTCTCCTTCCAACTCAATTTCTAATCTGTTTCTACATTGACTCTTTTTCTCCAGTTAACAAAAAAAAAATGCTGTCTCTGAGCTCATATCAATTTTAATATTTACAACCTGCCAAAATGTTTCGCATTACTCCCTGAAGCCTCAGCTCACGTGTTTAATTGATCAGGTCCCAAATCCCTTTCTTTAATATGAGCATTTAATCAATCTCCTAGAGCTGGCAACATCCCTCACAGTACATAAAAAGAATTTTTTAGTACAGATAAAACCAAAAGACCTAATTCCTATTTAGTTAAGCATTGATCAATGACAACAGTTTCCTGAAGTTTCGAGAGACCTTATATAAATAATTACCCAGAGGTAAGAGGCAATATTTTGACAAGAAGGTGTTTGTTGTTCAGCATCCAGGTTCTATCACACGGCCTCTTTACCCTTCCCCACCTCTGTGCTCCCAATTTACTGACAGAAGAGACAAAGGCCAAGAGCAACACCAAATTTCACTCCATGAGAAAAACCCAATTGGTGATGAATGGGCTGCTCAGGTATTGAAATGTTCCTCCAGAGATCAAACAAAAATGGTTTTTAAAAACAAAAAGCTTAAGACTAACCATTTTAATTAAATAAATAAAGAGGACTGTAGTGGTGCATTGTCTCCTAACAGCTTTAGACTCCATTTCAAAGAGGGAAAGAGCCAAGCTGAAGGGCGAAAACACGTGACAAAAACAGCCCTGCAGGACAAGTGCTGAATGTCCTGTTTATTGTTAACCGAATGTCAATGAAAAGCACGAGAAAAAAATTGTAATTTTATGTTTCCATTAATCACCTTATTCCTATCAGCCTTGTTTAATTAACATAACCAGATAAACACACAGATGTATCCTTAACTTCAGAAGGAAAGCCAACCAACAAATTCTTGCAATTCATTGGGTAAGATATTCCAAACTGAAGTGACCTCAAACATTTTATAGCACCTTGACCAGCTTTAAATATCCTCACTTACATCTGATCCTTTAGACAATGTAGTTAGGCCAATCTCACATTTTATTTCCCACTTTTATAAAGTTTGACTTTTCCACCTAAGCATATCTAAAAATTGAAGACATTCCTAGCAATAATAAAATAACTACTTCAAGGATACAAGAGAATTTGATGATCATTCTTTAACACAGGAAGTTAAACCTTTTTACTGTGGACTTGATGGCATAAATTATATCAATTTATAAACGCTCTACCGCACTATTACTATCATTTTGAAATACTGACTTCTCCCAGTTGGTCTGAAACTATGAGGCAAATCTTGAGGTCAGAATCTGATAGCAGCATCTGCCTTTTCTGTCAGTCATTACCAAGAAAGAGACTGTAGATTGATTTTAACACTAGAAATTTAAGGGTTAGGCTTAGTTTGAGATCAATTCCAGTAATTTTTGGTCAATTTTAGTAAAATGTATTTTTATGATGTTAAGAATATCAGACCTTGATGGACAAGGATTCGTTTTGAGTTTCATATTTAAAGGTAACGTTAAATGTGCTTACACTCCTACATTTTTTTCTTCTATTTTTTTTGGTTTTTAATGAAATACAAGTATCTTCTTGTTTATTGAATATAAAACGAGAACAGGGTAAGATCTCTTTGCAATCACATCTGGGTGAGCATGCTTTGCTCCTCTGGGTAATTCTTTCAGTAGAGGTACTCACATGAAAAAGCTGCTCATGTGGGTGTGCAGTGAGTTACTGCACAGTGAGAAGTGTTATCCAGTAATACAGATTTTTACCATTTCCCAAAAGTCTTACTAAAGGAAGATCATGAAATAATTGCTCTATATCCTCTCACTGTCACTCTTTTTCCATTTTCCCTGCCCCCTGAGCTGTTCACCACTATAAGAGAGAGAGTTACAAGTTCCAGATTTGTATAAAAGTGGCTGAAAGTTGGAAACTTCTTTCCTTACCTCTCTTAAACTGAAAAATGTCTGGGGTTTGTGTTTCTAAACTTAAAATCAAAATTGCTCCTTTCATGTGTCTTTTATGACATGCTTCACCCGAGAGCAAATGCTTACACAGCCAGGAACAGGGAATTGTAGTGGAAAAAGTAACAAACATCTGAACTGCAGCAGTGCTATCAGGCATGAGCACAATTGGTTTAGGTCTGAACGGGGAGCTCCCATCCTCAATCTCTCTATAAACTTAAAGGTAGTGTCATGTTTACAAAGAGGGTGAAAAGGTAAATTCAAACCACAAGTACCTTTACAAGAATAATTTATAGTTTCAAGTTCACTCTGAAATCAGCTGGTGAATGATTTTTACTGTTCTGGTTGGCAAAAAAGCAAAAGACAGATTTTAGTTTTATAACAGAACTGGGAAATTATTATAATTTTCCATTAACAAAGCATCTTACATTAGAGCTTTTATGACTGAACTTTCATTTGTTTCTGTCCTAAAACGGAATTAAGCAAAAATATTTTTTTTCAAGCACTATATTAAAGGATATTTCGACAGAATAAATGAATTATATACCTGCATACTGCACAACATGCATCAGCTGTGATGTAAAATTTCTGTCACCCAGTAAAGTGACAGCCCAGGAGATTTCACAGTAACCATTGGACATGTCACCTTCCCATCTTCTCCAGGTTTGGTGGGGAACATACAAAACTGCTTATGAAGATCAAATACTTCTGCTTTGAGCATACACAAGCTGGCACCAAACAGCAGGTCTCTTATGTTTGGGGTTTTTTTGAGGGAATGATATCTTCAAGCTATTTTGAAAAAATCTTCACATCTCTAAGACACAGCTCGAATGATATAAATTAGCTACTGTTGCATTATCTAACTGCCAACAGTAAAGTTCTAGTGATGAAAACTACATATAGCTAATACTATTTATAGAAGTTTAAACATTTAGTATGTATTTGTCATATGTTATTATGTTCCTCTGTGATTTTCCCAGAAAAAGTCTTCATTTTTATTATGAAATCTCAAATAAGTGGATTTCCTGAAAACATTTTGTGTTTTTCTCTGAAGTGGAAGTTTGTTTTGACTAGTACATGTACTTCCTCACATACCACTGAGAACTTCTTACAGATGCTCTCAAATCCAGAGTGATCACTATTCTCAGGAGCCATCATCATCTGTTTAATAGCCAGAACATAAGTCAGAAGAGATGAGAGTGGTGAGAAATGCATGGAAGGGCTGTTGGGATCACCTGTCTTTTAAGCCTCTCTCCCAGTCAAAAATAAAAATAAATTCTTGCTTACTGTTAGCGGATCCCATTCCAGGGCACAGTATTCTGAACTTTACTTTTAGTAAGGTTTCAACAGTCCCAGTGCAATAGGGAGGCAATCCCTGACGTGACCGCTCAAGTTTAGAATCCCGAAAAATCTTCATTAAAAAATTTTCTGGTTTACCATACTGATTCATGCTATGCTGCCTTTACTAATTAAATTAATAGCTACACTTGCTTACTAAAGAGATTAAATTCTGCATTGCCCTCACTCGGCGGGTTAGTTGCTAGGCAGCTCTCACTGGGGATTTGGCACTGTGTTCTTATCTCCAAAGACAAAGGCTGCCGAGCATCTTCCACGAGGAGAATGAATGCTACACTGCTCTCACCGAGCACATTCATCTCCATTTTTATATCTCAATAGCTCTCCTTTAATTATTTTAATCATTTGGTGCATTCTAGTGTTGCGAGCCTGTTTAATCTGGAGTATATTTCGACTACTCTGCTAAGGAACTGCTTCCATTTTTCCTTCCCTTGCCAGTTTACAGCCTCAAGATTTATTTCAAGTCACACAGGAAGGTCCTGCACGCCAGAGCGTGCCACGATCGCTACTGCAGTAACATTCAGTCTGACATTTAAGCCCTTCTCAATATTTTTCTATCAACTGAACTGCTCATTTTCAAACATGTATTTTTTTACCTTGTTCACTTTGTCCCACACTTCAGTTCACACCCGGGAAGCTGTGCCTTTGATGAGCAGGCTCATTGTGCCCAACACTTTGTCAGTAGCAGAGCACAGGTACCCTGACATGGCCAAGAAGATGATTTTTGGCACCAACAGCCTGCTCTCCTCTCCTGCTGAGCAGCTGGACCTCCATCTATCCAGGGATGGGCTCACTAACCTCCTCTGGAGTACCCAGGTGACTTCCAAAGAATAAAAGATAGCTTTGTTGTTTCATTGTGGGCAATCTGGCCTGTTTTTCCTGGTGAATAGATGCACATCCTTGCAGCAAATCAACAGCTGGGAAAACACAGCTTATCTTCACAGATCTCAGAGAAAATGAGACACAGCTCCTATTCTCCAAAACAAACCAATACAAACCCAAGGATTTAGTGGAATTTTCAGGTTTCAGCTGGAAGCACAACTCCTTCCTGGACTTACTCTCTCACATATTCTTAAAAAAACAACAGAGATCTTGAAAGTGATATGTGTATCAGTGTTATTCAGAAGGTACTTCCAATGGCTCCACTTGTAAAATAAGGTAGTGATTACTGAATAAAAGAAAACAAATTGCAGCTGAAAAATACAGTCCATTTTTTAGTTATTCTCTAAGTTGTACTGAAGACATATTGAATGAATAAAAATAAAGTAAATTATTTTTAATTTGCTTGTAATTTTGTATTATCATGCCATGCAAATTTATGCCAACTTCGTTTTGCTATTTGGCATTTTGTCCTGCATCCATTTCTGACTACTCACTAGCCTCTAGATGCTACTCATGTAAAATTATTATTCCAGAACGCTCCATTTGACTGGATGGCCCAAATGCTAGAGAGTTTGAGACAGAAAAACCTGAATAATTAATAACATATCCATACAAATTTAAATTCTCTTGTTGAATAGAGAAATAATAAAATTTATATTCTTTGTAATGAATATGTGAGCACAGTCGAATTGTAACATTTTTAAAAATAAGCAGTCTACTCTTTTGTCCAGTTGTGAGAAGCAACAAGGTTTCTTGCAATTATGTAAAGCCAAAAACTGTCAGCAGCACTACATTTTTTTTCCAAAAAATATCCTGCCTGTGGATAATACAAGGAAAAGGTAAGAGAGCACAAGTCAGTCAGTTCTCCTTCTGAAAAGGTCAAAATATGGACATTTTAAGGCTCAGCTGAAACAAAGGAGAGTGATAATATCTTTACAAATCGTCAGAAAAAAACTAGAAAGAAAGATCATGGTAATGTTGAATTCATAAGAATTATTTATCATTCTTTTGTTTTTAAACAAAGATTAAATCATTATATTAGATGCATCAAAGATTTTGATCTTTTTAAGCATTCAAGGAACTGGGATGCAACAACAAAATAAAAATCAAACTGTCAATTGTCTTTTGTAAATATCAAACTGATGACTGCTTAGAGACAAATACAAGGTAACCACCCTGCTGGCACCTTTATTGCCTCTAATATGTCAGTTTCTTTTGACATTTTGCAGAGAAATATTAAAAATATTCAAAAATTTGCCTGAAAATTTACCTCTTCTGGGACATCAGTTTGAAGGATAATCTGCTAATGATGCATTACTTACAGGGAAATATTTGAAACTGACACACATAATTTATACTGTAAAGCCACACCTAAAACTATTTTTTAACTCTTTTATTAGCACATTAAAAAGTGCTTAAGAAAGATGAGAATGTAGAACAGAGGCTACAGTTTTAAGAGTCAAGGAAAAATACTCACTTGAATCTCAAGCAACCAGGACAAAAATTCTGAGAATAAAGAATATATGCTCTGTTACTTAAAATAACTAAATATCAGAAAAATTTCTGATCTATATAGGATAAAAGCCAAATATTGTAATGATGGCAATTATAAAATATACTGATTCCTGAATCAATACACTGATTTCAGATAGATTGGCACAGTCTTGAAACCCTCCCCCTTTTGACCAACATGGCTGTTTTTATACAGGAAAGCACATCCATATCCATAGGCTTTGCTACTCAAAATTTGCAGCTATGACCAAGCAAAAATAAAGCCAAAAAGAACGGGACAGCTGAACAAACCAGGATTATTAACTTTCACTATGGTTATACAGCCAAACAACTCTGAGGCATCCAGCTACTTGAAAATTTATAGAAAGCTGTACAAAAGGTTATACACAATGAAGGGTTTAGAAGTCAGTATGGTAGAACTGGTCTACTTTCACATCAAACATTTTGAAAAGAGGCAGACAATAGGTTTTCTTGTCGGCTTTACGTAAATTGTTCTTTGGGGGTGTTTATTTTAGTTGATTTTTTTTTTTTCCCAGGACACTCCAGCTGAGCTCAAAGTTTGAGTACAGGACAAAGCTTGGAAGCCAAAGGAGCTAGAGCAGAAGCCACCCGAAGACCACTGAGAGAGATTCCTCAATATCTAAATGATCAGGGATATTCACTTCATGACTAGCTCACTTCTTACTGAGATAATATAAACTGTCTTAAGATGCAGTTAGAATTAAAAATTCTTCTTCTAAGTACCTAAGTAAAGAAGAACATTAGAAGAAATGCTCTGTGGTATTGCAAAATTGCTGTTTCTGGTATCCCAAAATCTTATTTCACTGTAGTATTAACAACACGGTAGTTTTCAGTTTCTTTTTTTTTCTTTTGAGTTATCTCTCCCAAAATGAGAAAAACCTATATATTTAATTCACATCTGAGACTAGTGAACAGGAAGTATGATTCTGTTTTGTAGATACACAGATTTAATTGTCACTAAAGCAGGCACAAGGAGAGCATTCTCCAGCATGCACAAGAGAAAGAAGAGCACATATCCTCCTATCAGAAACCAAAGCTCCTCCTGGCACTGCCATCCTCAAAATACTCACAAACTCCAAAATAAAGACAATAAATGGTGGCATGTTTTCTGTAGCTAAGAATTATATCTCCCATAAATTTCTCTTTTAAGATGAAAAACAATAACTGCAACATCCATGGAGAAAGAGAGAAGGTGCCCAAGAAAGAATTTCAAGTAGTATCAGCCAATGTACTTTACCAGAAACTAGGTAGTTAATGGAGAACTTTTGATTTTCTTTTAATGGAGGCATCAAGATGAACATCATAGAAAGGTGCAGAGGAGGTGCATCCTCCTAGAGGGAGAGAAAAATTTAACCTCTAGCAGAACATTTAAGGCAATAGAAACAACATCCAAAAATATTCTCCATACATCAACTGACAGAAGAAAAAGTTGTAAGATTTGTACTGTCTTCAGCAGAAAACTCATAGGTTACTGTGGGTCCACTGCCATGTTATGAGTCTGCCTGCTATCAATTTGAGTTTTTTATCAGTATTTCTACAAAGATATTTAGACAGGGCTGCTTCTGGGTTCATGTGTTGATCTAAAGTCTCTGAGCTTGAGAAGAGTTCAAGCCAATGCAATTAGATAGCCCACATTTTCTCTCTGCTCTCCTCCTGTTGCTTGTCTTCACCTCAAATCACTGCTGACACCATCCAGACATTTTAACTAGAGATTTTGGAATAGGTACATTAGACCTCAGAACCTGCACTGATGATTGCACACTTTTAAGTGCATTATGCAGGACAAATTTGCTACATCTAACATGTCAGAACTGGGGGTTTTGACACTGCCTGAAAGATTGGGCATATGTTATCTTTTTAAGGTCATGAGCTTCATAAATTAAAGGTATGAGTGAAACTTTGTTTGTTCTCAGTAGTATTCAAGCACATAATTTTGTAAAGATACTTTACCAAATGCATCTGGAACATTCTGCTGACATGGGATTTCAAGCAAGTCCAGTGAGGTAAATGATGTGACAGCAAAAGGAATGTAGAATAGATGTCAGAGCAAATGACTGATGCAGTAGCTAATAAAATCTAATGGAAATATAGCTTTTACCAGGGGGAAGTAGCACGAGAGTGCTAGTCTCTCAAAATTAGTATGATTCAAAAAGCATATCCAGTCACTGCACTATGCCATTCATGGCATGTAGTGAGCCATGATGATGTACTGTGTTAGATTAAGACATTTAGAAGGCTCACAAGGGTTGTTTGGAGTAAGAATAGCTTTATAAACTGGTTTATATTATCAGCTGAAATGCTGCTGAATATGAAACTTTTTTACCATTATTATACTTACAAGATTATTGGAAGAGAACAAAATGTCCTCATCAGTTGTACTTGTTTAAAACTTAACCACAGAAGATTACAGGGAGAGAGCTTTTGTTATAGGCACTCCAGATATAATTCTGATTGAATATAATTTTGGAAAAAGCTTTCTCTGTTTTCATTATTGATGTTCAGAGTGAGAGTCATATTTGGACCCATTGTTTGTTTTTTTTTTTTTGGTCACAATGATTAATCACACAAGACTTGTATCCAACTCATGCACTGAAACTCTCAAAGCCTTTCCAGAATTATGATAAGTAGAACAACACTAGACAAAAAAAAATAGACAAGATGTGATTTTTTTCCCATGATAGACTTTTGCCACTACAGAGGCTACCAGTGCGATCGAATCCCAGTCCCTTTCAGCTATCATCAGTGTAGCCAGACATTTTAATATGAACAAGATAAATCTCCAGAAAGCCTCAGAACATTACAAATAAACACATACAATCTGGAATCGTTAAACTTCAAATTTCAAGTTTAGTAGTTTAACCACAATGAAAAGATAAATGTTTTTCTAATTTTTTTGTATAACCTTAGACAATAATTTAAAGCATCTCATATAGTGGAAATTAATAAAGATAAATACTTGTAAACTCTGGTGCTTTCTTGTCTTCTTCCAGTTCATTTTAACTGGGGTGAACCAAGGGGATGTTACAGGGGAAGCAAATACTTCCGAAAGACAGCCTACCTCCACTGAATAAACAAGAAAATTCATACGCTTAACATCAAGGACCTGAATGAATACTGTCTATACAAAAAAAAAAATATATATATATAGATATATACTTTATCTACAGTGATACCACTGGTGACTGGCCACCAACTGGATGCAGCACTGTTAACCACCACTCTCTGGGGCTGGCTGTCCAGCCTGTTCCTAACCCAGTGAAAAGAGCACCTGTCCAAGCCGTGGGCTGCCAGCTTTTCCAGGAGTGTGCTGTGGGAGATGGTGCCAAAGGTTTGCTGAAACCCAGGTAGGAAACACCCCCAGCCTTCCCTGCATCCACCAGGGGGGTCTCCTGGTCATGAAAGGAGGTCAGGCTGGTCAGGCACGAGCTGCCCCTCCCAAACCCGAGCTGGCTGGGTCTGAGCCCTGCCATCCTGTCGGTGCCCTGTGATGGCACTCAAGGGGATCTGTTCCGTGATCCTGCTGGGCACCGGGTCAGGCTGACAGCCTGGAGTTCCCTGGATCCTCCTTCCCGCCCTTCTTCTGGATGGGTGTCCCACTGGGCAGCCTCCAGACATCTGGGGATTCCCAGTGAGCCAGGACTGATGGTAAATGATGGAGAGAGGCTTTGCAAGCTCCTCTGCCAGCTCCCTCACCAGCCTGGGATGGATCCCCTCTGGTCCCAGAGATTTGTGAGCATCTAAGTGGCTCAGCAGGAACTGCTTCCTCCTGGATAACAGGGGGGCCATTCTGCTCCCTGACCCCATCTACCAGCCCAGGAGGACAGCTGTCCTGAGAACAACCTGTCTTACTTTTGAAAACTGAAGCAAAGATGTTAAGTACCTCAGCCTTTTCCTCATCTTTGGTGATTATATTCCGCCCCCTCCACCACCATCCAATAAAGAATGGAGGTTCTCCTTGCCCATCCTTTTGTAATTAACGTACTTACAAAAACAATTTTTATTATCCTTCACAGCAGTGACCAGATTAAGTTCTAATTGGGTTTTCACCTCCCTAATTTTCTTCCTACATGTCCTAGCAATATCCTTGAATACTTCCTGAGATTCCTACCCCTCACTTCGAAGGTGCTACATCCTCTTTTTTTCCCTTAGTTCCTTCAAAACTCCCTGCCCATCCAGGCCAGTCATCTTCCCTGTTGGCTCATCTTTCAGTACATAAGGGCAGTCTGCTCCTGCACCTTCAAGTTTTCATCTTTGAAGTACATCCATCCTTCCTGGAACCCTTTGTTTTTAAGGGGTGTTTCCCAAAGTACTCTCTAAATCAGTCTCTTGAACAGGCCGAAGTCCGCCCTCTGGAACACCAGTGTGTAGATGGAAGGTAAAACATCACATTTGGTGTCTACCTCCTATTTTTAGAGCAAGGCTTTAAAACTGGACCTAAAAATCTCTAACTGTTTCTCAATATGCCTTGGTCTGAAAGAATAAAACCAGTACACGATTTTTTTCTTTCACCCACTGAAAAAAAATCCTCCTAAAAATTTTGTATGAGAAGCATAAGCTCCATTATTCATAGAGCTCCAAGCAAAACCCTACTTAGAAGAATCCCCCAGTGCCAGTCAATGGGATTTCTGCAAGATTAAAACCAGCAGGATTTGGCACTGAACCTCACTGCCACTGTATTGTTTTCCCCTCTCTCACTCTTAAAATTGGTCATGCTACCAAAATTCTTATTTTATTACATTTTTAACAAATTTTTATACAAAAAAATTTAGTAATTTGATTTAGGTAAATAAGACATTCCAGTTTGTTGTACAAGTACATTTTAGATACCTAATACCATAAAAAAAGCAACAGAAGTAATTTCTCCCTCTCCCTTTAATACTGCAGATATCTGTGAGTCTCCCTATCCTGGGAAACAGGTGAACTATACCTGTAGCAAAAAAAGAACTTTAATTTTCTTCCCTTTTTCATTTTATTTTCTTTGGAGATTTCTGAATCTGATGTTATTTCTCACTACTTGAGTGAATAAGAAGTCCATTTTAAAAATAAATACGGTTGAAAAGTCCAACCTAACACAGTCATAAATGTTGAATAGTTTCATTTCAATGTATGCCTTCTTTTTTACCTCAGAACTCAAAAGGAAAATAAAAACCCTCTAGATTTTCTCACAGATGAACAAGTATCACGGCTGCTTAAAAACAGTTACTCACATCTTTGAAAACAGTATTTTCCATGCACTTTGTGGACCATTAAAATGATCTGATTTATGAACTGAAAGGATTGCTACTCAGAAAGCTCAGTCCCTGTGCTGTTTGCAGTGCCAGAACACTCCAAATTACATGTGCCTAAAGTCTCACAGTAACAACTGATATTTCATTTAACCTTTATAACTAAAATAGCTAACTCTGCAATCACCCATGCCATGCTGAAGTAAATCTTCTCCCCAATACCAAAACCTGAGCCTACAAAATGACATGTCTGGATCTTTAGGAATTATACTTTGAAGTTGTACAATCTATAGGGAGTTTCAAGTGTGTGGCAATGACTATGAACAGCCTGGTAGTAGAGGCAGCTAACACCCACTGCTTCCTTTTATAGTAACGTATGTGAAAACAAGAAAAATCCCCCAGAAACAACAAAAAAAAAGTTCTTTATTTAAAGCTCTGGCAAAGCCTGCTAATACTAGAAATAGTTTGAGTTTTTCCCATCCATAAATCTGAGACCAGAAGCTACTTTAATCTTCCTCAGCCACCTCTGTTTGAAGACAGCATCAAATACCTAAGCACTTGTTTATGAGAGCAGAACAAGGTAGGACTCCCTGCTTGGGGATCACACTTGCTTCATTTTAATTAAGGAATACTTCCCCCAAGTTCCCCAGGCTAATACAAGCTTAATTGAAGTCAATAGTATGTCCAATACCTTGCCATATGTGCAGTCTAAATTCACATCCTAGGCTCACCTCAAGCAGATGAGAATACTGCACATAGGCCTAATAGAGCTTGCAAAGGGACAAAACCAGTTCACATCCCTCGAGATGACCAACAGCCAGCACCAGCTGGAAACTGAAAATGGGAAAGGAGGAGTCAAGTGTAGTCAGTGAGCTCAATATGCACTCTCCTGAAAGAGAAGGGTAACTCAAATTATTCACCGGGGCCTACAGTGATGCCAGTGTGAAGCCTTCACTTTTCTTTCCACAAGGTCCATTTCACAAAAATTCTGAGTGCCAAAGCCACCCACTGCCACATCTGGGCTTCTGGACAGCGAGATGTTAATTCCTCCTAACACACATATAAACAACAAAACCCAAAGAGTGTATAAATAATTAACAAAGTCCTCCCAATTTTAAAGCAAAAAGGCACAAGGGAGAGGAGGAATCATAGATTTAGAATGAGAAGCACGACAAGCTATAGGTTTAACTCCTCTGTGAATAGAGCTGCTTACTGAAGGAACTCTTTACAGTGCTTCAGGTAGACAGCCGAGAGATAAAGAGATGCAGGTACAAATCTGCATTGGTTACAAATTGTCACCCCTAGCATCTAATTCCAATTTAACTGTGGTTTAAATATTGCAAGTGATTGTCATCATCACTCCTCAATAGCTTTAACCTCTGGAGCTTTCAAAAGAATAGGCAGTGAATTGAATTAATTATTAGCCTTTCATCTTGGAGACCTTGGTACAAAGATAAGAACCAGTAGCTCAAGAGGTACCTACTGAGCCTGGTAGACTACTTTTGGTCCCCAGTGTGTTTTAATGCCCTTCACACATTCCCCAGGATTCCTTACTTTTATCTTGTTGGATTTACCTTGCTCTCCATCCGGTTTAAAGCAAGAATTCAAGCAGTCAGGAATGTCTGACAGCTAATCCTCCTTGTGTTGGACGTTCAGGTACGTCAGCAACGCTGGAGCGATGCCAGTTGCAGAAGACAACACTACCAATTAAAGATGATCACAAGCCCATCCCAGAGTTGAACAGTGTTGAACACAGGGGTTGGAATCTGAAGTGTGATCCAGACAAGAAACTTGCAGGAGACCACTATTGTACTAGCGGTCTGCCTCAAACACCTCAAGATTTCCTAAGTGCAAGACAAAGCAGGGAAAGAGGGTTTCTAAATATGAGATTTGCTTTTTCTGTCTCATGCATGCCCTTCACAGCAACTGTCACCACGATGCTGGTCAAAGGCCAGGTGAAGGAGCACAGAGATGATCAGCAACCCTCCCTGTAGTAACAAAGCCTCACAGCCGAGTACAGACATGCCTTAATTACGTCTGTGTCAATTACGCCAGGGAAATTGGATGAACTGCAAAAAGGGTCATGGCACACATGCCCTAAGCAAGTGTCAGTAATGGTTCTGAATATGAAGCTACAGAGGAGCACTTTCACTTCCCCACGACTTTCGTAGAGGCTGATAACATTTGCCCTTCACAATTCACACCTCAAAACTTCTCAAGACCTCTGTAGTCTATTCATAAGCTAAATATACCCAGGGAACAAACATGTAAAATATCAGTCTCTTTTCAGAGATAACAGCCTGGACTGCTTTGATATATGAACAGCACAGAGATCAGTTGTGAAGAATATAAAACAGCTGAATTCAACAAGAGCACTCTCGATTAGGATGTTTTTATTACTTCTACCTTTTACTCAATGTACCATCAACAAGTCAAAAAGAGAAGCAGAAACAGAAAAGAACCATTTAAAATGGAAACTTCAACACTGTTTACCACATATCTGATAAAGATGGATATTTGATATTAATATAGACCTATCAAACTGGTATTAATCAGAGGTCATTGAACAACACTTCAACAGATGATGTGAATAAATATAATGACTATTATTACAGATCCTTACTAATTTTGATAAAGAAATTTTGAACCATCAAAATTAAGACTTGATATTTAGTTACTAGGCATCCAGTAAAAAATGAACAAAAAAACTCCATGAGTTCCATGTTGAGTAACTGTAAAAACAATCATCCATTCCAAAATCCATTATTTTTTTTCCATGTACAGTTTGCTTAACCCTTGCTTACTGTACATAATTATGTACTGATGCATACAGCTGCACTCTTAATAGAAGTTCCAGAATCAGAAGAAAATAGAAACAGAAGGAAGAATCATGTCCCTAATAAACTTCTCTGTTTTCTTAAAGCCATATTTCAGAAACGTATGTAAAACTAGAGTCAAATTATATGAACAGCTCTTATAAAGAGCTGGAAGCAAGGCTCATTCAAATCCACCTCTCATACTGACAACAGCTATTGCTGGATAGGTCACTCAATTCACAGGACTTTTAAACCCCATTTAAAATTTCAGAGGGGAAGAAAACAAAGAACATCAAAGTCTTTTGTATTTAGCATATAGACCTATTTGCCACTTCAAGCTAAAGACCTTTTTAAAAATGCACTGTCAGCAGCACAGCTTTTAAGGGTAAAATGAGGACTTTAAAGTTGGTATCCCACTGTGTATTCTACCACTGCACTGCCTGCAGAGTGCGAAAAAAAGGGCAAAGATGGTTCCTAAAGTCTCAAACACTCTCTTACAATGGCTTTTATCTCTTTGAAGACAGAAGGAAATGCAGCTAATGTGTTTACAAATAGGCTGGAACCTGCTACTTTTTAGAGGAAACAAAAAGGACACAAATGCCTCCTGGAATCTCATTATGTTATATAAAGGGATATTTTTGGGGCTAGCAGTTCCCTCAGCTTAGCCTCTCTTTTTAATTTCACCTCTTTAAAAAGTTCATGCACTTTCTCAGATTCTTGTGATGATTCATCAATTCTGTCTCAAAACTAAAATAATTTAAAGTATCACTGATCTGTGATAATAACAGAGGGAAGCCTGCCTGTGACAAGTTACAAATCCATCCTTTCCCTTCACCTATTGAAGGGAAAACGTTGAAAATTCAACTGACAATATATCCATCGCTTTGCATGTTTATCAATATAGTCTTTCATAAAAGCCAATTAAGCAACATGAAAATAAAACCCAGCAGTCCCAAATGAGTAACTCTGAAACAAGCCAATATGCACAAATAATAGCACAAATATGCACAAATAGACAACATACCCTGTGAAGATAATGACTGTCAATGTTATCCTTCAGCACACCCTAAAAATGAACATTAGAGTCTGAAAGACTGCAAATAAGTAGCATACAAGAGCCTAGCAAGTTTCTTTAAGAAACACTGCAGAAATAAAAGGGGAGCAGTAGCAGGAACAAAGCCTCAGAAACAAACATAATTTTTATTATCATGTACCCTACCAAATGGGGTGTACAATCACTGCTTAAATAAAAGGCCTTAAAATTATTCGGCTATCTGCTTTTTAAATTCCTGGTTTTCTATTTGAGGGTATAAAATCTATACAGTAACTTGTTTTTTCAATCTTCTCTGATTTATTCGTTGTTTATTTTTCAACACAAGTGTTCTGGATTCTAGAGTTGCTTTACAGACTCTCAATATGACCATTCCAATCAGTGACAGTGACAAAGAAGTGTTTCCCATTACTCAACTGTTTTAAGACTCAAATTCTGACAATATTAAAACCAACAACATCTTACTATATTTTAAATGATACACCAGACTCTTCAGTAGAAAAAAATCCTTTTATCTAAGGATAACAACCCAAAACAATCAGCGGTAAGATACCTGGGTAATTGAAAACATTTCTGTGGGAACTTGATATGTCATGCATTTCATACTTTATGCAATGCAGTTCCTCATAAACTCTAAGTCTTGCAAAAATATCCATTTTCTACACTTCATTTTATTTATGACCATTCCAGACACAGAAAATGGCTACATAATACATCATTGCCAGAATGGTTCGGAGTAACACATCCAAACCTGCTTTGCCTAGCAATATGCAAAGGTACCTCAATATGTCCCTTGTGGCTGAAATTAAAAGATCACAGAACATGTAACATGCTTTTGGGCAATAGATCTGGATTCATATGGTATCAACGAATAATATTTATGAGAAATCATACTTTTTCATCTCTCTAGTTGTCCCCACTCACCCCCGAAAGTTAGATATGCTAATCCTTCTTTCTAATTCTATGTTGTCTGTAACAAAGGCAGCTAAATCCGCAGCCACCAGTACATATGAATGGAGTTTTATACTCCTGAGGTCAATCATTTTAGTCGACTTTGAGCACTTCCATCTCAATAATGCACAGAAAAAAAAAAAAAAAACAAGTCTCCATATGTCACCTGTAGTATCATTTTTTTGGGAAAAGAATGGCAACCGAGGGAAATGCTGCATTGGCCTGGAATCTTTAAAGGGCAACTAATTAATTAGGGAATTCATAAACACCAACACTATGACATCCACTTTAAGATATTAACGATAATGTCATCCAGCCACACAAGTTCAAAATGAAACATCATTCTCTCAGGACAAAGGAAAAACAAGCTTTTTGAAATCCCTCTATTACTCAGCTCTAAACTGTGTATTGGAAATGGAGTCTCAAGGAATAGTTTTATGCCAACACAATTTGAACCACAAGAAAGCTCACATCAAAGCAGAAAGGTGACAAGATCCAGATTTGTCCTTATTCTGAGAAGCAATGGCAGCACTCAGAATTTCTAACTCTTATCGCTGACTTTCAACCAGTTATTTGTCTCTGAATTTTTCTGCACTACAGCTATTTTTTGACAGTTTCAAACTGATTGTAGTAGCAGTAGTTCAATATACTCCCAAAGATGAATTTAGTAGAGTGGGCTAGTTGTAAATTCATCTGGCTTTACTTTCTGCATGATCTGTAGGCTAATCTAAGGTTAAAACCTGACAAAATGTGATTTGAGAAGACCAAATCTTTATTACCATTAGAAGCATTCTGAAGAATTAAACTGAAGGCATTCATTTATGGTATGTTTTATAAAAACAGCTCTTCTGGGTTTTCAACATTTACTACTCAGGGTGGACCAACAAAATATTATTCCTTAAACGACAGAAAGCGTGCCAATAAAAACAATGTTGATCCATTCAGGTGACACCAAGAGATTTCAAACAAAATCAGCCTCAATATCTAGTTTGCATCAGTAACGCAGTGGTTGTGTCATTCAGCTTCACTGGAGAAGACACAAATTTCGGCTAGTTCAATTTTCCAATAGGGCCAGTCACTCCTGACTAACACTAGGGCAGTTAGATTCTCTCTAAGTTTGTTCTAATTAATAAATTTTTTACAAGATGTAAAAATCTACCGTTTTGCAAAATATGCATCTCAGAGGGCAGTTCCATAAGATGGCCAAGTCACTTCTTCCTGGATGAAGTTCATTTCACCACACCCCTCTCACTCTTGTCACTCCACACATAACCCCACTGACTGAAATCAGCCCTGACACTGCTTCCAGCATTTATGGAGTCAATTCAGCTCACTAACTCAGCAGAAAATTACTCACAGGTTTTTTCCTCTGGGAGATTATTTCACATTTTTTATTAGAGATAGTACAAGGTAAAGATAATTTCTTGCATTGTCTTTCATTATTTTTAGAGTTGCTTCAATCTCTTAGGAGTAATTTAGCAAACAAAATTTAATTGTATATTTTGAATATTATTTTCAGCAAAGGATCTATGGTATTTTGCCTCAGTTCTGCTAATTTCTGCATATGAAAAATCTGTGATGCACTTTAAATACAAGCACTGATCTTATAATAAACTTCTGAGTACAAACCTTTCATACATTGAAACCAAAAGATTAAGGGAAACCAAAAGTAATCATCATAAAAGTAAGATGGCATGGCCAGATGAGATGAGCCCTTCTCCTCTTGAGAAAGGCTCAGAGGAGAAAAAGATACCAACAAGGCATGAAGAAGGCTGGGACTTCCTTCATCAAAGAGTTCTTGGGACTGGCCACCTTGAGCTTCCAAGGACTAGAGTCACCAGTCCTATCAACATGGTATCAGTTCAGTGGTACTATGTATCACAGCTAAATTGGGATAGGTTTTTTAAAGGACTGATGGTTTTGTATGTGCAGTGCCAATTACTGACAGGTTAAGAACTAATCTTTGGCCATGTGCACTGCCAACCCAGAAAAGAGTGAAGCCTGAAGTCTGAAACTCCACTGATCTCTCTTTCAAACATTCCTGTCACAGCAATTCCTATTTCCCAGCTGACAGACAGACTTAGATATATATTCAGGTGCAACAGGAGAGACTGCAGCAGTCAAATTTTGCCTGGCTTTCCTCAGAGGATTCAGCCTCTCCAGAGGCCAAGTGCTCAGTGGTGTGCAGCAGCACCACAGCATCCCTCCAGCTCCTGCTCTGCCTGCACAAAGCACTGGTGAAAGCACAGGGGCACCCACAAGTCAGGGCAATAACCCTGCAGCTGGAAAGAAGGCAGCAAACAAAGAAGTATAAAGCTGGCAGCATGAGACTTGACAGGTCTGCATTTGTCTATTCCAAACAAAAATCTTTGCAATTATAAGGGAAAGCTCTAACAGTACTACAACAAGTGCTTCACCTGTAATATTATTACAAGGAGTGGCAGTGATGTAGAACATTTGCATTTCTTTACCCTTGAGGATGTGCAACAATTACAAACATAAATATATATATATATGTACACTCCTCTATATATAGGTATTTTAATTACCTATTAAACAAGATGGCTTTCTATAGCAGTAATTTCTGTATTTGGATTGAAAGTGATGCAAGGTTCGAAACTCCCATTGAGTTCATAAGGCCATGGTCTCAACACTGGAGCTTCCTAAAATTCATTCTGCTGTTAGCAGATACCATTAAATCTGGTGACCACATAAGTACATTGTCTTATTATTATGGCTTAGTGTTCTGAGGTGCATTATAAACCCTGTGGTACCACTCAGTACTGGTTGCAGAGCAACTGTGGCAACATACAAATGAAATATGAAAGAAGAAATATTTTTATTTTCGTCTTTATAATAAAGTCAAATTAACTTGAATATCATTCTGTTTTGTAGGTTAATAAAATACAAGAGAAATTATTATTAGCAAAAATAAATATTTATAATGCAGGCACAATGGTAACAACAACAAATGAAAAAGCCTCTTAGTGGAAGTACTTGCCCTAAAGGGTAAGAGATATGCCAACCTAATAACCTCACCAGGGGTTATGAAAAATTTGCACATTGCCTGACAGCCTAAGGTAAAGTCTTATGGTAGCTCTTCAAGTGGATAAACGGGAAAATGGAATGCAATGCAAAGTGGTACCATTTATCTAAATCAATGGAGACATTTCCTACTGCATTGACCTTCACTGCATCTTGAGGAGCATAAAAAGCGTTAAGGAACATTTTAAAAACACCCCAGGGTTTTCTTTATCTAGGTTTTCTCCCTGATCAAATAAACTGGAACTCTTTATTACAGATATTTCCCATATTTCAAGTTAATGTACATTTCTCTGCAGCACAGCCACCTAAATAATCTTAGCACTTCCTGAGGGCCCTGACAGTCTCCCAGAAATGTCGTATTCCTCCCCCGACACACATCCCTCAGAACAATAGCTGTGCAATGTCCCTTTGCACTGACACTAACTGAAATTATCATCCTTAAGATGACCAAGGGATGGACTGAAAGGACCAGTGTTTAACATCAGTGCAAGTACTGAAGGCTGGAAAAGCATGAGTCTGTCTAAAGTGATTTTGTATATGTGATAAAGCTCACCTGCATCTGTTATCTTACTAAAGTGTTCATGAGAAATAATACTACTGACAGAAGGAGAGAAACCTCACCCAAAGAAGCAGAGTAAACTGTTTACTCCTCTCTTTCCTCATGAAGACTCAGATTTAAATCAGGCAGAAGTAACACCAGCCCCTAAACAGACCTTCAGTAAGCCAAACCAGGCAAGTTTTGGAGCCTCTATGTCACCTGAGCAAAACTGAATCATTCTCCATTCAATCCATCCCTACTTACAATGGTGCTCAGCATCAGGGAACATGCAGACATGAAATACAAAGATATATTGCATTTAGAATATTTATAGAGCTTTAGTCTCTCAACTCTTTGATGTTGATCCATGTGAACTAGCTTTTCACACCAGGAGAAAATGGTAAAAGGAAACTCTACACACAGATTGCAGAAGTATTTCACCCATAGTGCTCTTTATATCCCTAGGATTTAAAGAGCACCATAAATTAGCAAGGCTTAAGTAAATAAGACAATTATAAACCCACTTCTCCTTATTCCTACTTATGGTAACACACAGGAATGCAATAAGCTGAATATACATAAGGTATATTCATTTCTAAAAATTATCTTCGGTCTCTGTATTCTTTCCAGTAACACAAAGCAGTCTCATTGGACAATATTTATGAGAAAGATGAAATACAGAATAAACAAAAAATTGGATTTAAGTGATTTCTTTATCCATGTCCTCTCTTCTTTAATAACTCCTCACTTTTGCCATTAAAACGTTCTTTGCATGTGAATTTGAGTCTTTTCAGACTTCCTTTTGCTTTCTTCATAAGATCTAATGTTTACCTAGGTAAATATGTAGCTCCGTTTTATAAATCCCTTTCCAAATTTCTCAACAAAAATGTACTTGGTTTTAAGTGCAAAACTGGTCCAAAATCTAAAGTAAATTAGCATCTTTCATATAAAAAATGCAATGAGGTGTGCAAAGCCTTTCATTTAACACCGTGGGGGTGATAGTATATCAAAAGTAAATTTTATCAAGTATGGGCTAGTGAATTTCAAGCCCTTTATATTCTTTTCATACATAAATTATCAAACTTACTTGCATGCTTTATGATTTCAAGTTCAATTCACTTGAATTTATGAGTTTCTGCATACGATTAGTAGTTTCTGCACTGCTGCACTGTGTAATACTTACTTTAGTTCTCTGTAGTTTTTCTTTACTATTCAGACATTTTTCCTTAATGCACTTCCAAAGCAGCAGATTTATTTCTGAAAAGTATAAAAGACACATATTTCTCTGCTTAAAAAGTAAACTTCAGACAGCAATTATAATCATCACTCAGATCACAAGTTTACTCCATAAAACCTGACAACAGTGTAGAACAGTGACAGAATAAATGTGCATTGATGACATATATTAAAAGCCATTGATCAGAATATTGGAAATACATTGCCTTAGGATTTGTCTTAATGAATCATGGGGATTCATGTTTTATGTCCAAATCCAACAAAACAGGGTAAAGATCTGTGTATCTTGCGTGTCTGTTTCTTTGAATTCTCTGCATCTAGTCTCGAAATCCAATCCACAGAGGAGTTCTTGGGTTTTATCCTCTCTTCTCCTCAAAATGAATGCGAGTCCTATAAAGCACCTGACACCGGTAATCATTCCTTTATATTTAAAATATATGTAGCTGGAACAAATGTGTGAGTCACTTGGCTGTGTCCCATCACTGTGCTGCTGTGCTGGAACAGCTCTCCCCCTCTCCCACACACTGCATGTTTTAAAGCTGTCTAGTGTAACAGATAAATCTGGGCAATCGCCTGCTCTGTAATGATTTCTCCTGACATTCTCAATTACGTTTTGGAGAGCCTTGAGTACAACATTTCCAGTAGTTCCCTCAACCGACAGCATAAATTTTCTTAAACTGCAACAGACTGCTGTGCAAGATTTATTTGCTGAGCAGTTAACTCTGGTTACACCATCAAAAGCGGGAAGTGAAATTGCATCAAATTTCACCAGCGGTAATTAATTTTTTATTTTGAAGGGAAATAGTAAGACTTGGGCTACAAAGAGAGAACAAACTCATATAATCACAGCACAGAGGCATTTCTTTAAATTTCCTACAAATCGTCATGGAGTGCAAGCCATCATGTAAGAAGGTCACCATAAATATTATTAGGGACCTTGATAATGTATTTTTGGCAAGAGGCTAGAAGTTAAAGAAGGTATGAAGACAGTGCTCTGGGAACACCATCTAACAGCAGGTAAATTTCTATCAATGAACATACTTTTTACATTAAATGGAACCTGGGTTTCTAGGGTGATAGGAACTTAGTGGATTTTAACCCTTGCATGTAAAATCTGGGATATTTGAAAACTCATAAACTGGCTCAATTTTTTGGGGGGGTGAAGAGGCATGATTTTTGGGAAAAGGGTCTTAAAAAAAAAATCAACCTGAAAGCAGCTTTTTAAAAAAACCCTATAAATATACAAATACTATCATTTTTTTCCACCCAACTAGAAAAATACCCCAAACCACTACTCTTTAGGATGATTCTATGTGACAACTTGTAACATTATGTTTCTTGAATTGCTGAGTAAGACACCACCTCTATCCTAGTAGCTCTGAAGTGACAGAGTTGTCAGCTGCATTTCTACAAAAGACATACCAGTCCAATTCCCTTCCCACAAGAGACTGGGAGTATGAGAGAGATAAGAAGCATTACAATTTTTTTAAAGGATCAAAGCATAAAATTAACTACAGACAATCAAGAAACTATATTGACTAGATGACAACATAGTTTACTCAAAAAGACTGGTGAGAAAGAGCAGGTACATAAACTGACTTTTACAAAAAAAAGAGTAAACAAACACATTATACTGAGCACAAAATATAACCCACAAAACACAACTGGAACAAGGCAAAAAGTAACATTTCAGCAAGAAAATGCCTACCCTAAACACAGTATTTCCATGAAAAGTCTTGGAGGGAAAAAAACCCAATATATCCACAATGAAAAAAACAAAAAGATTGTTTAATAGATGATTTAGTAAGATATTCTAGTAAGATATTTTCTATGATCTTGATCTTTTATTACAGTCCAAACTTAAAGGAGGTCTCCTTTTGAAAAGTATTTTCAGTTCCATGCAAAAGCAGTCTAAACTAGAAAGCCAGAGGGAGAAAAAGAGAAAACGTCAAGAACAAAACACGTGAGGAAACTATACACCCAAATTAAGAATGTCCTAGTGCCAACAACTCCAACTTAAGTCATTCTCTGTGCACTTATGGTGTTATTGGAAACAGGGCATCTTGCAACAGAAGGATCAAAGGCTTGGTTTTGGAAGTTCAACCTCAAATAGTTTTGCTTTGGCGTTCCCAACTATAAAGAAAGATGGTAAAATCTCTCTCCCCCCAGTAAGCTCCAGGATGATACAGGTATCTATCAAGTACTTGCATATTACAGTGATAAGTACTCCAGTTTTTACTACAGAAACAAAACACATTTTGGTACACAAAGTAAGCAGATTGCATTCTATATTTGTGCTGAAGGTATTTTTGGACCACCATTGGCCCAGTTTAATTTAAAGCAGTGCCTGTAGCCTAAACTGCAAAGGCAGAGAGCCAATACATGGCCTCAAAACAGTGGCTTTCTGAAGGAAACAATCTGTAGGTGCACAAGTACCCCAGGCAGAAGAGAAGAGTGAGAAAAGTTAGTAAAAAATCAGCTGGTATTGTTTATTTAAGCAGGTGGATGTAATTAAACCCACCCACACAGAAGGTAAGTTCATACAACCTAGGGAACATTGACTATACGTATCTTCAAAATGGTGCTCATGAGAAGATTTCTCTGACTCTTTTTGAAATCTTACAGTGTTTTACCTTTCCTATACTTAATTGTTTTTCATTTTTCCTTTTCCATAGCTCATCCCTGTTTCTCGCTTATAAAAACCACTTTATATTCTGCCTTCTTCCTCCTGCTTAGCAGCTGTCGGAAACCCTAAATTACTCACAGTTTTACCCTCCACTCTTCACATCTTTCTTGAGAACTGCAACTCAAATTTAAATTCATTTGCAGGGTGCCAGCAGCTTCTCAAAGTTGTCAGTAATTTTTCTCCAGGACTACATTCCAGTAAATGCAATATCTCATCCAATAGAGAAACTGATTATGTACCAGAGAACATCTGCCAGTCTAGTAGGGACACCCCATCTGCAGGAGAGGCGATTTTCTCTGCACTGAAAACAGCTTGGGTCTTCTAAAAGTGAACCAATAAAAGTTATTGTTTCATCATAGGAGTCCAGTGATCTTACACAGAGTGTTATTGAACATCGTGACAAACTATCCACCGAGCATGCCCCCAGCTGCAGGAGCAGAGCACTTTCTACATTCTGCTGACTTGTTCCCTCCAGAAGCAGCAGCTCATGTCAGTGATTAACAAGAACCTGGTGGAAACTCAGCACAGCTGGAGGCCAGCAAACTACAAGCTGCAGTGGCAACTGCAGTAAGTGAATTTAAAATTAGAGAGAGAAAACTTTAAAAAAACAGAGGATGAGGGGAAAGAAGAAAGTCCTAATGCACTGTAATGGATTAAAAAAAATGTTGTACAACATTTCTAAGCCTGTATTTATGGAAATTTTTCCAGCAATATTTACTCACCCTCTACTAATGCATGTTAACAACCATAATCTCTGTCTTCAATGGCAGAAAATTATGCTTGTTTTCTTTTAACTTGTTCTTTAAAAACACTTGCATAAAAATAATTACCCTTGAGAAGTTTGGGTATAGCAGCTAATTGACGTAGATTTGACTTAGAAATAAATATGTTTTCACTTCAATAATATTGTTTTAATTGTGTTTGTCCCAGGCCATAAGCATGGCAACTTTCTGAAAAGTTATGTATTGCTCTGTTATTCTTCAGCTTTAAAGAAAAAGAATAGGCCACTGAAAGAAAAGTGTAATTTTAGCACAATTATTCTAAGGTTCATTGGCTTAAATTACATAATCAATACTCACATTATATTTCATTTCTGTATATTGTCATTGACAATGTGATCATCACATTTGGCATTTGGCTGTTTCTGTTGTCCCACAAACAAATAATATTTGTGTGTTACTTGGATGTTTTTACAAGAGAAGGTAATTTATCAAAGACTAATCCATAACAATCCCCCTAGCATTGTCCGGATTTCATTCTGGAAGAATGATATCCTCTCTCTGAATCAGTGCTGTAATGGTAATAATTTAATTAATGCATGTAATATTCATCAAGAAAATTAGACACAATTTGGTATCCAAGAGATTCTTTGAATATGGGACCGTCTGGAACAGAGCAGAGGTTATGTTCCCTCTATAGATGGTACGTACATTGTAATATCAAGGCAATGCCATACACTTTCGGCTCACTTTGAAGACCTATAACTCCAAAAAAATGTTGAAAAATATTCAGAGGAAACGCAGATGGATTACTTAAAATCTGTTTCTACCAAGGCAGAAGATCCAGAGCCACTGCTGATGATAAAGGATTATAGTAGAACTTGATCACAAGCAATCTGGGCAGAAAATCTGGCAGAGATTTCTGAAAGCAAAGCACTTTAATCTAACAGGTAGTTATAACAAAACCCAGTAGCTAGAAACTGACAGCTACCTAATTTCAGAAAAAAAAGGTGAATGCTTTTAATAGTGAGAGGGAATACTCAAGCTACTTTTCCAGGAATGTACCTAATTCTTTGCATTTCATAGACTCTGAACTGGTTTTCAATGCCACAAGTTCATACCATGAGGTAGAAATTCGATACAGAAGCAACTTCTTAAATCGTAAGAAAATACAACTATGTGGAGGTTGCACTATGAAGAAGGTCAAATAGTGTATTAGGCCATAATGGATTCCTACCAACTAGTCCTATATACTATGTGTGAAATGGAAATATTATTCTTTGTTTTGGAAAAATGTAATGCCTGCTTGGGTAGTGAGATACTGGAACAGGTTACCCAGAGAAGCTGTGGATGCCCCATCCCTGAAAATGTTCAAGGGCAGGTGAAGTGGAAAGCCTGGTCTAGTGGGAGGTGTCCCTGCCCCTGGCAAAAGGGCTGGAACTAGATGATCTTTAAGGTCCCCTCCCACCCAACCATTCTGTGATTCTGTGGTATCAAAATTACAAAGCTGCAGTGTTCCTTACTCAGCTAGAGTGCTATTAATTCAATAAATACAGTAAGTACAACAATTTCGTAAGTACAACAATTTCTTTCCACCCAACCGTTCTGTGATTCTATGGTAGCAAAATGAGAAAGCTGCAGAGCATTCCTTACTCAGCTAGAGTGCTATTAATTCAATAAATACAACAATTTCTTATGAACTTAAGATTGGAAACTGCTGTGAAGCCTACATTGCAGGGTTTTGAGCTGCCTTTGCATATTAATTATGGTTGTCCAGATTAAATTGTTCCACACCCATGGAAACCTCTGAGATTTCTTAAGGCAAAGGGATTGCCAGTGTGTGGCAATGTCTTAAATGTTGTTTCCATTCCCTTAGGGCAATCTTCCTCTGACAGACAAAACACCATTTACTCCTATCAAATCAACTGGCTTCATTTTATTTTCAGAACCTGTAAGGTTTAACTATGTCTGTATTGAAGCTCATTTAGTCAGACATTATTATCTACTGTGTATTTGTATATCACTTAGCAGAGCAAGGCTCTCAGCTAAGTACACACCACTGCAAAAACACACATGAAAAGACAGTAGCTAAAATGGAAACATCAAAGCCAGGCTCTTCCCACTTGTTTTAAACTCCTAACCTGGATTTTGTTAACTACTTAATATTTGCTAATGTTCTCAGAAGAGACCAAATTCAAATACTATAGTTCTTAAGTAGCCCAAGTGTTACCAATCTGTTAGCTGCATTAAAAAAAATCCTGTAAATCTTATTCATATGAACACATAAACTTGAAACCTAATTTTCAGTTCAACACAAAACAAAAATAAAAATTATTTTCATTCTAAAATACCAGAGAGCTAAATTTGTTTGTTTACTGGAAGGGCACAGGGATTTTCCATTTCCAGTCCAGTACAAAGTTCTACCACAAAACTGAAAATCCTTCAAAATCAAGGACCACAATGGCCATCAATGTGGAAGACAAAACTGGCACCCTGGAAGCCTTGTACCAACTCAGTGATTGTGTTGCTTTGTACAAAAGGTTACATTTTTGTATCCCTTTTCCAGCTTTCAACAATGCAGAAGAAACTAGAGATTCCAGACTGCACCCAGTTAAATAAACATTCCTGTCCTGATCTCCTCAGCCATGCTGGAGGCCCCTTCCAGGGAGTAGGAATACAGAGGCATATATCTCAGAAGCACAGCGATCATCTTTTGCAGTTGGGCTTATGCACACCACTGCCACACATAATCCAGATAAAACAGAGTCCAAGATAGCCCACATTAGGAACTGTTCACTGAACTAATATAATCTACACCATGGCCAGTGAGGGTGGAAGGCTAATAAGCACGAAGTCTATGACTGCCTTGTTAACCGCCTGCAAGCTCTCGGATGAATGGAAGCAGGGTTCAATTTCTCTGCAAGATTTTAACATCAAATTGCCTGGTATTGGATTTTGAATGCCTCGGACTCTTTATGTTTATGAATTTTTTATAGATATTACTTAATATGCAAGTGCTATGTGATTGTACTTTAGCTGGAGAAACAGCGTGATTTCTGACAGATGGGAGCAATTTTCCTATACTCAGATAAACTAAAATATAGAGCTAGTCTTTTACCATATGGCTTTACCTCAGCCCCCATGTAACACAGATCTCTTTGCCCAGTGAAATTACAAGCTTTTACAATCAGCATCCCATCCACCCTGAAAGTTTAGGAATCACAGAACCACAGCAAAGTCTGAGTTGGAAGAGATCTCTAGAGGTCGTCTGGTTCAAACCCCTGCAATAAGCTGGGACATCTTCACCTGGATCAGGTTCCTCAGAGCAACTACTGCTGTCCAGCCCAACCTCTGATATATCCAGAGATAGACACTTTCTATAAAGGTGTAACTATCTTCTCTGCTCCCCTTGTGCTCTGCTCTGTAGTTGCTCTTCTGGCCACTACACACACAACACACATCTGTTCTTCACGTTTATCAGACTTCAATTTCACTGTCACAGGGTATTAACAAATATAATGTTTTGAATCTACCTTGTTTTGAATCAACCCTCCCTTCAAATAATGTAGAATGAAGATATCTAATGCTGGACTATCAGAGACAAAAAAAAAAAAAAAAAAAAAAA
>VZRO01004506.1:300778-423995 GCA_013397915.1 Daphoenositta chrysoptera
AAAAAAAAAGTTGAGACAAAACTAAGTCTTAAGAATAAAAAAAAAATAAAGTAAACTATGAACCTAAGGATGAACAGAACCCACATGAAGAAAAAACAGAAAGGAAAGGATATGCACCCAAATTTCAACCTCCCGACACAGCCTTTCTAAAGATAATAAAAAAAGTAAATGCCCTGATTGGAAATTTTCTACTCTGCTTTGTGCTCTGGATAACCCACATAACTTCCACGGAGCAGAGGAAAACAGAGTAGAGAATTTCACATTTGTTTCAGCAGAAGGTTAAAGGTCTTTGGCCTTTGTAGAAGAACATGCTGCAAAGCAGCCAGGATAATTATGGAGGAGGGAAGGGAGTAGGAATTCCTCCTTTCTAGGTCACTGAAGGATGTACCATCCCCAGGGTAGAGACACACTTTGCAGGCAGATGAGTAGAAAAGAACAGTGTTTGGAAAAAAGGTAGATCCTGAAATTCAACTTACCCACATTTGCTGTGTCCCTTTGAACACACACACAGAGGGTAGCTGCCCTGAGGGTGATTATACACAGTGATACACATGGTGACACATACAGGAAATGCTGATTTTGGTGCCAAGGAGGTTCTGCAACATGAGGTAATGAGAGCTGAATTTAGGCACCACTGTTTTGGTATGTGTGGTTCTCATTGAAAACGCCCCCTGAAATTTAGTGCTAGTAAGAAATAGAAAAGAAATATGAAATAAATTGGCAGGCAAAGCTATAACATGTATGCACTGGACAGGTAACAAACGCTGCTATTTTAATATTATTAACATTATTGAGCAAACCTATAGAAAATAAAAATAAAAAGTCACTCCTTGCAAGATTCATCTACTATCACTGTGTTTTCTCTCTTTAGAGTGATAAGCATTTTGCAAAATGAGCATATCTACACTTCTGATATATTTCCAGGATCTGGGAATATTAATTGACCTTTCTAAGAATTCATTTTTAAAAATTACAAGCTTTATGCTGGGCTCTTCATTAGTAACATGGATGCCAAGAAGCCTTACAAGGGCAAGAAAATTTTAGTTTGTGGTATGATCTATTTCTCACATAGGTTGTTCTCACTGATCCCCACTGGAAAGTACTAATACTACCAGAATTGTATAGCAAATAAGACACTGATTTTACAATCGGAGTCAAAAGAACTTGTGGCACAGCAGAATTCAGGAGTGGCATTTGTATCTAAAAGAAATAAAAATCCATTGTGTTACTTAAAGGAAAAAATTTTGGTCTTACAAACTTGCTACCTGTCATTGAATAAAGACTTAGATGTTTAGGCTGGTTTGTTTTCTGAAAAAGGTAAAAGACACCAAAAAAAAAAAAAATCAACTTTTTTTTAACATTAGGGAAGTTAGAGAAGCTAGACAAGCTTGAGAGGTTTTGCTATTACAGAATTGAACCTGGTCAAAAACTAGATTTTTCCCTGATTATTTAAAGAAATTGAAGCTCATATATATCATTAAATACTGAGTGTCCACTAATACCTATCTGAAAGTGAATTGAGAAAAATTTCATTAGGCTGTTAGTTTAAAAACTAACAACAGGAAATACATTTGGAGATGCCACTCATCCAGGCAGTTTTGAGTGAGCTGTTGGCTTTCTTCTGACGGATAAAGCTTCCAAACCCCAAATGACAATTCCTCCCCACAAAACTATTCACCAAATGTGAGTACAAGTGCAAAAATCACTTACGGGCCAGATATTATGTGGCCAAAGTATGACCTCATCTTTGAATTATTTTTTTGCTAGTTTAGAAATTACTCCATGATAATCTCAACTAACTCCAATGACTGAATCATCTTTCTTCTGTTCCTCAGCTATCAGCCAAAAATCATTGTTTCATGATGCTCACACACTTGATGGCAGCAACGAGATCATTCTATAGCTGATCTGTTAACAGCCATTTAACTCCCTTTGAGTTCTTGCAGTATTCCTACAGGATTGCAATTTCTCTGGTTTTCCTCTCTTAAAAGCTCTAGTTGCATTCTCCAGCACAATCCTTAATCTGTTCATCTCTACAATTAAAAAAGGAAGCAAAATAGGTCAGCTATTCACATATTCATGGCTATTTAAAGCTTGTCAATCTCTCCCATACAAACCTGCCTAATTTTCCTGCATGCAGTTCACTTTAATGGAATATTATCTATCAAACCGTAGCTTTACAGTACTTTTTTTTATTCCCTTTGTTAAAGGAACTTGGGAATTCATTTTTTTTTCCTTTTAATTACATCTAAAATTTTCATCCATCATTCATCATCACCTCAGTCTGTTTTTCTTTTATGAAAAGTGATTGTATAAAAAACTTGCAACAATACAATCCCGCAGGCTTGAATTTTACTTGCATAGAATTATTGATAAGAACAGTGTAACATGTCCTTCTGATAAAACATGTTTTTTCAGAAACCGTGCTTATTCATTTATTAGTAATGATAAAAACAGCCAGGAGCTGTATTTTTTATACCTCTGTGTAAAGAACGAACTGCCTCAAGGCTAAACATCTCCTACAAAATGTCTTCCCCTCTGGAAAGTGGCAACATCTTTATGCTAATGATTAAAAATATTCCCTGGATCTATTTTTGAATTTATTTGAAGAAAAACTTTTTTCCCCCCGTTTTTTCTTTGCACATTATCATACTTCATTCATAAAGAAAATCCCTGTAATGAATCAAGTATGTTATAAATCACACCAGTGTAAAACATTTCAGACTTAACTCATACAGTATCTAAGGAATATGCCATTATATAAGGTAAAAAGTGTCAGTGTCATATATAATGGCAGGATGGAACATGGACACAAAGAATTACAGGTTTTTAGCCATTCTTTGAACTGTTGCCTTTAACAAATCCAAAACAGAGGAGAAAAACCAACCTTTTGCCAAGTATATAATATGAATTTCTACCTAATCTCTCCAGATTGTGAACCAAGCAGCCTCGAGAAATTCCCTCACATCAGAGAAAAATACATTACTGGCTCACATGTTCATCAGAACATGTCTGGAGATAGGAGGTGTTACCTTGAGCTTTTTTTCAGTTATCTGACCTCCTGCACTGTCTATTTTGAAATCATTCTATAAAGTTAATATTTGTAGTTTAGTATTTCTCCTGGATTTCTAATTAATAGATTCATTAAGTCTATATGGGTTACTGTTATCTTGCAATGGATTGCAGTCTCCCTAGGACTGTACAGATTCCCATTTATCACCAAGGCTTTTTCATCTGCAGTTGACAGCAGAAGAGCAAAATGTAACTATCACCACTATATCGAGATCAAATCAAATAGCCTGTTTTCCTTGTATCAAAGTCAATATTATTTCATTTTATTTTTAAATAATAGTTCTAACGAGTTCTAAGAAATTCACCACATAACCTATCTGGCTAGAGAGGAAAGTGTCAGCTACCAAAGGCCATTTTCTCTATCACAACCTGATAGCTCTAAAGAGAACAGACTTACATCTATAATGCAGAGACAAAGGAATCACCACACCTTCTTTCAGTGTGCCAGGGTGATCAATGAGTGCTATGGTTGACTGTTGAAAACAAGGATTATATAATGCATTCCACAAAACAATAAATAAATATTAATTCTGGATAAGGCTGTTGTCCAGTTCCTTAACACAGACTCAACCTCAGTGCGTTAAGGGCTTCTCCCATCCATCATGTAAATCAAGACAAAAATATTTCTCTGTCGAAATAACTCATTTAGAGAACCACTGTTGCATATTACAGAATATAAACATGTCTTCTGCTGTTATCAAGACTCATTTGACAAACAAGAGCCAGAGACAAACCAGTCACTCCTATTGTATCAGCATTCTCCAGCAGAGCTCTGTCCTGCCCAGAAGTTTCTGATCAAGTCTAATTACATTTATCAGCTCTGCAAAGGCCTTTTGAGAATTACAGAAGAAGAACACAATACTAGAACTGTTATTCTTATTCAACCCTATCGACCTTTTCTCTGAAGGCTGTGAGAAAAAAGAAAAAAGAAGGGTGGTTTACCTAATAATAACACTACAGATTCATATACCTGGGGAAGAACTGAATTTATCTACAGCCCCACATACTGCAACTGTCATCCAGATTTGAGCAGGTGAAGGGGAAGATGATCCAATTTGCCAACAAGCTGAAAGTTTCAAGACTTCCCACTCTACTCTGGGATTACTGCATGACTTCATTAAGCCCACAGCACTGCAGCAGCTTGTGTCCCACAGCATGGAGGGCCAGAGGGTCTGGAAGCTGGTTACATTTTACAGATGTGGTGCCTTTTGGCCTGAGCAGCTCAGCCAGCTGTGCTGCACCACCAGCAGCCATCACAGAACCAACCCTGCTTCTCAGAACCCACAGCATGAGCAGGCAGTCCTAGTCTGCTTCCCACAAACAACCATCTCCAACACCTATTTATTGCTTATATTTACATTAGAAGAGCTCTGTATTAAAATCATGCTCTATTCTCACTTCATACAGTAAGGAGAGAATAACAGTTTTCACATCATTTGTCGATACACATTTTAAACCTGTCCTGTTTCTTAGCTCATCATCTTGAATGTTGCAAGAGTTATTCTTCTGCCACCATTATGATCTGTTAATAAAAGGTTACTGCAGGGAAGATAAAGTTTTCCTAAATTACAACATCTGTCACTTTGAAGAGCTAAGGGCAAAAATACTGTTAGCAAATTTATTCCAGCAAACACTTGTGCAAGAGACTCTAAACTACAGTAGCCTTTAAAAACAAAAATAATTTTAAGCACCTGCTTATTCCCTAGGATGCATATTTCTTCCATACTCTTTTTGTCTGTTGCGTGCAATGAACTAAATCTACTTCATCATTTACCTATTTAGTAGGCAAAAATTATCATTTCAAACAAATCAGAACCATAAATTCACTGTCTATTTACAGAATTTCTGTTCTATGGGATAAACCTGGCTCTATTTTGGTATCTAAATATACATACTAAGAATACTGCATTATTTATAGCCAAAAGGGAAAGAAATTCAGGTTTTGGTATTAATTTTAAACAGGTTTTATTTACTGTTGTTTTATACATTTTGTATACCCTAGCACTATCTAACATCTTCCAAGAACATATTTTTCTTAGACTTGATGGAATTATATTCTCTTAGTGGTTTTGGTTTTTTTTCCTCTGGGACACTGAACATAAGCTAACAACTCACCCTGAACTGCTGAAGTTGACTATCACCTGAAGTGATGTGCTGTCCAAAGCTTGGCAGAAGCAACCATTTAGAAGTTTTTATGTCTGATATCTTGGCCAAAATCCAGTAAGGTCAGTAATCACCTGGCCTTCAAAAACCTACTTGTAATGATAGAGAAACAAGGTAAATTCATGAATGTTTCAGAGAATTTGGGCTTAGCTCGAGACCAGATTTCCAGATCTCCTTGCTCCAGTTTCATATCAAGCCTGCAGAGTGTGTAAGTTTTCCACTGATACCATCAAGGGTTTGCCTTTGAGACGAGGAAGACATGCATGTTGATTCTCCACCAACAGCATGAAGAAAGCCCATCAGACCTCCTAATTCCGGGGACATGCTTTAATCTTGACCAAAAGCTGGGTTTCTCAACTCCCTCTGCTACTGTCTGCTTTCCAGTTACCTGGTGCAAAACTAGAACCTCTGGAGACATTAGAAGAATGTTAAGTGAAGATACATTTCATTATAGGGCAATTCAAAACTGAAGTACTCACTTTGTAATATGAAGTCTATGAGACTGCAGTCTTAAATATTGATTTTGTATTCGTTGTCATTGACAGAAGCAATTCTATTTTTGCTGAATGTAATAAATACGGCTTTAAACAGAGTGAGGCCCTTTCAGCAAGAAATTTTACATATATCTGTTTATAAGCCTAAAATTAAAGCCGCTAAAACTGAAAAGAGAAAAAAATAACCAAGGGGGTTTTCAAAAATTTAAAACTCTATCATGCATAAATGGAGCTCATCAGCAAAAGTAATTTCCCTGCAGAAAACACTCCATCTTTTGTTTTATGTAAGTTAGCAACATGAATATTTCATTCCTAGTGAAACTGCCATTACCCTTTTGCATTTCATAGCTTTGCTTGGTGTCTCAGATACATAAGCTTTTTTTTTCTCACTTTGCTGTTCAAGTCTATTGCAATTACAGGTTTTTCCATATCTCAGTAGATAATAGAGTTTGGAATCTGGCATTAGCAACAACTACATCCTTTGTCCCTAGCATCCCCTCTAGAAAGTAGATGAGAAGAAAGGAAATTAAAGGACAAACCACTGCACAGAGGATAATTATTCTCAAGATACCAATCATCATTTAGAAGGCAAATCAGGTATCATTACCCTCAAGTAGTTTAGGATTTTCCCAAAACTACTGTCAACCTTGGCAAAATCTTACAATTAAAAATGTAGTAAAAATGACTACACTGCTTATCCACATTAAAACAATGGCCCACATGAATACTGAACTGAATTTACCTGTGAGATGTATTTCAACCCCAGGACAAGAATTATAAAAAGAATCAATACGGTGGATAACATTGTATTGCTGATAGCTCTTGCACAAAATTGGGACCAAAATAGGTTGCACAAGAATACAGACCCTATACAAGCTTGTATTTTAAATGAGTTTAATCTCAAGAAGCTTAAAAGTAACTTTTTCAATCATGATAAAAAGGTGAAGAGATAAGACTATTTGACCTGTATGTAGTTCCACTACCATTGCAAATTCTCATCTTTGAGAGCAATTTTATTTTAAATTTTGTACTCAGCATGTTCTGAGTGGCCGATTTCTCGTTTAGTGTTGTTGAGATTTTTTCAGTCATTTTGCAGGATTTTTTTTTTTTTTCTTCAAGATTGCACGTATCTGGAAAACAGTTGTATCATGTATCAGGTCTTCCATCTGAACAGGGATATACTTTCTTTGTGAAATGCAACAGACGTTTTAAACTGTGGGGAGTGAGCAGCCCTGACTACTGAGGCAAAATGGCCAAGGGTGACCTAATTTGAATCACACTGCAAGGCCACCACCATTCAGAAGACCACACAGGAAGAGTCTACAAGATAAAATCCCTCTACAATTGTAATACCATAAACCAGCAACAAAAATATTTTGACACCTTAGTGAAAAGATCGGGGGGGGAAGATTTATGTTCCAGAATACCTGAGTCTAATCACACACAAAGGAAAAACCAGCCACTGTCTAAAAAAAGTCATCTGGTAACAAGAAGCATTGTGTGTAGAACATTGCTCTGAGATCACTGGTTAAGGTACAGGTTTCTCTGCTGCTGTACTTCTGAAGACTTTGAGAGGCAAGGTACATTCCAAATTGCTTTCCGTGCTATTTTAGCTATCTACTTTTTCCTTCATCCTTGACATAAAGTTTTCAAATTTGTTTGAGTATGGAAGTATTTGCATAGGCAAGGACTCCCAATAAAGACATCAGGACAAGAGCACCCCATGCTTAGAAAGCTTGAAAATTGTCTCAAAGACATGCACCAGTGTTTGTGCCCTGTTCCACAGTGCAAGATCTACAAAGGCAACAAACCTGTCATTTGTGATTTCTGGCAAACAAGAACTGCAAAAATTTACCTTTTAACTAAGTCATTAGTTCAACAAGCAGTGTAAAAGGGTGAGTTTATCAATACATCAGGTGGAAGTTTTAAAACCTAGTTGGGTGGGAGAACACATGACATACTAGAGAATTTACTTTGGTGTTCAAAGTTTAACTATTGCAGAATCATAAGCTGATGTAGTACAACTACTTAGTTTTAGAGTAGTTTACATGCAAATTATTACCCATCCCTGTGAATCCTGCTCAGCATTAGGAAATTGCTGATCCTATAACGTAGCTCCATCTTTGGTGTGGTGTTTGGCCTACTTTGTACATCACTGCTATGTTTTTACTTTAATTTGCTATGGAAATTTATCACATGCTTGCTTTGCTTTACCTTATGAGGTCCTAAATCATTATGGATAAAAATATGCTGAGTTATATCTCAAATGGTATTCCATATGGACCTAAAATCACTAGAGATATTGAGGGTATTAGCTAGCAAGCCTCATGTCTCTTTAGCTTTCCCTCTCTTCATCTGCTTCAATTTGTCTTTAGTTCTTTCAGTGTCCTTAACCTCATTAGTGATTGCAGGGATTGAGAAATTTACTTCATTAGAAAGGGTAGTAGTGCCATATAAATATCTAATCACCCCTCATTTGAAATTTTCAAAAGGCAGTTGGCAAGAAAGGACACCAGAAAACAGTTGCCTTGTCCTCTATAAAAAGTTTTTATATAACTTATTGTTACTGGAGGAGGTCCCTTCTGTAAAAGATGCTGAAGATATTCCAGAATATAAATACTGAATGATGATGACAAAAGTTAGTTGATGACATTTATAAATTAATTAACAAATGTCATGTAGAACAAGATGCTGGAATTCCTATAGATAGCCCAAACTTCGTAAATGTCTGCAGGGTCTTCTGTATTTGAAAAATCACAAAGTCTTTTAGGTCAACTGTCTTCCCACTCTGCAGTAGAAGCTGAATTGGGACTACAAATCTAATTTCCTAATTGCAGATGGAGTGAAAAAAAGAAGTATTTCCTTTTTTTTTTAAGTTTGTGGTTTGTTTGTTTAATATTAGAAGGTATCTCTTTTCAACCTAAATTCCTAGACAAATAAACAATAAGCTGCCAAAACTCATTCCTGCCTGAAGTTGTTGTATTACCTCGCTTTTAAAGACAACCCTGTATATAGGACAAATTATCAGTGAACATATGCTCTGGCACAGAAGTGCTTTTGGAGAGAGATGATTTTCTAGTTCCTTCATACTCTGATTTCTGCCTTTGACTGTCGTTTAATAATACAGCCCTAAATCAGTGCTATTTCCTGCATTATAATGTACAACATAAGAAAGAAGAATGGCCTACCTCATAAATAGAGTCTTGTGCTAATACTAAAATCTATCAGAGAAAGCAACAGAGTCTGTTTCAAAGTGGTTACTCAACTTGTGCATTAAACCATATTTCAAAAAACAGCACAATTTTTTTATCATGCTCATATTGCTTTATCCTCTTTACCTTTTATGGCATCACATTTAACAAAAAATATTTTACACAATTATTCAACTGTGTTTTTCAGAATGCAGACTCAGATAGAAACTAATGCAAGGAAATTATTTTCCTAAGGAGTTGGATTGTTTCCTAATTGTTTATTATATATGTATTCTCTTGCCAGAAATCAAGATTTAAAATTCCATCTTCTTCAACACTTTAATGTTGTTTGGATCTCTGAAACATTTATATTTAATTTCACAGCAGTGTTACAATTCAAGTGCTATATTTTAATGTCTGCAGCAGCCAATTGTTGATTTATTTTCTTTCAGGCAAAATGCAAATAAACTCTTAAGAGGTTTGCTCGCAACCCTTGTGTTTGAGTTAATACATTTGCAGTGAATAAATTAAAAGAAGTCCAAATATGACTTTTTAAGGCACTCTTGAATTTAAAAACTCCATCGAGTCAAAAAAAATAAAACATTATTCAGAACTTTTCCTGGAAACAAACTCACATGAACTTGGGTCATTCCCAGTATATGTTTATGCCAAACACAAACTCCAAGGGTGTAAAAACGAGCAGCTCTAGTGACCCAGCACCTTTTTGAGCTCTCCCCTAGCAGTCCATTCTTGGCTGTGAAGACATTGCTGTAAACCACATTCTCCAATTACCCCAGAGCTCACTGCCCCATGGAGCAGTGCAGACAGCACCAGCCCGTGCTGTATTTGAGAGCATTCACCACACTGCTTAAAGTCTCCTAAAATCCATCCCTTCCCTTCTCCATCTGCTGTGGTCAGAGGCTGCTACGACTGAAGCACAAAGATTGGGATGGTGGATTTCAGAGACAGAGGAACCAGCCTAGACTAGCTCCTCCTGGGCTCAGGAGAACATACTTCACTGTAGACTCCAGATTCAGGGTTCCCTAGGCATCCAAGACTGACCTACATGGCAAGAAAGCACCAAAAAAGGAAAAAGACTAGATTTTAAGGAGTTACCAAGTGGGTCAGCTTCAGGATTAGGTTACAGATTTTAAAGATAATCAAGATGGTAATGGGCCAGGTTTAACAAGTTAGAACAGTCTCTTAGGGCTAATTTCCATCAGAGATAACAACAGCTAAGAAGGACATAAACATCTTTTTAAAAGCATAGATGTAAGAAAAAACTTATCTTGGAGGGGTGACAGAGTCTAAAGCAACTTTTTCAAATATCATATTTGCAATAACAGTAATTTTCCAATCAAAGATGCTTTGCCAAATCATCAGGATTTATTTGGATGAGATTGGTCTTTCAAATGAGCAAGGAACTGGAAGTTGGGAGGTTTGGGTTTTCTGACCTATCTCTCTCTCTCCTGAGCATAGCAAGAAAATTTATATCACTTTTAAGAATTTCAGCTCTTTTATTCAATGGTGTCTTGTGAGATTATTTAATTTTTACAAGATTCACTAACACCCAAGAGCATCATGCTTCACAGAAAGGTATTTTTAAAATCTAGTCAATACATCTGAAAACCACCTGCATGAGAAATATTTCAAATATTTCTTTTTTCTGCACTATCTCGCAGCTTTAATACAACAATAACAAGAAACCTACAAGAACACTTGAAGAGCAACTCTGCTCTTATTGGAATCAATTGAAAGGAGTGGGATGAAGTTTTAAAGTAACAATGCTGTAATGAACACCAAGTACTGCAGAGACGAGCAGTTTTCAGATTTCAAATTATCTTGGATAAAATTGATCCCCAGTGCATTTCTTTCTAGTTTAAAAAGCCTGTTAACTCTATCTAGAGGGCTAAAACTGGTCTTTGGATTTGGAGTTACTCAATTAGTTTTCATTTTATGAAAAATTTCATTTATGAAAAATTGCCAGTGTTTTTCCATATATTGTTCATCCAGGAGAACTCCTTCTTTTATACAAATTGTTTGCTATTTGGAAATGTAACTATCTTTATAAAAAAAGAGATTCATGTTTGAGGCATAGCCTGAAAAACTGTTATTTCTTCGAGGAAGAGGCATAGATTATTTCAGAAACTATACACGTAATCAGTTGGATTTTTTTTAAGTGAAAGGCTTCAGTATTTTGTATAACGGATTTTATAATGAAGTCAAGAATTAACTCCTCTGAAAATTATGCCAGATGGTTATTAATTTCATAACTTCCACCCTCTATTTTCATGAACATTAAAATGTACTCTGAAAACAAAATTACACTTTGGAGTTTACTAACTGAGAGGATTGTATCAAAAAACTACAGATTCTCATATCCGTGCTAGAACATACTAAATAAGAGTTTGTACCTGGGACAAGGTAATTCATTTACAAGGGAATAATCACAAACCATGGATGAATGCTTCCATTTCTTTGCTTAACTCTTCCTTTGATCTTAATTATAAATGAGAAATTATCTTAATAATTCTTTAACAATGTTTATTTTGACAAAGGAATATATATGGTCAAATGACGTTTCAGTAACTAGTATTACTAAATCCTCCCTTTTCATTTTGTGCATCTCAATATGCAGTATAAAAGCTGAGAAATGTTAAGTCAGACAAAAGTCAAAGCAGAAAAAATTCACATTAAAATAAGTTTCACCCAAAAAAGGAAATGTGACGGAAGAGATATCAAGAACTGAGGAAAGGATTTTACATTTTGTTCATATTGCTTTTATCTCTAAAGTATTGATAGCTCAGTGCAATATAAAATACCAGTATTATAAAATACCTATCTAGTGTAGTACCTTTTCCAGTGACCTCCAATATTTCTGGATCAGCCTTGGCAGCCCAGCACATCAGACTATCGTATTTTTTTAAATTTCATCTCCAGCCTACTAAGATCAGTGATACAGGGGAACATCTCTCTTCTGAAACTGAATACCAGCATTCAAAAGACACTAGACCTGACATTAAAAGAAGAAACAGCAGCTTTGCTTCAAGCAACTTGTTATCCTTCTGTATTTAAAGTACAATGCTGTAAGTAGTAAAGCATCTGGATAGGAAAATGGACACAGCAAATCCAGCCTGTAAAAACTGGATTGATCACAAATTAAGAAGAAATTTAGTAAAAACTGGAAACTAACGAGAAAAACACACACATTCTGCAAACTTTCATCTGGGTTCAAAAGGAATCACATACCTGCATCATCAGAATGATCTCAAATGTCAACAGCAACCTTTTCCTTTCATCTGCCTAACTTGCAGGAGAAACGTCTCAGGTAATTTGTACTTTGATACACGGAGGCTCAGAAGTCACTGAGAGTTGAGCACATTTAGTTCTAACAAGGTAAAACTAACTCTCCCATCTCTATCCATATTCTCCCTTTTCTTCTTTTCACGAAGAATTGCTCACAAGGATTACCTCTTCCTTAGTGTATATTGTAGTAATCATACTAAGAACTCAATCCTAACTGCAAAACTCTCAGCTTTCGAAATTTCAGCCAAAACTTCCTTCTATCCTTGTCAATCAAAGGATATCACACTGTTCCCCAATTGCTACCAGAATCCTAGAGAAGTGACAGACGTGACATTTCAATGACACGGGCGTCTTTACTTTTTTATAAGCTAATATGAGGAAGATTTAGCTGTTGTTCAGAAGACAGAACATCTGGTAACATGGGCCAAGTTACAAGTACTTACAGCTTTTGTCTTTCATAATCACCTTGATAATCAGGAGGCTCCAGTTTTGGAATTGCTTTGACATCTTTTTGTTTCAATTCTTTACCGTGAAATGCACTCCAAAGATTCCCAGTGACACTATTCACCAACATCTTGACATGATGTAACCATGATGGGTTTGCATCACTGACATCTCTAAAGGCTTGGAGGAGCATTTCATCTGACATCGTAGTATCATGTCTGTGAATTCAAAATGACAGAAGAGATGGTTGTGATAAAAAAAAAAAACAAACAAAAAACCAGCAAAAACAGCCTGCTGGAATGATTAAGAAATTTTCAGCAATATAAAATGGCATAAGGAAAAACAGATTTTTTTTTTTAACCTCAGCTATTTCCTTTTAATTAATGCAGAAAAACCTTATCTATGCTTACAGACTAGACTTATAAACTACACCCAAAATATACAAAACTACAGCTCCACTACACGTAGATATTTTATCAATTTGAATTATGCATAAAGATTTCAAACACTGTGGAGCTTGATCATCACAGAAAGGGACTTCTAAAAGGCACCATTCATAAAAATATATTGCAGATACATTAAGAGAATTGCCAGAGACAAACACCCTTGAAAGATTTTCTGCTGTGTGGTTTTTATTAAGACTGGAATGCCTTTCTCTTTAAATGATCTAAATTATGATTTATTATAATTATTATGATTGAATATTATTAAAGCCCTGACCTGCATATTCCAGTCAAACATAGATATACGGGCTTGGGGTTTTTAGTTTGCTTTTTAAAACTAAACTGGGGGACGCATTTCCTCTACAAATGACAAAGGGAAAGGCCCAAATTTTTGACTATAACCTTACTTATAAAATTCACTCAGGGTGTAGGAAAACCCTGCCAAAGCCTCCTCCTCTCTCTGAAACACATTCAGGTGGTAGCTGAGGGTGTTTTCCAGGCAAAAACAAGACAGTTAAAGCAGTTAACCCCACACCCTGGTGAGTTGTCTCCTTCGTGCACAAGGTGCAGGATTAACCAGATGGGAAAAAGGGGTGGTAAAAGTTCTTATCATGCACTTGATGGCTCAGCTGTGGGAAGAAGAGGGTCTGCTGAGCATATCCTGGACAAATTTTCTGGATCAGCTTCATCCAGTGAGATGCAAGAAGGTTATTACATGAGATGTGTGAATGTTACTACACTTGTGCACACAGACGTGCTATAACATGCAAAGAGCGAGGGTATCTCTTCAATAACCCCCAGCACAGCCCTCCAGTCATCTGGAGAACTTTTAGTCAAAAACTGGCAGCCTGAGACATCATCTGAGCAAGAGCTCTCACTCCCTTCAGAGGGTCATAATTTCAGATGTAAGACACTAAGGCAAGACTTAAACCCTTGAGCCATTTTTTGTGGCACAAGCTCTAATTGCCTATAAATCATGATGTGTTACCTGCTTGACACACAAAGCTTGTCTATAAATAAAAAACTGTTTTAAAATCCATATTCCTGCATGGCACTGAGTTGGAAATATGGCATAGTTCACTGTTTGTCTTAAACCTCCAGCTTCAAAAGAAAACACTTTGAGGTGAGGCATCTTTTTTGATTGTTGGGGTTTCTTAGTGGAATCCAGAAAAGTGGTGTGTATCAGTAGTTTCCAGCCTTCTCTCACCTCCTTGTAATGTATAAATCACAGCAATAATTTGTTGTGCTGTGACTGAGAGTCCATCATGTACTACAGATACCTCTTCTGTGATTTGAAACCACCTACACAAGTGCTTTAGAGCTATTTCCGAGATTCCTGGAGCTGCCTTAGCATGTGTGAATCATGAAGCCAGTGAAATTTTTATAAAGTCTCACTGTTCTTAATTTTTTTTGATCTTTTTTAAAATATATCTAGAACAAGGCTGTGGGTCTTCTGGGGGTACACAGAGAGAAGCACAGCTGAACCATCTGGGGCAATGTTGCTGTCAGCTGGCACTCCAGCCCCAATGCTCTCACACACCCTCCCGGGCTGTGGAACATTTCTGATGCTAAGTAAAACAGCCTCAAAAGAAGAGAAGTTTGCTCCCAGAAATATTACACAGCCCAGTACAGTCGGAGCATCCTGGGTAGTAGGAGCACACCACTGGTGAGTAACTCTTCTCCTTTAACATCATCAAGAATCTGGTGTCCTGAGCTAGATCCTGAGAAGGGTTTTGCCATCACCAGATGTCCTTGGCTTGGGATAACTGACAGCAGCCAGTAGCTGGCATACTTTTCTGGTCCTGTAAAATAAAGAATCCATACTGCACAGACGTTACTGTTTTTAAAACAGTCTGTATGGCTACTCTCCCTTTTCTCTGTGCTTAACAGCACTCATGCAGTTAAGATTAGGCACAGGGACACCATCTATACAAAATGCTTCATAAAATTGTGCTTGTACCTGTCTATGCAGAGAGAAAGGCAAGTGGAGCAGAAACCAGATTTTTCTTTATGAAAGGCTCTATGTTCATGCAGGAAGAGTTAAAATGAACATATCCACTGTAGTGGATTCTGCTGTTGTGGCATCTACGGCAGCAAGAAATTAGAAAAAAAATCTATGTCTCTGTGTTTCAGTCATGTGAGCCACTCAGAGCTGTCAATGTGAAAGATGAACCCTTCTGCCCTTCCAAGTAAGAAACCACCAAGGCATAAGAGGATTCTCTATCTGGACTCTACTAGATATTTTGGCTGAAAACTTGGATTAGAAGTGTGTGGACAAAACAGGTTGAATTTTAGAGACACAGGCCAGTGCCAACATGGAAAAAAGGTACAGGGAAAAGTCAACCACATTTTAAGGAAGCTTATGCAGAGCAAAGGAAATACTTAATTATTTTAACAAATCAAGACTTTTATTGCATCTTCCCTTGCCTGCTTCTGTTTCATTGAAAACATTTATAAGAGGATAAAAAACAAATTTGGGCAGAGAAACCTCTGAGAACAGCATTTGTTAGCACACGGACTGTCAGAAACACTTTGATCTGGACAAAAGGAAAATATCCACGTTCAGTTTTGGAAGTGTTATTTAGCAGCCATTATTTTAAGTATTCCTTTTGTTACAATATGAGAATCACAGCACTGAGCAGAAGGCCATCCGCATCATTGTTATTATTAACAAAAAGTGTGAATGGCTTAAGGCTAGTTGTAATGTTAAATATTTTTTTTTGTTTTTCCGTAAGTAAATGACATTCATGCAATGCAGATGAAGGTTCAAGCTACCACACTATAAAATAAAGATGCTTTGTAACTGCATTAGCTGCAACAAAAAAGCAGTAAGTAGGGTTCTAGATTCTGCACGGCTTCTATCAGCCTTGCAGAACTTCTCTGCAAGGCTGTTGAAATCAATTCCTCTTGATAAAATAAGAAACTTGGTATCATTCCAAAAGGCACTCTAAGTCTCACTTCCAGAACTAAGTCTAATTAAAATTACCGCCATAAATTAAATCCGTCACCTCAAATTGGGAATTCTCATTCTCGGCTCCTCGGGAAAGTGTAGGACAAAATCCTGCAAATGAACCCTGCAGGGACACCCAGTAGCACTGGACACTTCCAAGGAATACCAATAGCAAGCATTTTACAACCACCTCAACAGCTGAAACTCCTTCATGACAATTTAAGGAGCAAGTTAAAATAGCAATAAAAACCACAAACAGAATTCACACATGGATTATGCACAAATAGGAAAGAATCCTCCAGTAGTCAAATTAATTGTCCTTTCCAACGGCTCGCACAGCTCTCCGATATTGTTTTCTGCCATCAGTCACTCAAAGTGCATCTGTGGGCAACCATCCTGACAGGGCTATTCTCACTGCTCTGGTGCAGAGATGATTACCTCTTCTGGTAATTATGCCCAGTAAGTTGCAAAATAAAAGTAAACTCACCTTACTACCAATGGTTGTCTGAAATTTCCTTATCTTTATTATACATTAATACCACTGTGACCTCCCAGCATTGCTCCAAGTGAAATACAAGAAAGAAGCCTTCAGCATGAACACTTTTTGACTTGCATACTTGTAACTTATTTAAAAATCTGGACAGAATATTAATGTGACAAGGTAAGAAGCAGCTGAGCATGTTAAAGCGTTAATGCACCTGTCTTACTCCATAGAAGTAAAGTGACACTTTGGATGGCTCAAGTGGGTGAACAACCCACTATGAAAGCAAAACCTTTGCTCTGCTGGTTTATGTCACAGGAGTCATAGCAGGTATTAATAATTGAAGAATGGCATTTGTACAACTGTCTGATTTTTATGTGTCAAAATTTCAGCAACAATGGAATATGAAACAATTTAAGTAACTGAGAGTTAAAAAACCACTGTAGTTGACTGAGTATAAATCATAGAATCACAGAATGGTTTGGGTTGGGAGGGGACCTTGAAGACCTTCTGGTTCCAACCCCTTAATATAACACAGGGACAGCTTAAACTAACTAAGAAAACAATTCTTTATTGTGAGGGCAGTGAGACACTGGCACAGGTGGCGCAGGGAAGCTGGGGATGCCCCATCTCTGGAAGTGCACAAGGCCATGCTGGATGGAGCAACCTGGCCCAGTGGAACGTGTCTCTGCCCACGGCTGGGGGGTGGAACTAGATGATCTTCAAGATCCCCTTCCAGCCCAAGGCCTTCTATGAAATTTAAGAATTGGTTGTTGTGATTCTGGTATCATAATACAGTTATTTGTAAGGCTAGTATCTCAGGACCCCTGCATCTCCCAAGCAATTCCTCAATACAGCTGCAGGGTGAGAGCACTGGTGATCCTCCCCACATACACAGCATGTGTGCAGCCACCCTGGATTTGGGGCTCTGACCCCTGTAGCTCTCTACACTCCCTAGTGTTCCTACTTTGCAGCTTAGATATAGCCTTGAAGTCTCATAAATGCCTCAGTATCTCATGAGGTTCTAAGTGTGTCGCATCTAAAAATAATTTATTGCAAGGAGGGTACATGCTAAGTCTGAACGTAGCAGGAGGTTATCCAAAATGCTGGAGTTAAGATATATAACAGCACAGTATATTCTGATGGAAAATTGAAATGTTGAAACAATTTTTTTTTAAGCCTTCCCTTAAAGTAAAGCTCCTTTCCTGGCTCAAGAAAATTGAGTAATATTTCATGTCTGCAGTTATTTGTGATGATGAAAGGAGCTCGTCTGCTGACAAGCTGTCCTTTACACAAGCATTTCTTTAGGAGTGTGAGGGAAGGAAGACAGTTAAGTGTGATTTAAGTGAAAAGAATCAGGTCTCTGTACATTCTAACAGAAAGGTTGATTATAGAGAGTATGCGTATGTCCCCATAAATTGGTCTACCATAATTAAAAGCTGTCAAAAAATGAGCTTTACTCATCCCACCCCACATAAATTTGACTGTTACAACACATCAAAATAGCAGACAAAAATCCCCAAGACAGGTTATCAATTCAGCCTCCTGAGAGCTAGAATTCAATTACATTTGCTTCTGAGAATCATTTTCTTTAGTAGAATACAACACTTGTGAACCAGCACAGCAGCATTTTCAAATGAAAGGTTTCCAGCTTTCTGCTGAAAGCTGAAAGTTTCTGTTTTCAGGTGTTTCATTTTTTCACTCAGAAGTCAAAACTGTCTGTAAAAAGCACACATTTCTCACAGAGAAAATAATTTTAATAAAGAAAATAGTTTCAACAGATTTCTTTGGGCAATTTCTACAATGAATTCATGCTGGTTTCCCTTTTACAAAGTAACAGCATGAAACCTCAAGGTTCAGATCTAATTCTACAGAGTAGCCTCAGCCCCACTGATTCTTTAATCACAGAGTGCACCCAACACAGCCACAATGGCCAACCTCTCATTATTCATTTAAAACAAGTCAAAATAAAATAAAAAAAAAAAGAAGAGAGAAAGAAAATCCTCACTTTTTTTTTCCTCTTGGTTGAGCCTTCTAACATTTGGATGCATTTGAATGACGCTGTTTTATCTCCAGTGACAAATCTGTTACACCTTGGCTGCACCAACATCTCAGGCACATGCTATTTCTTTCATTCATTTCCCTGGTGCTTCTACCTCGGTACCTAATGCGCTGTCAGAATCACAGAACCCATCCATAAGTATTATGTGATGAGCAGCTGCTGTATATGCAAGCACACAGGAGAAATGAGCTTTCATTCTTCCCTTGCAATCATTTACATAGAGAATATGATCCCATTTAAATTACTGCTTGTCATCTCGTTACATTTGATCAGCTGAAGGATCATTTTATTGAAACAGGGAGAGAGAAAGAAAAAGGGAAACTGCAGCAATTTGACACTCCTTTATACTTAAGAGTTTGAAGGTTTGTACAGTTTTATATTCAAACTGCTAGACTTTCTGATGGTTTCTCCTCTTAGAAGACGATTCCTTTGATAGTCAGAAAACTTCTATCTTATCCCTTCAGGCTAAAAAATCTCTATTTTCATGACTTCCCTGAGAAAATTAGAAATTCTGTATACCACAATATTAAGTGAAGAGGTGTTTCTTAAGCACTTACAACCTGACAAATGCCTTAACTGTGGGAGACTTGACAAAAGAAGTGTACTTCTGGAGGCTGGAAGAACCCACAAAGCCTGTGTTACTGACATACAGCTTCCCACTATAAATATCTTTCACATCAATATTGGTCTTCAGATGAGTTCACCAAGAACGTAACATAGAGTTACACCTTGACAGGATTCATCCTAAATCACATCTTTGTCTGCCTTTCTTAATACAATGGAGATCCACTTTGCATTAAAGTGACAAAAGGGTATGATTTAAATTCTTAACACAAGGCAATTCACAGATGAAATAACCGAGCAGCGTATCTCTTTCTGTACAGGTTTTACAAGGCACTTGTCATTGGTGACTGATACTGAATACACACTCCCATTAAAAAAATACATCATCTTTCTAATTAATATTTTTCAGTGTCTTGAAGGTGGAAATGTTGGGAGTCAGGTGGGGGTAGGGTTTTTTTCAGTGCCATTACCATTTTGGGAGCTTTCTTGGACAAATCTGTCAGAGACAGACCACTGTCCTGTGATATGACAGAAATAATAGAACAGGTTTTGCCTTTGCTTGACAGAAATTCGAGTCTCCCAAATAACAGCGAAGAGAAATGGGCCAAATTCTGTTAACTGTACTCAGTACCTTTAGTAGCAGAATTCAGAGAATGAGTGCAGTCACAGGATATGGCTCACGGCACTTTTCATTCTCATTCATCTGTATGACCAAGATAAGCAGGTCTTAGCACACCAAAAAAACCCCTAAAAACCTAAAATGACACTTTTTGGGGTTTTTTTTCTACTTGAAGAAATGCCCTTCAGCTACGACCCACTGCATTTCTGTCCACGAAAACTAGACAGACTACAATTCCAACAGGTTAAATTTTGCATAAAATGTAAGTGCCTGAGAAATTTTTGATAAGCCAACAACTAAATTATCAGGTTTGGTTGAATTAGTACTTAGAAAACAGAACAATATCTATTAGTTCAGAAAATTATCACATTTTTTAAACATTATTTCATAAATACTAGAGTTTTTAATGCAATCTTTTTCATAATCCAAAACTGATCATCAGTTATTTCTTGCTGATTATTTTCTGATTTAAGAAAAAAGTCCCAATTTTTCTATCAGGGAGTCATTGCAATGATACGTGATCCAGATGGCCCATCACAATACAATCAATTAGAAAAGAAAGCCCAATGAAATGAAGAGTTTGAAAGTACAACAATATAAGAATTATTCATTGAAATTACCCAACAAAATGCTTTAAAAATAGACAGCCTTCAAGGAACATCACTATTGACGATTTGGTAAATTTTCTGAGCATTAAACTTTATGTTTAGAAAACAGACCTAAAAACTGAGGCAATGTCCTTTAAAAGAATATCATAACCTAGAAAGCCATTTTCCTGCAGGAGCCTGAACAAAAGGACAGAAGGAATTTTATGTTTTGCTAATTACTCTTGTATCTGCTTTTCCCATTGTGATTGTGTGAGGATTTCATATTATACTACATTTTATCTATGCAGTTCATACCACCTCCACTGTATTTTTTCAAGCATTGCAGCCTTATTCAAACTTTTTATTTCAAAAGCACTTTTATGTTGAAAAATACCACACATGCAAAAGTCCTTTATTGTCTTCACAAAATTGCCTCCTGTGATCTTCATTGAAGTAATGTAGTATCAGAAAAGAGATCTCTTTCCTTGTAATTTTGGAAGATAAATGGCCTTCATACAAAGCAAAATCTCTACAAGCCTGTGGCCACTAAACACTTACACTACATCTTTAAATCAGTATTAGTCACAGATTAAACCCTTTGAGTTTAGGCATCAAGACTTCTTTGCAACTGCATAGAGTATGAAATGCCCTGCTACAGGGGTGCTAAAAAATGGGTCCTCCAAGGATTAAACACATACATTCCTTTACAATGCACTAGAGAAATCATTGGGTCATAATCTAAGTAACAATATGCATAGCAGAAAGCTCCACAGATGTATTTTATGAAAACAGCAGTTTTGTTTTCTCAGCTCTGCCCAACTGATATAATCAGTCTTGACAGGCAAACTAATACAGTCAACTTTAGAACAGGCTTCTCTCTAAAATTTTTGTCTATTATAAACAGAAAGTTACTGATATTTCATTCTCTAACACTGTTACTGTATTAGTTTCACAGGTTTTGTTATCCTCCCGGTCATCTAAAACATTTGCCATTAAAATTCATGTCCTTTCCTGCACTAGCTTACATCTCATCTGAGCTGGAAGTAGGCTGCCACGACAACCACAGATGTTTTCAATGGCACATGACAGGAAAAGCCTGTGAAGGAAAGTATACAGCAGCAGCATAGCACAGGACCAGCTCACACATCAAATTTATTTGTGAGGAGTATCATGCACAGCCTGTGCAGGCAGTCATGCATCCACCATGCCCTGCTCAAGGCTTCCCACAGTTCCCATCATGTGGGAACTCTCCTATTTAAGAGAGACATCTTTGATGATGATAACTGGTTTGTGTAACACTTTTTTCCAAAGTGTCTCTTCCTTTCCTTAAAACTGTAAGTAAATTGGTGCACATCTTCCTGACTGACCAGGAAAAATAGGAGGGGGATGAGCAATGTGTTTTAAAACTGCACTTTCCACGTGGTTTTTCAGGTCCTGAGGGCCGTAACAGGTTCTAAGAGAGCTGCCTGTCTCCCAAAGGTCCCATTTACCAGCACAGTGCCTGTGCCCAGCCCCAGCTCCTCCTGATCCTGGCCTGACTTCCTGTGCCAGTGCTGACCCATCATCTTTTGCCTTATCCCTGGGCTGTGGATCCCACCTGTCACCAGCACAGCTAGCTCACCAGAGGACTTAAAACCACCATTCTGCTGGTGATGGGGCCATCCCCAGACCCACCCTGTCCTCCTTCAGGGGCAGCACGGATGTGTGTTTCTGCACTGTAACATTTGAGACCACTGAGAATGTGTTTTAGGACATTTATTTTCCTGGCAAAGAGCAAAATGTCACTACTCGCTGAAATGTATTGCTTTTGCTACAAAAGCACAACTGGTAACAGATCCAAGGTGAAATTTCTGGTTAAAATTTCCAAAGCAGTTGCTACACTACTGTAATCCTGAATTAAGCAGAATTTGACCCGAGATTCCTGTATCTCTGACAAGAGGCCAAGTCACTGATCTGTACATGCATCCCTGTGGACTCACACATGCAGATTTTCCTGTTAAGGTTTATTTAACTGTAAGATATGAGTGGGAAGCTGATTGCATGACAGAGAGAAGTTTGAGGGTGGTGGTTGGGACTTCTCTTGGGTTGAGGGAGGTGAATCTGATTCTAATAAAAAAGGTGGAAACTTCAAAGTTCTCAAAGGAAGGAATTGGGGAAAAGGCCTTATATTGAAGTGGTTAACCCACAGGGAGAAGCCAGTGCCCGATTCCAATTTACCAATTTCTGCCTAGTCAGTGTACTAACAAGAAGTCCAAAGGAAAACTCAGTAGGAAATCAGTCATATTTTCAAAATGAGTAACTTCAAGCCAAGCCATCCAAGATGACTATACGAAATTAGCTCAGCTGGTTAGAGATTGGTGCTAATAAGGCCAAGATTGTGCACTCAATCCCTCTGTGGGTCATTTCCTATGGAGTTGGTCTTGATGATCCTTGTGGGTCCCTTTAACTCAGAATATTCTGTGATTTCTCTGGCTTTCGTCGAAATTCAGTCATTTTACTTCATAAGCTACAATTTTGAAAACTTGGCAAATCTCAGTCAAGACATCTTTCATCAAAAACACTGAACATGATCCTTTGAGAAATAGTAACACTTCATGATAAGTGAACTTTTATTCTCTGCCTCATCTTTCATTTCTAGTGCTTGCCATAAAATATCTATATGTGTCTGCAAATGTTGCTTCTAGGGAGAGTACTGTGGGGACAACCTTTCATCTACATGCAACGCTGTAAAATGGATGAAAGAAGAGCCAGGGCAGCACCAAGTGGGTCCTGGTTGAATGAGACAGTGATCCCCACACTGCAGCTTGAAAATTGCCATTTAAGAGTATATCCTAGGTGCATCCCTCGAAATCATAACACTATGGAAAATACTCCAGGCTCCTCCAAGACTACAAAAGTAACAAGAGGTCTATATGATCTATTTACTCTTTCATCTGATTTACAGAAATGGCTCTTGACAGGAGGCAAGTTGATAATAAAAAGCGAAGCTTTACGACTCTCCTTTCAAGCACATCTTTAGAAGTTGTCTCTCTTTTCTCCCCTCCATTAAGTCATAGATCTAAAGACTAAAAAGGAACCGAAGAAGTGGCAAGATCTAACGCCTGTTGGACTAAATACGTAAATTATGAAATCAAGTCTCAGAACTGGGAGATCTTAACTCAGACTACTGGTAAATCAAGAAAGTGATGAAAGCAGCATCCCCCTCTAGGAAGGGGGCTGATTTTATCTGTGACATTTCTAGCCCTCAGAAGTCTACAATATTTTTCATATAAGATCAAAGAAAATGCATTAATATTTGCATATGGTTTGCTGTATATTTCCCCCCTCTATTAGCATCTCCCTCACTCCCCAACTTCAAACGCTGGATAATACTGAAATCTTTAGTGTAAAGGAAACAAAAAACCTTCCAGTTCAGATAACTAAAATGCATATTGAAATTAATGGGAATCATTTGATTCCTTCCTGTGACAAAACAAAAATCAGACATTTTCTGGAAAAGAAGCATCTTTAATCTCCCAGGTGGAACATGAGAGCAGAGAAGTGTGATTCCATAATGAAAGCCTTTTTTATTCTCACAGTTTTCTGCATGCAATTTTTGCAGTGTTTGTTTGTTTAGCTAGGATTTGTCTTATGTCATTTGAATTTCTTAAACAAGCATTTTGCTTTTATTTTAATACAATTTTATGATAATTAAAAAGAAATTGTTATATTTAAACGATTTCTGCATGATTAGCATTAGAGAATTCAGCCCAAGGAATTAATGAGAGTATTGAATTAAATGTGTCAAATGCATCCAATTTTTAAAACCTCAACACAAAAAACACAGAGCACAGAAGTTATTTTGTCTGCATAAACTATGTTCAAAAGCTTAAAGCTGTTTCATTATATGGTGCTTTTTAAAATCTGAGATGGGGTTACTCTTTATTGTATCTCAGACCCGTAATGAGGGTTTTTATTAAGATGTTGATATTTTTCTATTGTGAATATATATTTTCACAGTGAACCAAAGCTGGGATGTGCCTTGCAAGGATTTATGAATGTCAGGTGGCTTTGTCTAGGTGACTTTAGTTGTCTACTTCTACTTTACAGAAATGAAGAGCTCTTCCCCAGTATAAGCACACAGCAACCCAGTTGCATTCAAGCCCTTAGCGAGGCTGCACTAACACACGATGCCAACCTCACTTCTCTACCCAGCCTGTTTCTTATGCAGAAAAAAACCCCTCATAGCCCCATTCAACAAAACCAGAACTTTTTTCTCTCTAACCCATCAACTACCAGACTAACATTTCAAGTCACGTAGAAGTGCTGAAAACATAACAGAGAGAGTCACACACGCAGGAAAACCACCATGATTGCTCTAAGAAACCAGTACTGCAAAAATACTCCTGTTTGGTCCACACAGGTTATTAACTTCTTAGTTTAATATTGAATATCTTCCAAAGGGTGGGTTGCAGGAATAAAACAAAATGTTACGATATTAAATCAAACTCTTGGAGAAAAGTCAAGCTTTTTACTTTCTCAGCTACTTTCTGCCTGTCAGAGTGATGATTTATGTTGTTAATGTCTGTTTCTCCATACTGAAGACCCAAGCAAGACCATCCACAACACAGTATTCACGTGCTTCTGACAGGTAAGCCAGCTCAAACAGAAGGCAAAATTCTCCTGACAGAAAATCTAGCCACTTCTATCATTTCTTATTGTAATATTGCACATCTTTCTTACTGAGATAAAACACACGTAATATAACGAGTTAATAATTCACAGATGTCTTCTGAGAAGATTAAGTATCAACACTTGTCAGTTCACAACCAAAAAGCAAAGGGCTAATTAAGAAATTTCCCACATTTTGAATTTTCCACAGCCATCAATGAATGTAATCCATTCATTATCAATTGATAACGGAAGTAAAATTTTTCAGGCTAAATTTATTGATGGAATTTTTTTGCAAATAAGAAAAAAACCCCATTATATTTACTTGTCATCAATAGCAGATCTGGGAGAGTTCAAGTAAAAGCTTTTCATTAAAAACAGTGTAATTTTCTTATCTCAGTGCCTTTCCAAAAGTATGGATAATAATTAATGCTGTATGACATTAAGCACACTGGTTAAATCAAAAATCCTATTACATACTTAGGAAAAATTAGCTGTGGAATGACGTAAGACACAGCTTTCAGCTCTTAACAATCTAGGAGGAGTTATTGTTCAACCATTCAGAAAGTCCAAATTATATATAATACTGCTAAACTTCATCCTTCTCATGAATCTCTCATGGATTGCTCTCAAGAGACTGGTAAGGAAGCAGGGTATTGGGTTCCTTTATTGATGTTACAGTAGAGACATCCATAGCACAAAAAAAAAAAAGGTTTGCATGACTGAATGTGAAGAAACATAATGGGAACTAATGAAGTACCACATTTTAATGTCCTTGTTTCAGATTTGTTGAGGGCAGCAAAAAAAAAAAGGGACTGTATTTCTTTTCTATACGAATGTATATAAGGGTTCAGTATGGTATTGGAATATTTCCCGTGATGTAGCCAGTAAGTAATGTTTGTCTTCTAAAGGCTGATAATCTGTAATTCTTTCCAAACTCTGCCTTTAAGACTAACCAGGAGTCTGTCATTTTGTAGGACATCATTTCTCATCCTAAATGACTTGGGCAGACAGCTATTCTGGATGCACAGATTTAAGGACACAGCCATAAATATATGAATATAAGCAAGTTACATATAAATATAAGAAAGAAGATTTTACATGTTCAAACCTATTTATAGAAACCCATAGGAAGAAAAACATCTTTCCATCTACATTATAGGGATTTGGGCAAAGTGAGGATTAAATATATTTAACTAGATTTTTTTTTATTTAACTTAAAGGCAGCATGAATCAAAATACATGAATAAATAACCTTTTAAATTCTCAAAGGTCCTTTAAGGCTGCCTACCCACTGCACAGACGTCAGAAGAGGGAGGCTGGGCAGGCATCCTGGCAGATGGTTTCTCTGCAGAAGGGCTCTTATTTGGGAGCAATGGGTTTCCATGCCCCACGCTGCTGCAGAGCATTGTTTCCCTGGAAGGTGTTAATGGCAGCCAGCGAGGATGCCTCTGATACATGGGAAATCACGGCCTTTGCAAGCAGATGTGCATGCTAGCAGCTCTTTGTTCGGAGGAATTAAGATCTTTAATAGAGTAAACCTGCTGAAACAACAGAAAGCCATGTGGGGAGGCCCAGGGGACTGATTGGAAACATCGAGTCCTGTATTGACAGGAGGTAGATGGGTTGGAACATGTAGGCAGAAAACCACCAGGAAGCCAGAAAAACAGATGTAGGCTTGACCTGGAGAATAGAAATACACCTCCCTGGGTGCAGGAGTGAAGGGAAAAAAATGGGTTTAAAAGTTTCCATTAAAAAAAATGTTCACTATTATCCATTTCTGCTCTGCTTAGGAAAGGGGGATACAGTCACTCCAAATGACTAAGGATGTGCCAAAAAAATGCCTGACCAATATAAGCAGCTTCTCCTCCTCCAGAAAAAAAAAAAAAAAAAAAAAAAAAAACCACTAAAGCCCAGCTCCCAGCAAAGAGCTGAAAACAACAGTTTACAGTGTCCAGCCCACAATGACAGAATTAATTTCTTCAAAAGTTCAAAGGCTGGGTCAATTTCCCATTGCAAGCCCCAGCCATAACGTCTTGCTTCAAAAACCTAAACCACATCCTTCTCGATGGCTGGTTCTGTCTGGAGCTGCCTGTCTGTTTCCACAGCCACATGGGCCACAGTGAGGCCCCTGAGCTTGCTATGCACCCACAGGACAAGTTCATCAGTCCTTTTTTTTACCTGGCAAATGTCTCTACCACAGAGGCACTTTGGGATGGGTGGTGCACCCACTCCACCACAAGTCACATCCCTGGTACCAGGAACTTGGAGGAACATTCACCAGAGTCACTGTGACAGCAATCTACTCAAATGTGAAGGGTATAGGAGGTACAGCCTGCTCTGCATCCCTCCAAGCCACCAAAACCTAAAATCATAGAAAGGTCTTAAATGGGCCTTAAATATCATTTCATTCCCTGCCATGAGCAAGGCCTGTCTTGGCCTTGGACACTTCTAGGGATGGGGCATCCACAACTTCTCTGTGCAAGAGAAATAAACATGGTTAAGAATGCAGATACACAACAGTAGATACCCTTTACAGACTGATTAAATACAACAACCAACCTCTTGACTCAGGTGTGTGGATGCACAGACAGGCTGCTGCCTCACACCACACGTATGATTTATAAATGAGACCATTCTAATGAAGATGGAGTCTTCCTAAATCAAGTCCTGCTGAGGGCAGTGACCTTAGGGAAAGTTTGCTACCTATGATTTAGGTATTTGCAGGCAGATTTATAAAAAGAAAAACTTCATAAGAGAGTGGACATCAGCTGTCTGAGGCACTTTTATAAACCCAAGCATGGGCTGAATACTTCAGAACATAAATAAGCTGTGGCAAATCAGGCCCTTCAAATCCATGCTGCCATTGAAAGCCAATGGGGCCTATTAGGGAATACTTTACTACAATTTTTCCAAGTTGTTTGCTGTGCATCTAACTCGTTGTGTCTCACTGTACTGCTGTCACATGAAATATTAATAACAGCAACTACCAGTTAAACACTAAACGTATACATTTGTGCTGCACTTGCTCACACTTGACATGACCATAATATCTAATCTAATGCCAGATGATGAGCTTGATGTTCCAAAGCTTGATTTCTCCCTGGATAAATTCACTAGGAAGAGGGAGTAGAGAGAAGAAAAAATGCTGGTAAGCTTTACACTGGATGTACTGTTGACAGCACAAGAACATGTTTATTTTTGTTATTCCATCTGGTGCTCATTATAAGCACCACAGTTTTGGATGAGTTACGGCCAAACGATCTAGCTATCAATAAAACATGGGCTTTCTGAATCTGCAGCAACATGAGACATAAGAGCAGTAATCTCCTGTTTACTGATGGTGTGTTATGCAACATTATTTTTACTCAACCCCAACTATTGGAAAATTAAAACAACTTTGATCACTTTTGGAGGTTCTGGGCTAAGATTTCCATTTGTAACTATCAATTATTTAAAGAACAGTTTTAAAGGGTTTTTAGAGGTTTAAAAAAAAAAGCCCAGTAATTTAAGCAGCAATGGCAGATGATTATAAGACTTAAGCCTCATATGGAATAAAAAGTCTGTATAAAATAGTCACATTGCCATCTACTGACAGCTCTTTATGAAAAGGCTTACAGTTTTTATTAGCTGCCTGACTATATACTTAATACTCTTCCTCTTGGCATAACAGAAGCACGAAAATTAGGGACGTACAATATATGTTGTTCAGCACATCCCACTGCAATAATCCTGCTTCTGTTTGAATCCATCTGAATCCATTCAGGCTTTCACAGTTACATACTGCAATTAGACACGTTTATTAATGGCATTATTGCTCAGTATTTCATAGGAGGTAAAACTGTTTTCAAGAAAGTAACTGCAGAAGGGTATGTTAATAAATCTGGACTATGAGCACAGTACACAGGGACCTGCTAATAGGATTTCCATAATAACAGCATTTATTTCACTGCATATAATACCAATCATAATACCAATCACTAGAAACCCCAGTATTCTTATTATGTGAAAAATGGGATTCATGTAAAGAATACATCATATAGACTAAAGTGTTGCTGATGCACCTGCATATTAAAAATCTTTTATCTCATCTTTATACTGAAGTACATTTTGGCCCAAGACTTAATGCCCTAGTTGTTAAACCAGCAACATGTAATTGCACTTTAAAACTGAAGGTAGGTCTCATATCTGTTCTACCTTCTTGCAACACGGGTCAGTGGATCCTAAAAATGACCCGTAAATGAGGTGATGCAGTGCTCTTCCACAGAAGCAAATGTAACAAGCTGGGATTTCCTTGCTGTAACCCAACCAGCACATTAATACTCTGCACAAACTGAAGGCCTCCCTTAGATTCTCAGTGCTTTATTTCCTGCTAAGAATTTCTGCATGCTCTCTGATCTATGGCATAAGGTGATTTTTCTTCACCCTTGCCTCTTAATTATAGCATTCAAGTTTGAAAGCAGAAAAAAAACCCAACAAAGTAGTCTTGTCTACAGTAGCTCTGCCCAGTTTTTCACACCTCCAAATCTGTCATTCACAAAAGAGTTTCTAAAGCTCTACATTGCCTTTAAGACTTCAGATTTTGTCATTTCTTACACTCATTTGAACATATCCCAGTGTTTTATCTTTTCTGGGAAATCTTGGCATACAGAAGAGCCCAGAGAAGGTGGCACCCTACGGAACACAGGGCATTGAAAACAACTGCTGGGAAAGTTCACACCACTGAATTTCAAGTGCCTCCTACAGGCTTGCTCCTTGGCCAAACCAAGGTACTAGAGAAATCTATCTCCATGTCACAGAATACCTGAGGGTGAGGGGTTAACCCAAGTGCCACTCACGGCTCCACAGGCACAGTCCTTGCACTGTTACCTGATCAGTCAGCAAACCCAGTATTTTTTTAGACAACTGAAAGTAGTATCAGCTAAAAAAGAGGAATGCCTCCCAGAAAACCAAGTTAGTTTCAAAGTATAGTAAGCAAACAAAGCATACCATAACCTAGAATGAGAATTTACAGAAACAGGTCCTGACTATTAACCCCTTCTGTACTCAAGCCTCTGAAAATTAAGTCATCTAAGAGCATTTGTAAAGATCCAACAGGAACTCTGTTGCATTCTTATGTCCTGTTTAACCACTGGTAAGCAATCCTGCAACCTCAGAGTACCTGGGAATTTTTCTGGATGTTGTTTCATAGGACCTATATGAGTCTATTCCACAAATCTTACCATACCTAAGTATTTTAATTGTCTCCTTTTCCAAAGCTACACAACCACTTAAATATTTTTAGAGCTATTGAGCCATATCTAATTACCCCTCACTCACTGTCATATCTGTAATAACTACAACTAAATGTCAGGACAGAATGACTGGCATGCACACAGCATGAAGGCCCAGGCACGCTGCTGCAAGGTAATGCCACATTTGGCTGAAATTTCATTTGGTTTACAGATACACAACCCAACAGCCAGATTCACCACTCTGCAACTCTCCATTTTGTCTTCCTGTCCAGTGGTTGCTGGTAGTAACGTCACCCTGAAATGAAGGTCTTGCAATTCATTGACTGCAGAAGAAACTATGAAAGGCACTCCTATCTCCTTTTTTAAAGGATACACTTTTTCTAACAAAGTCCTATACACAGTGAATTGAAACATATTGCACAAAATTCATAAAATTTCCCACTGCTATAATTTAAGGACAGTTGAATGGAGATGAGTTCTCTAAGAAAAAAAAAATATTTCTTCCTTTAATAACAAAACAAAAATAAAAGCTGGCATATGTTTCCAGAATAAGATACATGCTACCCTAAAATTCAAGGTCAGCATCAAATTTCACAAGTTTTCCTTAAATGTAACCATCCTCTCAACTTCTCTTCTTAAAAGAATGAGGATAAGCACTTTTAATATTGAGGCCAAAAAAAACACCCAAAAAACCAAAACAAAACAAAAAAAACCCTTCCAAATTTAAATGCAAATTTATTTTTTTTGCAAAAACCATATAATCCTAGTGGCAGAACTAGACCAGTTCATTTCACTAGAATTGTGACTCAGAAGCACAGGGAGATAAACTACAGAACCTTCGGACAAGTGTAATAATTCTTCTCTTAAACAGCTCAAACGTGGATTTTGCAGCTGGTGTTGAAGAGGTTTGGATGGGGTTTGGTTTGGTTTAGTTGGTTGGATCTTAAACCATGTATTGATATCTCTTTTGCAGAAATAGAACAGCCCAAAGAGTGAAAAGCACTACTTGTAGTGTTTGAACAAATTTCCTCAAGCAGAATCACCTCAGACTTCACCGCTCATCCACGTTCAGGCTCTGCTCTCTGTGGGAGAGGCTGATGAGCTGAAAAGGCCAAGCAAGGCCCAGGACCCAGGAAAAAGTGTGCAAGGAACACAATCAATCAATTAGTGCCATTCAGAAATGGAATTACTTTGTTTGTAATGCAGAGAACACACAGCAGTGATAAATTATTACTTTTACACTGTAACAGCATCTGCTGCACACAGCCTGAGGGGCTGAGATCCGGCTTTGATCTACATGGCTCACATTGGAAAAAACAACGTAATCCAGATACCTGTAGGATTCTCACTTGCATGGCTTTAAAGAAGCTAGAAAAATAATACTCTCAAAGAATCACTGCTTTTGTTTTCTTTTTTCTTTTTTTTTAAGGGGGTTGCTTTCTGTTGCTTTGACAAGTAATGGAGGAAAGAACAAGGAGGAAAATGTCTATTGTAGGAGGAACCACAAGCTAGACACATTTGTGTTTTCCACTGTTTCTGTTTGCCATGGATAAACACAGAAAAATATATGCAAGTCATGGCTGAATGAGGAAAGAAAACAGTTAATGATGATAGAAACCAACTTCTGTGACTGATATGAGAGAACCTCTCTCAGCTGTTTAATTTTAGAATAATTTCTGTAAGGTTAAAAAAGCCAGCAAATTCCGTGGTGTCAGAAGTGTCACTTCTGCAGTGCAGAAGGTCATGTCATTCAGTACAGCATCCTGGGAGAGCCTCTGAATTAAGAGTTTGGTCTTTGAGTACCTGCAACTCATTAAAAACTGATTTAAAAGTCTCAAGGTTTCAAAGCCACTAACAGCAGCAAATAGAAGTTTGGAGAGTGCATAGGAATGGTACAGCCCTGAGGGGCTTGTGTTCCTGCTTCTAAAAAATCTCTTGATCATTGTCCATGCTTAAAATAAAAACTATAAAAAAACTTTGCAAAATTAAGCTTTAAAGAATATTTCTCCAAAGATATTTTGAAAAGCTTCAAAGTAAAAAAATTGTTTAATTGTGTGCCTTTAGCACCTGAATCTGCATATGCAAAAGAAACAATACAAAAGAGAGGCAAATTATTTTTTTTTTTAAGATATTCACACACACACAAAAGTTACTTGGCTTTCAGACTCATCCATACTTGAGTATGAAATGCCTTTGGCAGTGAACTGAAGGCACAAGAGACAACACAGGGTGTAACTGTCATCATGAATGTCTTATAACACCAGTGGCCAGAACAAAATGCCTTTGAAGGCTGCCCTGAGTGACAAGACACTTTAAGAAAAGACAGGAAAATCAAAGGGCATTGTCATTGAGTAAGTCAAACTTTGTTTTGATTGTCTGCAAGGTCAAGATATTTGCATTATATTAAGGGTTCATTAGCACAGACAAGCATTAGCTGTTACAGGCTGATTTTTTTTGTTTTGAAGGTCTAAAATAATAAAGTCCCACAGAAAAGCAAAATGCTGGCCTGCCAAGGGATCTCAGTATGATCTATGTCCCAATCTCTTTGTTACAATGGAAACAGTGCATATTGAGTAGCTAAAGTAATAAAACAAAATTCCAGTTATAGAAAACTTTCTAAACAAAATTTCAGCCCCAGACGTTTTATTAATTTTAACATGTATTGCATATAAAACTTATAATTATTTAAGCACTAATTATTTAGCAGGAAAATCAGCCTTACTTTTTTACTATGGATATTGATCCAGCAAATATCTAAACGTTTCTGCTTAACTGCTTAGAAAGTAGTTCCACACTGAAAAAATTAGTCCTATCATATTTTTATAATCATTTTACACAAAGTTTAGAGAAAGAGGTGTGACTGTCTGTCCTCTAAAAGAATTTACTGCTCCTGTTTGCTCTAAGACACTGAAGAGCAGATAACATTCACAACGGGGTAAGAAAAGGAGATGTAAATCACAAATGGGACAAAATTCACAATCTTTACTGCATAAGCTACAACACCTTAGTCATAAAAGGCGGAAAATTGTAAACTGATTTAATTCATCATCTTACGTTCACTCTGGTACCCAAGTGGTATCAATCACAATTTATTAATAATCATGAAAATACATGACATTATGAATATGTCCTTCAGCAGGGTAGGAAGCATCATGATTGCAAATGACTCGTATACAAACCTAAGCCCTACCTTGAGAACACTGAATACCTAACAAATCTAATTATTAGACCAAGGTCTAATCTTGCATTCCTGACCCTTCTGAGCTGCATGATGCACCCAGTGCAAATCTGTAACATGCAACACATCTGCCAACACAGAAATCATGCACCTTACAGCTCGAGTGCTTGGGAGCACTGATACTCCTTATGACAAGTTTTTAAGGAAATAATGCTACGCCTGTCAGTGGAACTGAGAAGAAGAATACATTAGACTGACACAAACAGAATCATCCTGCCAAACACTGCATCCCAGAACTGGAGGTGGAAAGATGTAAAAGGCAGGCAGCATAATGTGCAAATTAGTGGCCTTGTCCTGGAGCCAGAGAGACTTAGTGTAACCAGCACCAATTTTCTGCCCAAAGGAACTAAGAACACTGGGGTGTGAATAAGTTCAGTGTCAAAATATCAAATGATTGCCCACAAACACATACCATGAAAATAAAGTGTTTTCTTCCTCTTTATTTTCACAAAATCACCACCAGCTTTGATTTGTGCTTCATTTCAAGCCATGCCAAGAAACACGATGCACAACAAATATGAACTACAGACATGTTTACCCTCTTATGTTTCCAGATGTCTCAGTATTACATGCCAAACCTCCTGCTCTTTCAAAACACTACCTCTAAATTTTCAAAAGTCCACTTCCTTTCCATGCTGTGCTTTGTGGTGGAGAAAAAGCACTGCATTTGGAATGCATGTTTCAGAATAATTAAGGGCTATTTCCAATCAAAAATTCGATCAAATTCAACATTTGTAAGTGTTCAGTAGCAAAAAGAAACCAAGTGACAACAGTGGCCTGTTAAAATATGTGGTAGCAATATTATGATTAATTGCAACTCAGAAAAGACAGAAGTGCCCAATAAATATTTCTGCTGCATACTTCAGAGACAAAGGTGTATGCCCCAGGATTGATGAAACACTTTCCTGTATTGAGTCAGGAATATGTTAGCTAGCAGCTTTTGAAGTCTGACATTTTTAAAATCAGATCCAGATAACTGAAGGGTTTTAAAAAGAACCAGCCAGGCAGCTTTCTAGGCTGTCAGTGAGTTCTGTCACACTGACAGTCCCAGAAGACTGAAGAGTTGCATCAGTATGACAGGATAGAGCTTTACAAAGTCTCATAGTAATTATCAGGGTAAAACATTGAGAAAAACAGAAATTTAGCTTCTAAAAGTCCATCTAATGCGCAGTGGTAATTCCTGCATCTTCAAATCCAAAAATCAGGATCTTGTGATTGGTATCAGAAGCAGAGGTTTGAACCAGAATTCTGGTACAAAATACTTGTTTACAAGAATGTTTTAAGTTCTGTCTCTTTGTACACTGAAGAAGTGAACTGGAATAATTACCTCTCACAGCATCAGAATCCTTTCATTCATCCCATTCCAAAGATTTGTCTTGGAAGAACACTGCTTGCATCTGTACAGGTTAAACAAAACATTCCTCCTCCATTTTCACGGTTTCTCTCTGCTTCCTGGGTGAGATATTTCCACCACACAAATATACCCCTTTGGGTATCAATAATCAGCCAAACTTTCCTCACACAGAACATCTGGATTTCTAACTAGCTGCCTTTGTTTTGGATGTAAATACTGTATCTCATAGCTACCATAAAATACAGGGTGATAATTAATTCCAACAGTGTCTACTAGATTAACCCAATTTACACTACTATATTCAACTAAAGAGGGACTTTGTGCATAGCAGTAACGATAATGCTCATTGTTTTCAGCACATTTTATATTAGTCTAATTGGCAAAAGTTCCCATAACTGCAATAAAAAAAAAATTATAAAGTAACTTTATAAGCAGTGAAGGAAGGTGTAAAATTTTATTTCTTGAAATGACTTGGCTATGAGTATTTTAAAAGTGATGTGTAATTAACTAACAGAGCCAAAAGACTGCAAAATTATTTAAATTGAACATGAAGGGCAATGCTTAAGTATCACAGGCTCAGCTGATTCTTTCCAAAAGAAGTCCAGGTAGTGAAGGTAAAGGTTTTCTCTCATCCATTCATTCTTGGATGACTTAATCCTGTACCACTGAAAACATGAAAGTCTTGCCTTTGTTGTTTTGCTTAAGAACTAGATTTTCATGTACTAAAGAGTTCATTGCTCCCTGCACTCCTCCTGGGAAAAACCCTAGCTTGAACATTCGGAGACATTTGCCTTTCAGTCCTGTTCTGCTTTCTGAGTAAATCTGAAAATGCTCCATTAAAGAAAACCATACTAATCCTATGTCTATATCCTGTAAACTTTCTGGAACATTAAGTATCCAAAGTACTCATTAAAACGGGACTGAATTTCTGTAGATCACCATGAAAGGATAAAAATAAGTTCTGACACTCAGTCAAGAACATCCCAGACAAATCCTGAAAATCTGTGTTTTTCAGGTCAGTATAAATTTAGGCACTTACCAATAACAGCAATATTGCCATATCTAGCATAATATAGATATAGCACATATAAATAGGAAATGCTAAATGGAACAGAGAGAGTACGAGGACAACATGATCACAAAGTTTTTCACAGACTGATGGGTTTCTATTTTTAAACACATTTATTTTAAATCAGGTTAAATCACATACAACTCTGATCTTTCTGAGGTAGGGCTCGAAGCAAAGAACGGGACTAGAATATAGAGTTCACATAAGGATTTTCAAGTTTAAACAACAGCACCGAAAAAGAAATATGGGTCAAAAGAGCAAAGTTCAAATATGGTATGTTTGAAAGCGTGAATAAAAGACAAAACTATGCAATTTTGAAACAAATCTCAAATTAAAAATAAACGTTTTTAAAAAAAGTTCTCTTTCCACTATGTATTTGGCATTCTGACCTTCTATGCATTACAAAATCAGTCTTTAAAGCAATTAGATTTAACTGTCCTGGAAACCACAATGGATCAATTCCTGCAACTTTCAAGTTCAGCCACAGCCTCAATGACACCTATAGATTGTGGAGCTCCTCTTCTGAGCAGTTTCTTGTTTCTGCTATATATGAAAACCTAAGAAGCTCTCCAACATGAATGCTGTAAAAATGGCACCCTTCTGAGTGTATCTTCAGCTGTCTTTAACGCTTTCTTTTGAATGAAAAGGATGGTTATCTGCAAGCATTGAGAGGCCGAGTTCAGACACGGAGCAGAAAAGTAAGGAAATGCCAAATTAAACCAAATTACTAAAACCAAAGATTCCATTTTCCCCCTCCTGCCAGTAGGTCCCAATGAGAGAGAACCTCCACTGCCAGGTTAGAGGTGTAAAGTGGCAGCAGTGGGAGGAGGGATGCACATCAAGCTAATGGTGAGCAGGGTCTCTGCATTCCCTTTGAAACCCTTCTCCATCACTCTTGCCCAGTCACCCATGGGGGGCACTGAAAAACAGGACTATGAGTGTAGCCTCTGCACTTCCAGGTTATCAGTATCAACCTGGCATTCTTCTACATGAACATTTACATCTAAAGTGTTTGATTCATGTGTCTCTTTTTCACATCACTTCAGGATTTCTATGTTTAGAGAGTTAGTTATTCAAGTTTATCTTCTAATAAAACTCAGCTGTCAGCTTAAAAGCCTTCTTACATTCTTTGGGGTGCTCACTACTTAGAACAGAAATAAACAGGTACAACCCAAATTTCGGAATGCCTAGTTAAAAACACATTAAGCTTATTTAGTTAAATTGCTCTTATGTTTTTATCTGCACATAAAAGCATACAGGTAAGAGCACTGCATACCAACTCTTCCTTCTCTAAAAGGAAAAAAACATTTTGGAAAAGTAAATTCCTTCATACATGCATTCAATACTCACACTTCAAACACTGTATATCAATTTTTCTATTGGGAGGTGAGAACAGAGAGAAAAATAACTCAACTAGACACTACTGATGCACAGAAAAAGAAACTTGTTATAGCAAGGGAATTTTAGATGCAAAAGGAGTACCAGCAAATAATAAAAAAAAAATGGGTTGGGAGAAAACAGCAGCTTGTAGGCCATCTTTTGGAAGCTATTGAAACAAAAATCATGCTGAGCTCAATGTTTCAATGAACCTGCATGAAACAGCAGCTGACAGCTTTCTGGTTTTACTGTAATTATAAACAAGCACATTCCTGCATGCTCCTTGTCTGGGCAAATAATAGTACATCAACTGCAGGAGCAACAACTGAATATCCCAGGATATACACACTCAGTGGGCGTTAAAATATAGAAAAGTATTCATACCACAGGAGAATACAACCAAATATTTTAGATATGCAAACCTGCACGCAGATGGTAAAATGCAGAAGCAACAGCTATTAGAAGACAAGATCTACTTTAGAGCCAGCCCTCAGCTTCTGGGTATTAACTTTCAGGTAAAGAAAAGCAGACAGTAATGATGCTCCTAACAAAGCAAAGCAGGGCTCACTACAAAGATGTTGGACTTCTACAATGTTTTTTCCCTACCCCAAGTTATCTTGCTGGTCTTCTATATCTGGCTGTGAAGGGACACCATTTCCTTTTTGATTAGTTTTCTTTTAGACAGTAGCATTTTAAAGAGAAACCCAACTTATGGTGCATTATTGAGCTTCCCAGCTAGCAGAGGAGATCTGTCCTAAACCCAGAAAACCTTTTGTAATAATCTGTCAGAACTTCTTGTGTTAAAGTCAGAGTCACTACATATCACAGAAACATCCATGAGTCGCTGACTGATACTGCTCTACAAACATTATCAATGAGCAAGACACAGCCTCTGCCCATCAAAACTAAACCAAAGTTCACAAAAGTTCCCTGTTCCACTAAGATATTTTCTTAACCCTGTTCTGACAGGAAGTGAAGAGCAGTCAGCCTGATCTGAAAGGGTCCAGTAAATGGTAATTTCCTTTAGTGAACACTTAACTTATGCAGCAGAGAACAAAAGCCATCAAAGCACGTCTTGCTGCCATTTGCAGTGAGATCAACAGGGAGCATTAGACTGATCTGAAAACTGAACTGTGCTGGGCTGAGTGCCACTTCTTCACACCCTCAACAGATGAGAACAGTCACGTTTCATAAAAGGATGTTGTCACATTTCCAACAACATTTCTCTACAAGCACTTCTTCCTGAATACATTACTTTTATGAGCTTAGAGATGAACCATAAGTGGCACATTACATCAGTGGAGTGGAGTGCACAATATGAGAAATCAATGTTAGAAAGACTGAAATATTTAAAAAATTTTTAGAACCATAGAACAAAATCTGAAACAATAGTTCTGAAATACTAAATAAATCCCTAGATAAGATTTTTGCTCTTTCTTTAGAGTTTGGAAACTCAGGGAGATTTTATGGTCTGCTGTCAGTTGGATAATAATGCTGCACAGAACACTTGTTTTTTGTCCCAACAACCTATAACACTCCCTCCAAAAACAACTATTCTGTAATATGAGCAATGACCTCCAGTGGCAGTGGACTCATTTATTCTAGCTGAGTATCAGATCCTAAGTGCTTGAAATGTCTCAAGAGCCCTTTGAATGAGCAAAGACTGAGCGATTTTCACAAATTTGAATTAATAGCTAGTGTCAGATATAGTGACATGGATAGGTTCAGGATTAACACTGGGATGAGTTCATTTTGGTTGTGTTTATTTTCTTCCTTGGAGGGGACAAAGGGAGAGGTGTTTGATACTTTGCTTTACGATTTCAAGATCCAGATTGGAATGTCTCTGTGCATAATTTTATGTCAGTGACCCAAAAATATACATGCATGCACAATCTATCCTGCAGTACAGAGAAGAAAAAGGTATTTCCCAAACTCATAAAACAGAACACTAAGTAATTTGATTTCTAATACTTATATAGCTAAAACTAATCTGTTACTTCTATCATTGCTTCCTTGCACTTCATCCATGTAATGAAAATTGCTTTCTGAAAATGACCAAAGTTGCACCACTCCTCTCTTCAAAATTTGCTCTTGCCAGCTGGGAGGCTGCTGGTGTGCTGAGAGCCAGCAGCATGGTCTCAGCCATCCTGGGCTTCCTTGCCTGCACATATCTGCTCCCTCCTGCACCACTTACACTGCTGGATATTCTGGCAGCAGCTGCCTTGCTTTTCTTTGACATTTAACACCACCTTAATTCCTGAGCTAACATTCAGACTGCTTTTTATTAAGAGAGGAGTAAGCCAACATGGACTACTGGGAAGAAGCACTGCTCATACACCCTTCAGTCTCTTCCTTTAATTCACAGTAGTTCAAACATTTGATTCCCCCATGAGCCAACAACTCCTGAGGAGCACAGCAGAAAAGCTCAGCTCAGCCAAGAAAACTGCAAATTGATACAGCTCAGCAAAGAACAAATTGGGTACCAACGCTGGCGCAAGAGAGGAGATGTGGACAAGGGAGTAATCAACAAATTTATTCAGAGTTTTGGGAAGGGAAATATTATTTCCTTAAACACAGAATGTCAGTGACTTGATTTTGGGCATGACTATGCAAAAAGCTGCATCATGAGTGGCAAGCTGTGACCAGGGGTAGAAATGAAGAGCTAAAAATTTTTCTGCTGTATAGGATGTTTATGTATCTCCTCAAGAGAAAAACTTGCCTGGATTACTAGACAGCCTATAATTCACTTCTGTCTTTTATCTCATATTACCTACTTACAAATTTTGGAGCTAGGGCCCACCTCTTTCTATTACTTGCATGGAAAGTTTTGCTCTCCCAAATAAGGCCAAATCTGGCAAAGCTGATTTCCTTAAGCCTTCATTAACAACTGCTTTTAATTATTTCCACACCAACAGCTGCAAATCAACATTTAATGGCTTATTCAATGATCACTCTACCTACCAAGAATGTTTTGAGGGACTGTTGTAAGTCAGGTTTATACACTGACAGACACTTTATTGAAGCAAAGTTTGAAAACTTGTAGAACAAACTAATCATACCAGAGTTTCTAGCTGGTCAACATATTCCAGATCCCTGGTCATTTTATAGAAAAATAAACAGAAAATAGTTCTTTGCTGTAAATTAAGAGCATAATGAAAACTATTCCCATTGCAACTATGTTGAAATTTAGAGTGGATTTGATATGCTGGTACATTAAACATGGCAACTAATGAAATAAATATGAACAAATGTCAGGTTAGAACAGCCACAAAAATAGCTAGAATTAATATCTTGAAAATCATTAGTAGAAAAATAATTGATACAAATGCATGCTATTATTAACCAGTTTTTGTAATGAATCTATCAATATTGTTAAGGGATTTTGTTCCAATAATAACATTTCATAAAAATTGGAAAGCAAAATTATATGAGGACATAATTTTCCTAATTTATGAGTTTTTACTTGAATAAACACTGTTTTCAATTTTATCCTATTAGTCAGAACAAAAGCATTCAAGAAAATGGGTGATTTTTACAGCAAAGTAGAACTTTTGTGAATTTGCTGAAAGCTGTCTGGGATTAATTTGGTACACAGACTTGGAGGGAAATACAGACAGCTAGAAGAACATAAATGTTTTTTCAATTACAGAGAGCAAACCAGAGGCATGCACCATTAAAATACTGAAATGGTGAAAGCTTTCTGGTATGTCTGATTTAGGCATTCACCACAGAAGGAGGTGAAGTCTCCAAACACGAACATAATCAAGTAAAGAAGCAAACAACCGGTAGAATTTGGTATTTACAACTTCTCACTTGATATTTGATATTTACAACATCCTCACTTCCTACTAGAAGAATATTTGAAGAGCCCTGTTTTATAAATGCATACTTCAGAAAACTACTGCAACCATAGAAACTGTGCCCTTCTGTGCTATCTGTTTTATCTTCAACATTAGAGTTTATAGAGAAGAGAAGTATCAGCACAGAAAACTTATTTCATTTGCAGTAACTATTCTTCCAATCAACAGATTTGGTCATGATTCCATATTTAGGGTAAGAGCTTTTCCCATGGGAGTTATTTTAATATTTTCAGCATTTTAGGGAGACACAGGTTATTATTCTAACAAAATTTGAAGCATCTTTATTTCTAACACTCAACTGTCCTCATCATGATGAAACTTGGAACACTGATTTAGAATGCTTGCTTTGCCATTAATGAAATCAAGAAGACAGTGTTTATAATCTTCTTTTGAACTCTTGATTAAAATACATAAATAGATACATATTTGTGAGCATTTGATGGTTTTGATCTCCACACCTGACACTTTGATTCCACTTTACTTTGAAGATGATTTAAAAAAGAAATTTCTAACATATGCTCCAGTACCATTATTTGCATAGAAGGCCCAGAACTACTATCAAAATATAAGTCATTGTACTACAAAGGGAGACAATTGTTTTAAATTGACTCACACTTTCACACAAAACAATAGCAATCAACATTTGTAGAGTCCCTTAGGCTGCATTAATTTTTTTTTAATATAGAATCCATCACATCTGACAATTCATTGTTTTCCAAAAGCAGTTTAAGAGGTAAGCCAAACAGCAATGGTGATACAGGAGTGAATGGTTTAAGTCTTCCCAAATATTACCTTAATATGGAGACATTTTCATGTACCAAACACACACATCTATGGATCAGTTCAGATTTTCTCCAGTGCCCGACTCCCAATGAAAGATTACTTACATATTTTTGTTTGCTCTTTCAAAAGGTGCAGTGTTCAATAAGCTGCATCCCTAAGAATTGCAACAAGTGTTTCTGAAAAGCCAACAAGCAAGCACGGCCTCCAGCTGCCGTGGCAAGCTTTCAGAAATGTGATGCACACATTAAATAGCTGCTTTCTGATTAAATGGACCTTGCTTGCCACTGCTGTGTACTGTGTCAAGTGCTAAAACTAGATTTGATATGTGATCAGCATGAAGTTGTTACAATTTTGTATTCATGAAAACAATTCTGCTGCAAAAAAAGAGTTGGTGAGTTACTGTCCTTTGCCTCTCCATATTTATTCCCTGTAATGAGTACACAAAAAGAAGGAAGAAGAATCTAAACACCTCATAATTGTATGAAAACATAAACCTGAAGTCAAATCCCTCCAATTTGGTCTCCAACTCCCCCAGAGGACAGGCACCTGTTGGAGTGGTAGGGTAGGGGAAAACTTGATTGCAAAAACAAGCAAGAAAAGAGTTTTACGTGAGAGTCAACTTTACTTCATTCCTTTTAAGACTGAGTTGCAGGGAAACTATAACACCCTCCCTGCCATGTGCTGAGCCTGTATAACCTGAAATTTAGCCTCAAAGAAGGACAAACACTGACTAATTAATTGTTTTGTTGACAGTTTCACTTTTGTAAGACTGTTTCCCTCAGATTTTGCACAAAGACTTAGCAAGGAAAACTACATTCTTTATGATATTATCCATGATATATAATATCATTTGATATTATTTAGTAATATATTTACTTAGACTATTTCTCTCTTCATTTCTACATCCCTATTTCCCTTCCATTTTTCCCCAACTACACAAAATACCCAGTTTATACATATACACACAAACTATTTATCTCAGACATAGAATCTTTTTGTTCTCCTCAAAAATTATATGTGGAAAATTCTTCTCTGTATTACCCACTATAGTAAGAGCAAAGAAGGCAAACGTGTAGCACGCCTGTTTTCTCAGTGTGTGCCCGAGCAATCCTGAAGAGCGCAGCATCAGATCCTTTGCAGCCACTGAGACGCACAAGGCAGTCGTGGCTCAGTAACTGCACAGCATCCCTGAGCACAGATCAGTTCAATCCTTTTCATTTCAGGCTGCCCTGCACTATGAAACATGTAATTGGTTATGCCTTTTGCATTATTTCCAATCAGGCTCAGATCTGCATTGTAAACTAATCCATTGCCACTTCAGTTGTTTAGCTCTGAGTGAATGTACAGGGCTGAGAGGGCAGAAAAAACATAATAAATGGTGTCGTGTCCAAATTTTATCACAAGGAGCTGAACTAAATAACTTATGAGCCCAGTCAGTTCTATTGAGTTATGAACTAGCTCTTCCTCCTAGAGTAAATTAAAATTCTTACTGCATATAAAAAGCCCAGTGAACACATTTTATTACTGTTGCAGGGAAGTGCAGAAGTAATGAAGGTAGAGCTAAGGTAAATATATAACCCGATGCCTCTCCGGTGGATTGTTTGCTAAACCTTGTAATTTTATTCACTGGTATTTGAATGTTGCATTTTCTGCCTGTGTATTCAGAAGGCTCAGTAGAAAAACAGAAGTTGCTGGGACATGGCAAAATAAGAGCTGTGTGATGACAGAAAAATCTACTGTCAACAAGGAAAGTGACCTAAGAGCGATGACAATTTTCTGCTACATTTTCCAATAAGCAGTTTCATCCCAATTCAGATACAGGTATTTTAGTTAGCATTTGGGAAAAGAGCAGAGAGCATAAGGTAATAAAAACTACGTAAATAAGAAAATTACAAAGTTTAGATAAAATGGAACATGGCATTTATTCTGTAGTAGAAATTCATCGTTTCAGAAATATACACTCAAGCATAATAACGGATATTTGCAATAAACAGAGGAACACACACTCGAAATTATTACCAGAGAGGAAGACCAAAATCCCTAAATGGGACAAGCACGCTCGTGTGAGATATGACCATGAAATGAGAAAGGTGACTGCATTATCCTGAAGTTAGAAGAAGGCAACAGGCTAAAACTTCATCCTCCTGGTTGCAAAATTCTTAGTAATTTCAGTGGGTCTAGGATTCTCTGTGAGGAAGAAGACAACTTTTGCAATAATTGAAATACATGGACTCAGTAATAAAGAGACAGAATAAGCATAAACCTTATTACTTGTCACCTGTAAAAATCTGACCTTTGAACACAAAAACCCCTGCTCAAACATACTTTTTTTCTTTCTGCAGTAACTAGATGAATTTACAACCATGCCATGCATGAATAACAAAATACACTAAAGTTACTAGTTAATGGATGTAAAAGTGAAAAACAGAATTGCTGGTTTGGATCCGCAGAGAGGCAAGGCTAGAACTCATAAGTTAAATAATAAACACAGGAAGATCCTGAAAGTGACTGGACAGGATTTCTAGCCCAGTTTTTGAGGATAGCTATTGAAAAAACATGATAGTGGTATAACTAATAGGACTCAAATACAGAAAGATCATGATGCCAACTCAAACTGAGCAACAGAAAACAAGTAAATCTGTAGATTAGTTCAAAAATAACTGATCAAGAAGTACGCATATTAACTAAAAATACCAAAGCAACATGAAAAATCAGTCTACTACATAACTGCAGAGTGTGCTTAAAAAGATTTTTGCAGTTGGAATAAATAAAAATAAATAAATCCTTCATATAGAATAAAACCCAAGCAAGTCTCATTAGGAAAGAATGTTACAGGTACCATCTAACAGAAAATGTTGGCATTTAAAGAAATTGAAGACTTTCTGGATAAGGGTAAATATGAAAGCCTGTACAAGATGGAAGGACCAACCTAAAATGGAAATTAAAAGAACTAAAGAAATTTGGAGGAGTGCCTTGTAAAAAGCTTTCAAACAGAGTAAAATGTTTGAAAATACATCAGAGGAAGCCAAGAAGGGATGCAGAGGATAAACAAAGGTATGAAAGGTATACTTGAGGAGGCAAACACAAGCAAGTGGGCAGGAACGTTGGAAACCAGTTCATTCATCACGGAGAAATGTATTCAGGGATAATAGTCCAAGCTATACTTACACATGTTCACCTCAGAAATGTGAGTCAAAGCTCAGGAGGAAGATCTAGAAGTCATCCTTGCCAAATTATTCTTTCCAGATACACCAGCCGAATATGCAGAAGGGGCCAAAATTGAGAGAAACTCTGAGCATTATTAGAAATGCTGCGAAGAACAAGCAAAAGGGATCCATGTCTCTCCACAAATTTTATAGAGGTTTCAAGGCTGGACAAAGTCAGTTCAGAAGGATGTAGGAGAGCTGGGAAGAGTACTGAGGAGGTAACTATAATGTTTAAAGGGCTGGAGCAGCTTAAGAGAAGACAGTGAAAAGGCTAGAGAGAAGTCCCAAAGGAGAGAGAAAGATTTACAAAATCACACAAGAAATCTGCAGAACTACATTTCCCCATCTCCTTGCAACACCACAACCAGGAGGTACTTGGTGAAACTAAAAGGGGATTAATTTTTAAATTATTTTTAAAAGTATTTCTTCCCACAGTGGATCCTAATGTTCTGGCATTTGTTGTTATAGGAAGTTGTAGAGGGAGACACTATCAGCCAGTTTGGAAGGGAATTAGACAAATTCTTAGACACCAAAGCTTAGATCATGACTCAAAGAACTAAAAGGATGTAAATGAATAATAAAAAGCAGCTCCAAGCACTGAGGAATAAACTGCAGACAGTCTGTAGGCTTTCATGCTTCATTCGAAATAGCTTCTCTTTCTGTCATTGGGAAACAGGAAAAAAGATTTTTGCCCCAGAAGTAAATGTATTTAGAGAAACAAACTTTATAAACAAATTTACCTTTAATTCTCCCCGCATTTTAATGAAAAGGAGAGAAGATTCTGCAATCCAATTAATGAATTGGAGCACGTACTCTGACACCAAGTCTCATTTTACTCTGGGCATTTTTGGTATCATCAACACAGCTGATCAGTTGTGCCACCAGACAGAATGATGTTTGGGATTTGTGGTGGATGTTTTAAAACAAGGCTCTGCTGGCTTTGACACCTCCCACTTCGATGGTGGGCTGAGAAAGTGCAACCTTAGTAGAGTCCAATGCCACTCTGCTGTATGCTTGCACAGTCCTCATCAAACCAAAAGTGAGAAGGCATCCCTTCACAGAGAGAGAATAGTCCACCAATCCTCAAAATGGCTTTGCATGAAAGACTGCATTTACAAAACCCCAAACCCACACACACCAAAAACACACACAAAACCATGGACAAGGACATTTTTGTCAGTTCTTGTTCCCTACAGATTGTAAGACTCCGTGAGGCTCACAGTGTTTGACTTGGCATACAGAGGTTCAGCACCATCTCACAAAGGGATTCAGGCTAAAATTCAGGTAGAAATTCAGGTGCCCTGACAATCACACACTTCTCATGACTGCAACAGCACAGGTAAGATCTCAGGTTTGGCAAGAGGTAAGCACTGCCTAGAACTTGCTCTTAAAACTGGTCTGAGGAAGGAAATCTTTAAATTAAGTCCAAGAATAAGCCCTTACTACAAACATATTTCAGATTTCTCATCAGTCTCAGGTCTTGCTCATTTCCCACATTCAGGAAGAGGATCCCTTCCCAAAAACAGCTAGCTAGCTTGGGAAGTAGCCTATAATCATGTTCTCTGCTCTCCCAGGAAACATACTGCTATGTTTTCAATGCCACAGTAATCTAGGAATGCAAAGCCTACTCTCTACCAGTTATTTAGGTTCACTTCTTTTTAGCTTTGAAATTTTTCACGCACCTACTCATGAAGAGCCATTTCCTCAGTCCTATGAGCTCATACACATTTATGTTAACCGTGCCTGTATCAATCACTTCAGGCTTTCCTAAGAGCTGGACTAAAGGAAGCTGAGCTATTCCTCCAAAAGAACCAGATGTAGCATCCACGGGGAAAAGAAATAATTATCACAGTGAGGAAGAATGTCAATTCAATCAGTTTCTATTCATTGAGGCATTGCTCAGAAAAAAATCAGTCTTAGCAAGTCAACTCCAGGAAATGCTGAGGAGTAAGAGATTACTCTCTCTCGTAAGACACTTTTCTATTTTCAGGTGACCCATTAGTCATTCCTCCCAAGACAAGATTTCCTATTTAACTATTTTGAAAAGATCAAAGCAGCAATTTCTTCGTCATGTTCACCTCGATAGCATTTTATGTACACTAGCACCACAAATTGAGACCTGGCCTAAAACAGGTGTTACTTCATTTCCTCTCACCAATTCCCAGTTCACATCAGGTTTTTTTCCTTATAGCCACAATTAGGACAAGGGATCAAAAAATGTCCCAAGGAGCTGTTCTTCAACCACTACACAGCTATTACCACCATATATTGCATTATCAATAAAAGAGGCCAGCAATAGCTGTTATTTCTAAAGGAGAACCAAGCAAGCTCTCTTTATAGGACAGCCAGCAGCAAGATGACTTTTCTAATAGGTAGCAAATTGCCACTCTGATTGGAGCCAGCTGCCTAGTGAAAAACTGGAATCGTGCATTGATATTTTGGAGCACTTGCTTTTGTGAAATGTTGTCTGGGTGCAGCACTATTTATATGCAGCCCTTCTGCATGCTGTATTCCAGATGAAGTGACAGCCACCATCTTAAAGCAGCTGCAAATTCATCTCTGCCATCAAATCCAATAAATTGGGGGTTTTTTTCCTGAATTCATTTTGGTTTAATTAGGACAGTGAAGAAGTACAGTCCAGAATAAGCAGGTATACTAGCCTACCATTCTACATGGCAGTCTTCAGTAAAACTCAGTCAGCTCTTACATTTATAGCTTTCTATTTCAATTGCCTTATACCAAATGTGCAATGGCAGAGAAATGAGATGCCCTATCCTGCAGCAGCCGCTCATCCAGCAGGCAAGAACAAACACCTCCACATCTGCCAGCAATAGTAGCTTCTTTTTTTCACAAGGGAGGCCAAAACCCAAAGCAACACACAGATGTACAGTTTTTCTGTGTCCCCAAGCAGACACATATTGAAGTCTGGTTTGTGATGTAGGTGCTTTTCATCGCTTTCTGAATAAATAAAATGAAAAAAATTAAAGCTGTGGGGCTGTTCATAGTAAGAATTTCTAGCTTCAGCACATCTCTTGCATCTGAGGACAAAACCAAGGATATCACTAAGGCTCCAATCAAGTGCATGAGTTAAGGCCACAAGACTAGAGATGAACAAACTGTCCTCTGAAATATGAACATAGTCTCTTAACCACAGCAAAACATCTTTTCCCCTGAAGACGCTTCCTTTCAAACAACATGATAGGTAGACATATGTCAGTGACATTACAGGCTTAAATCAAATTGAAAGGATAAGATAGCCTGAAGAAGCTACACTGGTTTAGTAACTGGTGAGGGTCAAAGGAGTTACAGATGTGCTGCTGGCTTTCTGTGCTTATGGTTCTTGTTTGCCAGAAGAAGACAACTTCTGGCAAGCAACTCACTCTTAATAAACTTCATTTAACAAAACAACTGTTCTCAAAGAACGTGGCCAAAAAATGGGTTGTCTGCTTACATTATTATTTTAGCATTCACAAGTCATTTGCACAAACTTACAGCTTTGCAAAAAGAAAATATTTCTTGAGTTAGAAAACACAGTCACAGTGTTCTGGATTTGTGAACCAGACCCTGAGCCCTCACATATCTGAATACCCTCATGCAGCCCACGGACCTAATTTTAACCTTTATTTATTGTAATATTTTCAGGATAAAAGGAACAGAGATTTGGAGTAGCAGCAGCCCATATCCTTACTTCTTCTCACCCTAGTTGCTATCACTTTAACATCATCACCTTTAGCAAACCAGTTCTTTCCAACATTAAGAGAGGCCTGGAGTTTGAGGACATTTATTTTTCTTCTTTCATAGGAAAAAAAAAAGCTGAAGAATAGAAAAACTAAGTTTGGCCCAACTGGCCTAATACAGGTAAGCTAACAGAAAAGGCCCCACAAGAGGCCACCATTGAGCACAGTGTTTTACACAAATGTAGAAGCAAGGAAATAGTGATGTGCAGTCCAATAGCATTCGAGCTCACTCAACTCATTCATCACAAACCTTTGAAAATGCCACCAGTCTTCTATCCACAACATTTTCTTATACTCTCACTAATAATGGACCCAAATTTGAGCTATTTTTGAAACTTTAGGGACTTCCTCACAGTAGAAATACTCAGTATCTACAAAAGGAAATGCTACTTTGTTAAAAAATAACAACCTCTGCACTTTTACAACATGGGGGAGAGCTTGAGGATTTAAAACTAATAAAATTATATAATATACCAAGGAATTAAGTTCCTAAAGGTAAGTCATTATTTTACTGAAAAATCTTAAGGAAGAAGTGAAATTTATACTGCGATTTGAAAGAAAATAATTTCAAAATATCACCACTCCCCTGAGCTTTTGGGGGAGCTAAACACATAAAAAAGCAACTGGGAAATATTACATTTTCCTTGTACACAAAAGTATGGAAATAAGCTTTTGCAAGAAATAAGTTAATAAAGGCATTTAAATGAAAGAAAATGAGACTCAGAAGCAACAAAGTATGTTTTAATACCTTCGCTCTTGTCAGGTCCTTATTTTGTCCTTCTTTTCCCCCACAACACACCACTTCCTACAGATTTCTGCTACTTCCCCACCTGACCCCAATACAGCAAGACTTTCTAAGGACTAACAGCAGCTGCCAGTTCCACCTGCTCTTGAATTTTGTGGCTTGAGGTTTAGGAGAGCTTTTACTTAACAGACAAATATTCAGCCCCTGATATCAACCCAGGCTGGTGATGAAAGAGAAGGTGACCTAACTGTGACCTTCCAGCACCTGAAGGGAACCTGTAAGAGAGGAGAAGGACTTTTTACAAAAGCACAGACAGGATGTGGGGGAGTAGCTATAAATTGAAAGAAAGTCTGTTTAGATTGAATATTAGGAAAAAAAAAAATACTGTGAGGGTAGCAAGGCACTGGCACAGGTTGCCCAGAGATGATGTGGATGCCCTGTGTCTGGAGTGTTCAAGGCCAGGCTGCAGCTCTCAGCATTGTGATCTAGTGGAAGATGTCCCTGCCTACAGCAGAGTGTGGGAACAAGGTGATCTTTAAGGTCCATTGCAATCCAAACCATTCTATTAATCTGTGATTAGTAAACTATTACATCCTTCTAATCTTTACTCAGCAGCAGTTCTTCCTCAAACTTTATCACCACCTATGAGCCAGGCTACTCCTTGAGACACATCTACTCTGCAATCACAGTACTACAGACATCCCCAAACCAGTTACTACAAGCCAGCTCAGATTTTGCAAGCAGAGTATCTGTGATAGTAAAAAAGCTCAGCACAGGTTGCAATACCCACCTGCACAGGCTCAGGCTGTTTGCTTTCTTTACTGGCAAAAAAAAAAAACCAACCTGCTTTTTTTAAGGCAAGCTAAGCCTTTCTGAAGCAGCAATAGTCACAGTAGGACTGCAATGCAGATATACTTCAGGAAACTGTACCTGCAAAGATGTCCCCTCAGAGAAAAAAAGGCAATGAATTCCCTAGACCAAAATGGATCCCTGAGGATCTGTGCAGAGGTCAGGAAGTTTTCTGTAATGCTCTCCACGGCACAATAACATCAATAAGGAAGGAGCAAGCTCTCAACAGCTTCCACAGTATCAGAGAAATTTGTGTGAAACAGAAACCTCACATCAGTGGCACTCAACCTCCTTTACATGGGAATTTTTTGGTAAGGACAAAAGAGGTTCTACTGACTTACCAGAAAGAAAAAGTCTGTGCATTGAAACACTTGCCCTGAAGGACATAACCACTGGTCACACCTTAGCAAAGAGAAGATTTTTTTCACATAGTAAAGCAAATGACTATACAGCTTAGATGCCCCTACCCCCATCTATACTCAATGTAGTGATTGTTCTCTGTGTTTCCTGAGCCAGATACTTCATACAATTGCTACCAGATAAAAATAATTCCATAGCATTTTCTACATTCAAAAAATGCACATAATAATACTGAAAAATATCATCTCAATGCACAAGCACAATACACAAGTAATGCAAAGGAACAGTTGCATGTCTTTCTGCCTCCTGGGTAGTTAACACTGCTTTTAATTTCATCTCTGTCTTTCCATATTATCATCTGCAGAAGCTCATGGCCAAGAGTTTGCCCTGGTAATAGCTGACTGTTCTCTTTGATATCACTCCTTGCTCTTTATGGACAGGCCAATATTCATTGTGATTAGCAGGGGACAGCCCTGTCTATCCAGATAAGTCATGAGTACTTAGCAGTTCACTCCATGCATCACCACTAATTGCTGTAAAAGAAAATTCCTGCATTTCTCTTTTAAACCAAAAAAAAGACAATAATTGTCTCTCCAAAGAAGACAACAATGCTTCACCACAGTTGGTAAGAATTTGTTTCCATCTGTAATTCCAGGGAATAACACTTTATTTGTCAGCTTTTTTATTCTTTGTCTGCAATTTTATGTTCCATGAACTTGTACTAAAATACTACTTTCTAACAATGTCTCAGAAAGGTGTTATCAGGTGGCTCACAGTTATTTCAGTCCTTGAGCTGCATAACCATGATAATGACTAAAAGATAATCCTGAGGAAAATGGAGCAACAAGCCCTAGCAGAGGAATATATGTGGGTGAGAGTGTGCATGACTGCTACTACAAAGATACTGTTCTTATTCCTAGTTTAGCTCATATTCTTTAAAAAAAAAAAATAAACCATGATATAATTAAACAGGTACAGTTTTAACTTCCTCCATATTTGTGCAAGGTCCCAAAAAATTCACTCAATGAAACTTTTGAAAAGGATTACAGTTGTTCATGTACTCTGAGTTAGACGCACGGGAGAAATACCAACAAGATATTCCCAAGGCGTCAAAACAACAAAAAACTTTTCTGGCAACCCCAGAAAATCAGAGAACTTTGGCAAAAAGTTTAGAGCAGAATTCAACCAACATGAAACACATCTTAATGCATTGACTTAACCCACTCAACTCCACACACTTTAAGCCAGTTTCAATTTTAAGTTACTCAAAAACTCCAAGAAGAGGGAATTAGGAGAAGGAGAAAAAGAGAGATACAAAAGAAGAGAGATACAAAAGAAGAAACATAAGTACCAGTCCTGGTTTCCAGCAGTGTTCAGCTGACAGCAATTCCAAGAGGAAGTAGGGTCAAGACACGTGCTTGCCCCCTGCTAAGCCTTAAATACCCCTTGGCCTTCCTGGGCCCTTCCCCCTGGTGGGACTTCTGGTCATTTGCCCACTCAGGAGCTGGGTCAGGGCTCCAGGGGTGGGTGTTGAGCATTGGCTCTGCTGTGCCAGGGATTGGCAGCCACTGCAGGGCTGGGATACAGCCCTGGGGGATGGGGGCATGTATGGAGCAGAGCATCTCCTCACCAGAGCAAGATCCATCCTGCCCCTTCCCCTCTTAGACACACACACAGAGGAAATTTTTTGAGCAATCAACCATTCCAGTCACTCACAAATTGGACCATCTCTCTTTGAGAAATTTGTTTTCTCCTCAGAAGTTACATTTATAAAATTACACTTTGAAGAGACATTTTTAAAACAAGTGGGAGGTGTGGATTTGTTTTCTTTACTTTTCTTTTTTGAGTTTTAAATTATCTGTTCTTGAAATGTGTCCATGGCAATCTTCCTGGTTTTGTTTCTGATGGTGACTGACATGCTTAAGGGAAAACTTGGCCTATATATACTGAGCAAAGTAATACTGAGCTGATACCAAGAGTTTTTAAAAATATTCTTTCATAAATATGACATTTTATGTCTCCATTCATTAAAGTAAAAACAAAATTATGCTATGTGGAATCATTGCATAAATCATCTACATACCATTTTGCCATAGGATAATTATTTTGTCTCAGAGAATACTTTTTTCCATCAGATATTTTTCTTGTAATGAAAGAAAATTTGTGTAAGATTGGTTTATCAAATTTTATCTGCAAGAAAATTGCTGTTGACTTACACAATCTCCTTCACCAAGAGCAATCCCTCTTCTCTAGGACAGCACTTAAAATTACATTTCTCAGCTGAAGGGAATGTAAATATAACAAAGTATGGCAGGTGAACAAATATTTTTTAAAAGTCATTGTAGAATCATCAAGGATTTTACAGACACTTTCACAGACCTGAAGGCAAAGAAATGAAAAGCTTAATGCTAGTTTCACACACATGCCTTCCTGCTACCCTTCCTTTGCCACAGCTGCCAAACACCATGACCATGCCATTTCAAGACAGAAACTCCAGTCCAGGCTAAATGTCTCTTTTGGTATTAGTTTTGGCATGAAAATAAACTGATCACAAAGTTTTCGTATGCAGTAAATCCTTTCAGTCATCAATAGCTCTCTCCATATCAGCAAAGAGTAAAGGCCAGAAAAAATATTTTTTGAAGGGAACATCAGTGAGTACTCAGGAACACTCATTTTATTTTCCTTTGGGGTTTTGGGGGAAGACTTTTTATTTGGATTTTTTTTCCATGGACTGAATGTCACTTAGTGGTTGTGGCATGCTAGATGCACTCCTGGAGTGCATTTTCCAGTTTAGGTTTATCCCAAAGGAATCCACTTCTCACAGGCTGAGACAGCTACATAGCACAAACCAAAGCAGAGTGAGTGGGGACAACTGCAGGTGTCCCTTCTTTATCTAACCAAAAGATGTACTCAAGATGACTTTAAAAAAATTTAAAATTTTTTTTAAAAAGACCATTTTTTTTACCAGGAAAGGAGATTTATGCACAAAATCATTCAACCAAAGAAAGTTTTTTGTTGAATAAGAACATCACTTTAGAACATCTCTCAGCAGGTTAGTGAGGAGTTAAAAAGACACTTTCTGCCAAGACTATTTTTAGCTTAGCTATTTGTTGAACCTCTGGCTGACACAGCAAAGTAGGGACACTTCTGAAAATGTCTCAGTCAATCAATATATGAACATATAAAGAGAATATGTAAGGAAGGTTTCTGTGTCCTATTTAAAGTTTTGACATGGAGTCACCATTTAACATTCACCACAAGCTATTTTGATCACTACTGTCAGACTCCACATGGAAGATACAAGCCATTCAAGTAGAATATTTAAGATCTTCCTGCTGCTTTTTTGCAAACCTTATTGTTTACAATACATCTGTGCATAAATACTACCAATTGTAAGTAGACATCGAAGTTCATGGACCTGTTTGGAGAATTGAGGCCTTAGAATTCTTAAGTATGGTATTTCCAATTTTATTTTAAATTAATAATTTTAATTATTAAGATGGGTTTTTTTTCTAATTGACAACAGTGCCTGTAGCCCCATAAAAACATAATTTTTCCCCCTGACTAAATATGAATTAGAAAATTAAAATGTGGTTCGCCTTTCATTCTAAACCATCTGTTCATCTGGAAAGTCTTTATTAAGGACATACATGTTCAAGCTTCCCTCTTTTTTTGTGACTACAACCTAAGATCTATTTTAAGACATTTTAATTGTCAGCATCCTGATCATCAGCATGAAAAAATCAGTAAATTGAGGGCTAGGAGTATCTGAAAATAAAATTCCACAAACAGAGGTTACTTCTGCCATGTTAACTAAGTTCAGACTGTATTTGTTACAGGAGAGAGAGATGGAGCACAGGTGAGACTTATGCAGACTCCTACTCACCTGCCACCAACCATCAGGGTCTAGGAACAGGTAACAGGTTCAATCTTCAGCTGGTTGTTGTTGATTACACCCTTTGTAGGGCTTAGATCCACTAACGAGCACAGACATTCAGAAGCCCAAACAAAGGTGATATGGGAATGGTCCAGGTGATTTTTACTCCTATTATTTATCCATTTATAGATGGAAGAAACTCAGTAGGAGCAAATGGATATCCAGGATGAACGCCATAAGATTTTATCTCTATTTCATCTGCAGAAGTTAATCTGTACCTTAACTACTGAATGCACAGGCAATCAAATGCCCAGTGCACCTGTGCTGAGATTATTCCCAGCTCCAAAGCACAGTTCTAAAGGTGTTGTTTCAGATGCAAGCACACTTAAACATTTGTTTCCTCTCTGATTTTTTCACCAGTCAGAGTGCAAGGTGGGTGGGTTTGGTCACAGAGACCTCCTGGCTACAAATACCTAAGGGAATGCTCAGCATGATGAACTCTTCTCCTTCTTTCTTCACCACATCTTTTCTTCTGCCTCTGAGGGAAGAAGGCCATGTCCTTTCTGCTGCCTGCACACACAGCACACATCTATCATGTTCAAGCCTTCTGAGCAGGGAGTACAACAACTCTTGTGCTTGTCTCACCAGCTGACACTCATGCTGGGAAGAACTGCTCTTTCTGTCAGCTCTGGAATCTAAAGGTGATCCTTTCTTTTCTCCTGATGTAATAAGATTGACAAAGCACCATCTGGCATCCAGAAGTTTTATCTGAGAGTTAAGTTTTCAATTACTGCAAAGTGGGAGAGTTCCAGTCACACTGGTAGGTTAGAAATCTTCATCAGTCAATAAATTGCTTGGTCACAGCCTGAAGCAGGAAGGAATGCATCCTGTACAGCTATTTATTCTTCCTGTCTGTTCTCTAATTCCTGATTTTGGGAATTCTAATAAAGGTCCTTTGGTAGACTTGTAGGTAAGATGGAGTTCTGGCCTTCACACCCACCCAAAACTTCTTAATAAATCAAGAACCATTAGAGCATCCTTGATGCAATACTGCCAGGTAATTTGGAAAGTATATTGCAGTTAAATAAAAAGCTATAAATGAAGTTGCAGCCTCCCTATATAGCTCTTGCTACCTATATCACAGGATGGACTGATACAAGCAAAAACTGCCAGTGACAAAAAAGACACTCTGTATTTCTATAGTTAAGGGTCCCAGGAGTGAAAACAGATTGTTTCCATACATGTTTTGAGACCTTTTCACGTAAGTTGAGTGATACCAAATTAAATTTAAATAAATGTATAAAAATAATCTTCACAACTGACTGCAGTTTCTCTCAGACACTTTTAATCACTTACCTTCAGGGCCAAAGAAATGTTATCTGCCTCATTATGAAATCCCAAGGGAAGCACCATGCTCTAGTTTTTCACACGGAAGACTAAACAAGGTCAGAGATACGGAGGGAATGAGGGCTGGAAGGAGTGAAATATATGGTTATGGTTATGACAGACTAAGTAACTAATGGAAGAAGGAACTTTCTCTTACCTATGCTGTGATTTTTGCGGTGTTGGCATATATCACTTATCTTGCTATAAAAGATGAAAAATAAATCTTCTTAATAATGAAGACAGTCTGAAATTCACTGGGAGTCAGGCACCATACAGCAATTTGCACTGCTTGCAATAGAGTTTTAAATATCTTCCTCCGGGTTAGGCTTTCATAGCACACAGCAGATTCACATCCACTCAGAAGTGAGTGTTTGACTCGAACCAAGTCTGATTTTAGTGAATTCATTTCTGAGACAAATGACCCAATTGAGTCTAATGGCTCTGTGAAGCCGCCTAGAGTAAAACATATGAGTAAGAGATTGTGTGTTTGAGGCCTAAGACATTAAGAAACATACTGCTGCTAGCCAGTGATAGAATCATTAATGCAGCCATTTATTGGTTTATTTTTACTTAGAACAGGAGAAAATGCATGGCCCTTCTGAGACCATGAGAAATCAATATACTTTCAGCTTCTAATAACATGATCTAAACCACTTGCTGTAGTCTGCAGTGAAGTCTGCTGTGGGTATATGATGCCTTTCATCCTCACAACAATATTATTTCCATTTTAACAGACACAAGCAAAGACTTCACAGTAACCATAATTAAACCTATGCTACACTGCATAAAATGAAAATTATATATATTAAAAAGCCAAAAAAAATTCTTTTAACAGCTTTTTTTTCATAACAAAGAAAAAATATAGTCACCAAAATCTGTACAAAATATATAATCACCAACTTACGGAACCACTAAAGTTTGTATTAAAAAGCTGTCATTGACTACAGTCTATAAAAATGACAAATAACACATTTAATAGATGCTTTTTGGAACCCATTGATAGACTATTTTGAGAGTATCCAGTGCTACATATTAACATTTTTACATGGCCTCCTCAGCAGGAGGAGCCCTTTCAGAAGCCTTATGCCTCCAGGAGAGAGGACAGCATTCCTTAAAAACAGGGATATGTTAGGTCAACACCCATCAACATTCCTGAACCACCAATAATAGCACCTTTCAAAAGTAGTATTTGTTTGGTTTTATTAGAAATTCTCCTTGTTCATTATTATTCTCACAAGAGCTGGACTGGAACTCAATGGGTTAATTCTGCAGGGTTCATGTGTGAAACTGTGGGTTTCGGGGAATTCCATTTCAAAAGCTGAAAACTCATAAATACATCAGTAGTAACTGGGCTCATCTGGCTTTAAAAAAACAAGGATTCATTTGCAAAAGGTACAATTAAAAATAAATAATTTGAAGAGCAATCATTTTTCACTGAGTACAACGTAACAGCCTTTCCCTGCTACAAGCACTGAGGACCCGCTTCCGACAGTCCTTTACCTTACTTGCAACATTTTTTTTGATTTACAGTACAAGAAAATATCTCTTTGCTTCCATAAAGTTTGTTCTTCCTTTAAGGACACCAGATCAAGTGTATAGGTGTTTGACTTGCTTGTACCATACATTTTATCCCCATTTTTACGACTTCCATAGGGTCTCCAGGGTTCAAGAAAACTAAGAAACTCTTTAGAATTTTGTTAAGGTTGTCTTAAAGCTCCTAATATTCTAGCATACTGATGGAATTTCTCTTTGTGCTTATAATTTAATACCTGACATGGCGGATAATGCAACCAGGCTTGTTCATTTTGGCCACTGCATCAAATGATGAAGTTTCCAGTGCTGCAAGCTTCACCAACGAGAAGGAAGTCTGGGGGATTCCACATGGGCAGACATTGTGCTGTAGGAATACATTTCCAAAACTGAGTTAAAAAGTGTTAAGAAGAACTTGATTCAACCCAAACACAATGAGGTTGCTGGTACATTGCCCAAACATATCTTAAATATTTGTTTTTTTTCTCCAGGCAAGTGAATACTTCACACCATTGACGTCACAACTGAACATCCCTTAATCAAACAGATTCAGCAGGTGTGCTCAGCATCTCAGCTTCTGAGAGTCCTAAACTTTGGTGCCAACGACCTTCATAGAGGGGATTGCAGCTGACATAAATGCCGAACCACAGGCACTGAAATATTTGCAAACATAAAATTTAACAGGGATGACAGACTGAAGAAAAGCAGTAAAATATAGATATCTTCTGCCTCTAATTCGCTGGCTAGACAGGGGTTTGCAAAGATTGCTTGTTCTATTTGCCTTTACAACTTGACAGTAACAGGGTTTCTCCAACATGGTACTGAATTAGGAGGCACTGTGTTTGTATTGTTAGAACCTTAATTGAAACAGTCAGGAGAGAAATGTTTTATTACAGAAAGAGAAAGGACTTTTGTAACACAACTCTAAGGAGACTCGGTTTTAATGATGCTTAACACAGTGTTTTAAGCCACACATTACATCTACACGCTATTTCTTGTTAGATGTTGGTTGTTTAACAGCAGGCTGGCATCAGATTGCCTGCTGTGGATAGTTAGGGCTGGCTCGTGCAACTTCTGACAGTCTCAACAGTGATGAAAGACAGTGCCAATTTTAATTCTTACAGTGTTTCACTTCCTGACACTTTCTTTCTCAGGCTACCGTCTATATCAGATGTTCTTCTAACGGCAGTAGGTGCAAGCACAAACACAGTCAACTGCTAAGCTGTATGGCCTGATGTCACTTCCAACACCAGCTAAGAGACCAGGACTATAAAAAGCAGGTTCATCCATTCCTCATCAGCGTTTAACGCAAATTTTTGATATGGATATGAAAATACAGAAACAATGAAATAATAAAGAAATAAAGACTCTCATCATTAAACCTTTTAATCACAAGTCAGCAACTGAAAAGAGCAAGCATGATATAGAAAACCAATTTTAGCAGTGTATTAGTAAGTCAGCTTTTATTTATAAGGGTTTTAAGACTAATAAACATCGAATAGACAGGTTTTTATCAAAGTATGAATTTTCAGTTAAGCTGTTTAGCCACAGTTCAGTTATATTTCAAATCAGTTGACTACCTTTATTTTTCCAAAGGTTTTTTTTTTTGTCCCTTATCCCACTTGGGGAATTTGCACATTCTCCATTAAGGGAAGAGGGGGGTTTTTTTGGTTGTTGTGGGGTGGAATTTTGTTGTTGGGTATTTGTTTTCCTTTTTCCTGCAAAAGAAAATTGCAGATGCTGTCACAGATGAAGAAAATAAAAAAATTTTGGCTGTAGCAGATTGAAATATAAACAAAATTAGATGCAAGCCATTACTAAACGACCAAGCATTAAAATTTGAATCCTTACCCTTCATACACAGATCAGCAGCAAGCAAATTTTAAAGCATGATCATTTTAAAAATCAAAATTGCCTCTTTGCCAAAATATACTTTTTTTTTTGTCTAAATGTGGCAACATGTATGTATCTCAGGAAGCTGTTATATACAGAAAAAGAAAAGGTGACAGTTCTCAGAGTAATTTCATGGACTGAAAATGGCATTTCTACCTGGCTTTGCACAGGAAGATACACTAAGAGTTCTGCACTATTTCTGATCTTTCCCTATATCCCCTTTCTAAAAGGCAGGTACACCTCAAAGGAAATGGGAAGAAGCCAAATCAAAGAGGCTGATGAGGTGATTCAATCAATCATGGGACATATTAGTAGTGGTAACCAAGGTTGTCTAACCAAAACGTCAACCTTCAGGAAAGAGGCAGAAGTAATGAATTCATCTAAAGCCCCCAAAACCCATGAGCTGGTATGCAAATCTAAAAACCAGTTACTGGATTATTGATGCTGACTTTCTTTTTGTTGCTCCAAGAGGGAAATTTGCATTTTGTGGTAGAAAGAACTATCTACAGGCAGTATATAAAATGAAGTAAAACATCTGAAAAATCCTAGCGCCCTCAAAGACTTACATGATGAAGTAAACACAGCATAGAGTAATAAAAGCAAAGAGCTCACATAACCAAGGTCACAGAAAGTACTTTCTGCCATGATTTTTAGTGAGTAGAGACTGAAAGTTCAAGTTTAGTTCAACTAAAATTCTTTTCAGATGAATAGAAAACACACACACACAAAACCAAACAAACAAATAAAAAAAAAAAACCCAACACCAAACTGACCCAGCCAAACAAAACCAAAAAACAAAAAAAAACCCACCCCAAAAAAAAAAAAAAAAAAAGGAAAGTAATAGCAAAACTTCTTTAAATATTTCAAGCTTGGCATGTTTGTAATTTTATGTATGGAAGAACAGTTCCACAGTTGCCTGGATGGGACACGTGTTTATGGGTGTGCACCCAAATGGAATGAGTTCTTACTGAAAAGCCGACTGAAAGTGAGCAGAAATGCATGGAGCACCTGAAAATATGAATGAAATACAGAGCACCAGAATTAGGTCAGGGGCAAGTCCTTGCACTTCCACCTTGCAGGCATTCTTAAGCCAAACATTTAAATTAGCAGACAACAACCCCACACCCAGGACCTATCTTTTTTCAAGTATTACTGCACTCATTCTTGCATAAATACACACACAGAGAGGAGAGATAAGGACACCTATGGTGCGTTATATAATTCTTTCAAAATGCCTGTCTTTTATAGCCTTCATATTTTTAATGCTTGGAATAATTACATCTTAAATTATCCCAGCAATGGATTCTCTGCGGCATTACTGAGGTGGCCATTCCACGTCCTAAAGAATTTTATTTTCATTTACCTTTTTTCTTCTCCTTCTATTGCTATTCTTGTTTCTTCTTCTTTTTTTTTAAGTTACTTTTCTGTAGTTAATTTACCCTTATTTCCTCTTTTTTTTCCTCTGAGCTCCATTTTAAATTTCTTCTATATTCATGCATTTGAGATGATTATCGTATCCCTTCAGTTACTATTTCCCTGATTATGTCTCCCTTTTTTAGTTGGGCCCCTCCCTCCCTCCAAAACCAAATACATAATCTTCCATTGAATTTTGCCTGCATGAAAAGGGTACAATGAGACCATTTAATCTTCTCCCACTAATTGGTCTCTTCAAATCTCCAATCTCTTTTGATAGGGTTTTTTTTCCTGAGTTCCTTTCAGCAAATTCACATTTTGTTGTGCCAGCTCCAGCAGCACTAGCACACATCCGGCTAATGCAGGACCGTTTACATATTAAAAACGTACATGCAAATGTTGAGCACAAATAGAATGACTTCAGAAGAGATTTTAGACAAAATCACACACCAGTGCAAATCCTTTGGAGAACACCCCAGTGTCCTGGAATTAAACTTTACCCTAGGAAACTGCTAGAAGCAAGGATGTGGCAATATAGAACACTAGAATGAGTTGGGTTGAAAGGGACCTTAAAGATTACCTTGTTCCACCTCCTCGCCATATGCAGGGACATTTTCCACCAGATCAGGCTGCCCAAAGCCAGGATCAACCTGGCCTTGAACACTTCCAGGGATTGGGATATATGCCTGGAAGGCAGTAGAACAATGCCTGTTTATGTCATACCACGGTCCAAGCTGAATGTTTCCAGTATTTTACAATGATGATACATACATAATTCATTCATTTAAGACACTCACATCTCAGACATCACCATCATGGGACCCATAATATTTAGATTTGGAAATTAGACAATTAATACACATACTATAAAATGGTCTTGTACAACACATGTTGAATTTGAAGTTGGTGTAATGACTACAATTTGAAGGGTTAAATCATCTTACACTAGCAGGTAAGGAAAGAGGGAACAGCCTTCTTCAGAATCAATTTGACCAATCTGTTGAAACTAGTCCAAAATATATTTAGAAGAAAATGACCTTCAAATATAACTGACTGACAAGGGTATATCCATCCAGAGAGGACAGTAATCCTGAAATCTCTGTAATCCTACACTTAGGGATTTTTAGTTTGGACATACCAAGATCACTAAAATATTCCAGTTTGGTGTTTTCCAGGTGAAACCTGGAGCCTAAAACCATCTCTGCTCACCATGGACCTGTGGACATCTGCATTTCTACCTGTTTGACTTCTCATCCAGAAAAATTAGTTCTGCTAGTAATAAACAAATTTTCTGTGTTACATATATGCTCCACCTTAACCTTGTGCCACCTCCAGGTAATTCTCCATGCTGATTTGTCCTAGTCTGACATCTCTGTGTGCTGGGATTTAGGTTAACCTTTTACATTTCCCTAATGGATACTTCATACACTCCAGTCAGGGATTTTGTTAATTTCTTCCCCAAAGGTAAGGACATCTCAACTTCAAGGGATTAGGAAAAGAATGAGGAAATCAACAACAGGTGAATTAGAAGTGGATCAGACACTTCCACAGTGGAAAAAAATGTAAATGATAAAAGCTAAGTTTGATCCTCATGTTCATGCATGCTTTCAAAATAGGATTTGTCAATCGCAGATGCAAAGCAGTTTCAATTTTATATTAGTCACTTTGTCTAGTTTATATTCTGAAACATTAAAGCTGCATAAATGACCTGCCAAGTATTGATGTAAGCTTATTGACAAAACAGAATGCTTTACAGTAAGGGTATCATCTCACAAGGCTCCAGACAGTGACTCTGTAATTACTGTTCCAGCCTCTGCACATCAGATCTCTAATACACTACGCAAAATTCACTTTTTTTTTTTAATAGCTGATTTACGTAGGAATAAATTACCTGAAACCAATACTCTTTGAGAACAAAACCAGAATTATCAATTATACTTCTTCCTCTAAGGTTTAGAAATAAAGAGTAAACTCAGCAATTTCTTTATAAATTCATTAAATCCTTATGCAGTAGCATATAGATCCCTCCCACATCCTGTAGAAAGATACAGCAGTGTGACAAAATAACCTCAAAAAGAAGCATAAGAGAATAGACCTTTTCCTAGCATTCCATGTAAAACGAGTAAACAAGCCTCTGTATTAAGCCAGGGGATCAGATCTAGCCAAAGCTCCCATTTCGGACTGGGCAGGTACAGAACCATTAGTTACTTCACAAGGAGGGAAAGAGAAAAAAGTAACAGAAATCGATACCAGGTGCAACTAAACTTGCCTATTTTACGTCCATAAATTATGTCTGTATTTAATTTTCTCCTCTTGACTTTCATTGTCATCTTGTATGTTCTCTCTGCACAAATTAAAGACCCAAAGGTTTCATTCATGCTGCTTGCATAAGAATGATCACTTTGAAAATTAACTCTGAAGACTGACTTAGGAGTTAAGGAGTTATTCCACGAGTTGTTCACCCTTCTGTACAAACAGGCATAACATGGATCCATAATATAATCCATAAATGCATTGGTCAGTAATCCATCATATCTGTATCAATGGCATTATCTTTTGAACTGTGCAATCTTTGTTCAGTTGCTCTATTTCAGAAAGTTTTTACTCAGAATTCCTTCAGGTTTTTACCCTTATTAATATTCATATAAAAGAATTATGTCTTTAAATACCAATAACTGTCACTCTTCATCCATAATTTATGAACCTCTTCTTAACACAAAATCCATAGGTATGACTTTTTGCCCTTTGACTCCAAAAATTAAAGCCAGACAAAGCTGTAGTGAACAGCATAGGAATGTAACTATCATTATCTGCAATCTCAAAGACATCTGCTGTTTAAATAAAGTTCATATTTTTTCACTTCTGGGGTAAAATGCTATGAAAGGCACCCTGTGGTTTCCAGTCAATTTTATTTACTTTATTTACACTTTAACAATGTTTGACAAGGTAAACCTCTTAAGAAATATTGTATCATTTATGAGAAAGGCCACTGAACCTTACGAAAGTAGATAAACTGAACCCTATAAAGGGTCCCCTCAAAGGGATATTTTCCTTTAAGTTACTGTTGTCAATCAAAAACATAGCTTTGTTCTTTGTTATGTGCAGATTAAATTTCAAAAGAAAGAGTAAGATGGAAATATAAAAAAAAGCATTACTCAAGGATGAACATGAGACTGCATAGTCAAACATTTCAAAGAGAAGGCAGAAGTCAAATCTGTAAATTAGGACAAGAAATTTTTAGAGGCATTTCTTAATATGGACAAACTTATTTACAAGTTAAAAGATGTCATTCCTGTTGGTGTCTTCCAAATCTGAAGACAAAATAGAGAAGGTTATATGATGTCAAAGTAAACTAAATGTTAACACTAATTTCAAAAGACAAGGAAGGACATTAGGCACAAGTGAATGAGCCTTCATAACAGTGTCCAGTATATATGAGATTGCTTATATATGCAATCACATGTGTAAAATACTAGCACAAAAAAATAAAAAAATTATTTACTCATGCATGAAATTCTATTTTCATAAATGCAGATGGTCATGGAGGACTAGACTTTCCAAAGATTCTTACTGTATTTCCCCAAAAAAAGCCACATTACCTCGTATCTACACAGCAGCACAAAGGCACGCAGCACAGAGACCCACAAACTGAGACCCAAAAAAATCAGCCTACACTTTGAAGCCTAAAAAGCACCCCAGCCATGTTCTCAAAGCACCAAAACCCAGCCTATAAAGCCCTGCCTCCTGGACCTGTGCTAACACACACACCCTGACCCACGCTGGCATCACTAACCCCAGCAAAGCTTTCCTGTCTACAAACTATCAATATTTATCCATATCAGCACACAACTGCTGTTGTCATTGGAAAGTAGAAAGAAAAACAGTTCAATACCAAGCTGTCGATTTCAACATCCTTCATTTTGTTACCATTTTTATGGTACTTACTATCAGGACTTCGGATAGTCGTGTTTTCCTATAATTCTGTCATGGTAGTATAAAATCATGACAATTGATTTAAGTCCTGCATCCTTGGTTTACAGGCTGGATTCCACTTTCAGCAGGAAAGCTTAACTCGTAAATCAGTATATAAATTTAGAATTCGTGCAGATTTTAAATAAAATCAAACAATGAAATTAGCTCTCATGCTCGGCCACAAAAACACAGCTTGAATACAGTAAAAGAAGGGCAAAAATCCAGGCAAAGCAGATATTTTACTAATATAATCAGTCTTCTAAACTTCTGATTTTTCAGTGACACACTAAGTTGTTGAGTTTCCTGACCATGCTTTACAAATAGGGATAAAGATACTGCATACAGACCAAGCACCTACTTTCCAATGCAAACTGTGCTTAATGTATGGAATCTCAGCACAGTAAAACTTGATAGTTGTGAACAACAAAGCACTGACCAAGAAGATACCATTCAGTAATCCTGGTGCTATGACTTAGGTTTTTGATGGTATAGGGGATGGATATTATCACAAGGCTTCTACACGGTAAAAATGCAGATTAGAATTTTATATATGGGCTTTAATTTGCAGTAAGAAGTGGCTGAATGGTATAGCCATGGGTCCTTTCTTTATCAAACATTCATTTAAAATGCTGTTTCTTAGGTAGATCAAGTAGCTGTAGAGTGTTCCTTTCATGACTAAAATGGTGTGGTTTTCCTGCTGCTGGTTTCAGGATCTCAAATTTAAATAACACTGTGTTACTCTGAAGCTTGCTCAGTGTTTCCTCAAAGGTAATGCACAAGGACTTCTTATTGAAAAGATTAAATGTCACATTTTTCAATCTTTTCATCTCAAGACAGTTCTTTGAATTCAGAGACGACCAAGCTGTCAAAAAAGCATTCTCTGCAGCTCATGCTGAACATGTACAGATCACATCCTGAAAGGCTATCTGTACAGACACACACACATGTACACAAAATCAGCCAAATTGTTCCAACAAGGCTCACATGAAGCCAATTTGTGTGATGTTAAGTGATAACTCATCCTATTAAATCACTCAGGTTGATCTGATTGATTTCTTTAAAAAGAAAAGAAACCCCACATTCAGGGAAAAGAAAGTAAAATTTTGTATTTAAGTTACCTAACCTGGACATTCCCCAGATCCCAGCATCTAGTGTGGGAATAAAGCTTACAACATGGATTTCTTACTAGGTTAAAATCCAGAGATAATTAAGCATTGTTCAGAAAACACACATGTAGAAATGCATAACCAACTGAGATACAACTGGATGAAAAGCAGGCATCATCGTGGCCTTTTATGCTGTTCATCAATTTACAAAGTCTCTTCCGCTCACTTTACCAGCACATACAAAATTATTTACATTATACATTTTGGTAGAGGTATGGTGAATTACTATTTCAGACAGAAATCATATTTTTTCTTCATATTGTAACAGAAGGGAGTATTTACCTGGCCAGCATCAACAAGTACAGGGTTTCCTGATTTCATGACTTCTCTAAAAGTCTGGTGTGAAGGATTATCATATATCATTATCAGCAGCACGGCTGTCATTGATTGTAGCTGGTTTACCAGATCTGTAGCAGTGGTTAAGGGCAAACTTGTTCTGCTTGCATTAATATCAGTATTACAGAATCCAAAAGTGTGCCTACAATTCTTGTTGTCCTATCTGAGCAAGGTTTGGTTATTTGGGTTGTGGACCAAATTCCATTTCCACGTGATCTATATTTGATTATAATCTACAACTGAGGGTCTCACTGCTGCAATTGCCTTCATTTCTGCACTGGCTTAACAGTGGTAACTACGTCTACAAAAGCTGAAATTGCAGCTCTGCCTTGCAGCCAGGCTGTCCCCTTTGGTTCCCTGACTCCAGTGGCACTAAGCTGCCACCAGCTGCCACCGTGCCATACTTCCATCAGGGAGCAAACAGCAGGGGTCACACTCCTGGTGGTTTCTATCACTCAGGTGCCTGAGGGCACCACTTATTGCACTGACCCCAAATCTCAGGAAAAAGACCTCTTGAAGTTAAGGGATGCCTTGCCTGTTGTTTTAAGCTGACATCAGACTATCCAGACACTGAACCATTACTGGTTGTAAAAAGCAGAATCAGCAGTATGACGATTTAGGAGGAAATAGCAAAGCAAACTATTTAGTTTTGCTTTATAAATCCAGGTGCACTACAAAGCCTGAAAGACATGCATCAACAATGAAAAGAACTGGGGGAAGAAAAAAAAAGGCTGCCTTCCTCTACAGTTGTAGAGTAAACCTTAATGCAGTCAGTAGAAAGTGCTATCTCCAGAACTGTTTGTTTCCACTCTGTTTCACAGTTTAGAACACACTTAAGTTTCCTTCTGCTCTGGTAAATTGATTTTTGTACAGCATGAGGGGATGTGTTCTGCTTCCAACCATAAATTTAAAGAAATAGTACACATCTCCTTACACTAAGTAAAAATCAATTTTCCACCTGTAGGTGATGAAACTATTTCTCACACCTGCTGAGCACACATATATCTCATAAGGCTTTAAGTCATGAACTGGTGCAATTCAGCAAAAGCAAAAATAAAATGTAATCTTCTTAAATACATTATTCTACATGTGACTCAGGTATTCTTTTCCAAAGGTTATCTGTAGTTTTATTTACTGTTTTAATATTAAGCTTTCTCCTCTTCACTCTTGTATGCTCTGTTTTTATCAAGAGACTTGAGTCTTGGTAAAACCCCAAACCACATTACATCTGAAAAATGCAAAGCAGCTGTCTCTCCACTTCCCCTGATGATAAAGGGCATTCTAGAAGAAGAGCTGCCTTAAAATCTCAGATCCGAATCTGAGCACAACTGAAAGACAGCTGTTAATATTTGGCTGTAGACTGCTACAAAATTATCTTATTTGCAAAGCTTGCTATGTGGTGAGGCAGATAAATGATAACACCATGACACAGGCAGAAAGCTTTATTCTACACATATCTGGGTCTGACTTCAAATATGATATTCAATATGCAGCTCTGAACATATATTCATAATCATTCACTCCCAGCAGTTCTGCACATGCAGCATTTTAATATGAGGAAAGCAGTACTAAACTATTTCCCTGTATAATGGTACAGAAACAAATATTTTAACATTCAAGTGGAATAAAGTGCTCAGAAAAGAAATGGCTGGCAAAAAAATGGCTTATTTCTGGCAAATGCATTTCCAGCCAAATGACAAAAACTTCTGCCTGTCAGTCAATCAATCAGCACATCGTTTTATTAAGGTGGTGACAATATGGCTTTCAAGATTAGGAAACTAGTGAACTACAAAGAAGATTGTATTCATTTTCCTTCAAAAATAAAAACCTCCAGCAAATAAGCACAAAACTTAACCATTTCTATCAAGTTCAAAATGGAAAAACTGTTCAGAAAGAGTATCTGATATGAATTTGGTCAGTATAATGAAGTAGAAATAAATGAGCCAGATGAGAAGTGGGAATTAGGTACCATATGTCTGAGTTGGAGGAGTTTATAATCATGGTTTCTTTTGTTAATTCCCTAATTAACATAACCATGCAAATACAGAATGAAGAATGAAAAAATTTACTGCATAGACAGCCAGAATTTTCCTATTTTAATACTAAGAAATTGATTGTAAAGATGCATATTTAGCACTTTAACCATAGCAGTCTCATCCTAAAGTCAATATCCTGTTTTTGGATGAGATAGCACCATGCCAGCTACTAGCCAGAGAAGTAACTCTGTGTTGGATTTAGAACATTGATAACACACTGATGTTTCAGCTGTTGCTCAGTAGTGCTTACCCCAAATCAAGGATTCCTTTATTTTCCCTTACTCTGACAGTGAGGAAAAGCACAAGAAGCTGGGAGGGAACACATCCAGAAAAGCTGACCTGAATAGGCCAGAGGGCTATTCTGTGTGTAGAATGTTGGCCTGCTGGGCTTAAACCATGAAAATCAGGTAAGCACCCACAAAATGGACAGCTGCAACAAGTTCAGTGCCCAGAAAACAAAGCAATTTTGATTTAAATTCCTAAATTTGAGTTTGATGTCAGTCATCCCTTGTTTGACAAATTTGGTCCATATTCATCTTCCAGCATGAAAAGCATAGGAGGTATGCTATTCCATAGGAAATAGTCAATTATGTCCTCTGCCATGCACTGGGGAGAAGTTACACACCATAAAGATGATTTAGGAACAGAGAGCTGCTCCCCATGCACACGTCCAGTGTCTTGCATGTAAAGACAAGGCATTCAAACTTGGGAACATGAGGAAGAAAGGGGAGGGCAACTTGAAGTGCTTCCTCCTCTTCCTTTAAGAAGTCTCGGGGTTCCTGCCTCAGTCGAGTATCAGGCAGCTCCCCAGGGCACAGGCAAGGTGATATTTATAATACAGCAGGGACAAGGTGTGACATTTACCTCACACACAACACTGTGCTCACCACTGAAACATGAAGTCACTTGGCTCAGTGTGCTCTAAAAAGCAAATTACTCCAGTAGGATCTTTTGTCATGTGTGCTGTTCCTCTCTCTGTATTATTTTATTACAAGAAAATTTTAATCGAAAGCCCACTGAAAGTTCCTTTCAGTTTTGCATCAACAAATTGCTGTATTTTTGATCAGCTATATCTTCATCAATACAGATAAAAAAAACACTCCCCTTGATTCCCCAAGAGAGGATCACAGCTAAAATGAGACAAAGATTATTCTAAATGGTGGCACAAACCCCAAAAGAAAACATGCCTTACAAATGAGTGCAGCAGCTTTTAATTTCTGCATTGTGCAGTCAAGCATACACATTCCTGTCTGATGAAGAAGAATATAATCACCTAGGGGTACGTCAAAAATAACTGTTGCTTTTCCCTTCCTATCCTTTCTTGAGAGAGCAGAGTTTGGTGAGCCAATCAAGAAATTAAAACTGACATTTCACAAACTGATTGTCATGTTTGTTTTTTTGTTTTTTTTTTGTTTGCCTATTTAGAGTATGTATGGCTATCAGGCAAATATACTGAGAATCTGACACAGCCTGCACAACAATATCTGAACTAATCCTGAAGAAAATTAATTCCCTGAAAAAATAAACCAAGAAATCTCAGGAGGTCATTGTGCAGTCTTACATCTTCTATTGTGAGTTGAATGCTTTAAACTCTGATAAAAACAGTTTCAGCCGCCTACATTTTATTTTAAAAAATTACATATTCATCAGTTAAAACAACTTTCAAGTTCATCCTATTTCAAAATACAGTCTGATGCAGAGAAAGCAACAGAGTTGTTTGGATTTTGGTGTGTGGGTCTTGTTTCCCCTTCTTAACTTTCACCCATTATCAAAAGAATTATTTTGCAACCATTCCTTAATATAGAACAGGACTTTCACATCCTCCTCAAACAAAATGGTGCTAAACTGAATAGCATTTTTTTTTCCCCTTGGTCCAGTATGGTACAGAGCAACAAGACAATTTGGGTATTTTAAATATTCATTCTCAAAGCAATTTGTATGGTTTGTTGTCTTAGCTGTACAGTAGCTATGTTTACAGAGACCCAAATTCGGCAGTCAGCTCCAGGTGTCTTGACACCTCTTTCAGATTTAAACAAATTACTTCAGGTTACACTACTGCAACAGTTGAAAATCTGTTTATTGCTTAAGTTAGTTCAATTTCCAGAACAGCTCGTTTCAAGAACAAATCTGTGTAAGCAAACCAGCCTTGTCCTAGAAATCCCTGGAATATGAGGAAGGAAGTGTTTGTACAACTGAATTTTAATCCATGACACTAAGCTTTAGCATACATGCATTAACACTTCCATTATAAAGACTAACTATTGAGATGACAAGGGTCTGAGGGAAACATTACTGTTTTTTCCATTACAAATTATATCTTCCCCAAGGATACTGACAGACTTTCAAAGAATTATAAAGAACATTTCCAATACCTGCTTATTAGGAGCCACAATGGAATTTCTGCTAGAAAGGACAGTTTCCTGGGTTTTGCACTCCTGTATTCATTCCACTGCGTAGGAAAAAAACCCACAACAGACCAGAAACCCCTGAATATTCCAAAAATTCTTTCCAGATATTCCTATTGATAAAAGTTCATGGAACCATAGAACATCTCCTGTTGGAGGGGACCCATGAAGACACCAAGTCCAATTCCCCGGAAAGTTAAAGCAGAAAGTAAATTCCTCTTAAAACTACAATGAATGAAAGACTTTATCAGCCATTAAATTTAAAAACCTGAAAATTAAATTGTATCTTGGAGTATTGTAGCAGAAGTTCCTACACCACAAAGTAGTATGTTAAGTAAGTAACTCCATGTGCCATTAGTGCAAATTTGTTATGTTATACAGAATTCATATTGCTACAGGCCAAAGGAAAGAATACAGAATGGTTACATTTGGAAGTGACCAACGGGGGTCATCTGGGCCAACCTCCAGCTGTTCCAGTTCTAGTGTGAGGTCACCTGCATGGTCAAGTTCTTCCTCAAAGACGTCAGAATTTATTTAGGTGTATAAAACGCAGAGAATCAGTTACTCATTTCTCTCCTGTTACAGAAATATTACCAAGATAATCCAATTCAGTGTAGAAATATTTAAAGATGAGTATCTTGCCTTGCAAAAATTAGATGAAGGGCATGTGTTTGTACTGGTAGAAATTTAATTGTCTACCTCACCATTTTGTAAAATCACAAGTCACAAAAGATTACCATCACCTATCTTCTGACACAAACTCTAAATTCTCATGTAACTCAATAGTTAATATTTGCTTTGTGTTTCAAAAATCTGATTCACTGAGATGGTTTCTAAACACAGTAAATAATTTAAGATACTGCAAAGTCTGCATGTGGAAAGGTTCACATGAACCTTGAAAATTCTTTTGTTGCATTATTTAGTATAGTTATAAATGTCAGGTTTCTGTTCATAAAGGTACGTCTATTTAGAATGGCATTTTCAGAATAATGTTTGCAAAAGTTCATATGAGTATTCCTCTCAGTGCTGCTAAACCCAGTGTTGGTTCTTTTTTTTCCTTTTTTTTTCTTTTTTTTATGTTTTCAACATGGCAGGTGCCTTTAAAATAGATGCAAAGCTAAAAAGAGAACAAAGATGAAGCATGTTCTATGTCAGGTCAAAAATGTTCCAGAACTGTACAATTGTTATTGCCATTGTCTGTCTTATTTACACACAGAAGCTCTGATCAAGTAATAGCATTCTTCACTGAGCTTTATGCTGTACAGTTACAATTAAAAAAACAAGCAAACAAACAAGCTCCCCCCACCAGAAAAAAAAAAGGAAAATAAAAAAATCCAAACTCTCTGCTCTACAGTTTTCCCTCAAAATGCAAGAACAAAATAAAACCCCGCTATGTATTTGCCAGGATATATCCAAGTGCCACGGGGAAGATTTTATTTTAATTAACAACAATGAAGATACGAAGTAAAAATAAGTCAAAACAATCATTTGGTATTAGTTTCAAAGTACTTATCTTGTTTTTTCACACTGAAATCCTTTTTCCAGATCTGGAAGTGATTACTGCATAGCTGACTTACAATTTCTGATCCTACAAGAAAACCTGATTCATTGAAAATTCCATCTAAGCCACCATTCCATTGACGTTTGGGTTAAAAAGAAGCAGACAAAGAGGAGGTGAAGAGTTAAAAAAAAACCCTATCTGTTCTTTAGGGGTATTCTACACACTCAAAACATTTGAGCTTTTATGACATGTATTTTTTTTGTTCAAGCACAATTACTCACAACATAGTGAAACATGCTTTCATAAAACAATGGATCAGAATAAATTAGTTAAAAAAAAAATTCACTCCCAAGCTGATACCATACCAGACAAACTCATTAAGGAACAAGCCATCATAAATAACCAGCCATATCATCTTATTGACCACTTTCCCATGTTTTGCAGCACCACAACTCAAGTGTCCACCAACATGATACTGCATGAAGCACCAAGAGACAGAATACCAACCTACAGCGTGAAATGTTTCCTACAGATCTCTCCTAAATCTACACTCACTTGGCCCAAGGCAGATTTAAATATTTCCTAAGATACACACTTAATTGGCATACAGAACTGAGAAGATGAAACACCACACAAGCATAAAAATTATCCAGTTATCCAACACTGCCAATGTCACAAGTCTTTAGAGAAGTCTTGTAATGCAACTTCCTTTTCTTCCAAGAAAAAAGGCTTTTCCTTATACAAAATACAGAATGATTTCATACAAATGAAAGAAAAAAAATTTATCATAATTTTTTTTTTGAAACAATTTGGAATCCTTGCAAACAGAGTATTACTCCAGCTTGGGATTTCAGACTCAATTTAGTTGCTATGCTATTTAAAATAGAGTTGATTCATAGAAGAAGAAAAAAACACTGTCATATATTAGTCAAGGTAAATATTTTTGTTTCTAACATCTTTTTCATTCTAAAGCAAATAGAATAGATATTTTGAAGCCTTACATTTTTTCACTACAGATACTTCTGAAAATCTAATTTTAGGCTTCAATTTCAAATTTTACCTGCTTTATTCTTCCTACCATTGTATTTCTTCATGACATCTCATTAGAGCATGGTAATTTAATACAATCCATTTCTTTTCTTTTATTTCTGCTATTTCAATACATTACATCTGTTGCCAAAAAGAACTGCAGGAATTTTCTCTCTTTTTCTGTCAAATCATTTACTATTTATATTTATTTGCCACAACAAATCAAACTTCTTTTAAAACAAACAAATATTTTCTTCATATGACCTACTAAAAAGATTTTGATCAAAATACCTTCTCTTTATGACATTTTTTCCAAGGGAAGAGTTCCTAGCTATATAACTCAGAATTTACACATAAAATACAAGGCAGAAATGTCCTAGGAAACGTCTTCCAAAAATGTTCAGGTTCTGTTTGTTTTAATAAATGAAACAAAATTTTTTCTAAATAAAAAACTCAAAACTAGAAAGTTTTAAATATGTTAACTGTCCTTTAGACTGGCTCAATCTGTGATTGGAGAGCCAATGAAGTCAACATGTGATTTATCCCTGTGATGTAGTTTGCACTGTAAACCATGAATTGCTATCTACTGAAAAAACACTGGAGAAGTAGTGAAGTTCCTAAAAGCAAAATTATTGCAAGTAGTAAATATGACACATGCAGTAAGACAAATAAAACGAGATAAGTCAAGTTCTAAAATACTAGCACTGGATGTATTCTTAAGACATTTATAAATTTCAGCAAATGCAGTCTGACACCAATTCTACTCCAGAAGTCTGAGCAAGGCTTTAGCAGTTAATAAAAACATGAAATAGTGTGTGCATAATGTGAGTGAAAGCCTTTATTCCAACCAGACTCTTAAGGAGTTCACAAATATCACAGTCAAATTCTTTGTCAGAATTTATAATAAATATTTACTGCTTACTCTGATCTCCACTTCAACAACATAGAACACTTACATGTGTTTCCCCAGTGATGTATTTCAAGTGTCCACTGGCCAGAATTTGATCCACAACACTTTAAGAACCTTTCAGCCTCATATAATTTTGGCTTCTCTCAAAGCCATCTCAAACTTCCCCAGTATGAGCAAAATTCCCCACAAAGCCCAAGGCTTGATGTTCCTTGAAGGTACTGCCATGTGACTGAGAAAATTCACTTCTAAGTACTTTTGAATGCTTTGCACTCTTGTTTTGGCATTTAAAAGCCTTGGTGTTTCATACCATTTACTAACACTTACTAACTATTTTATAAAGATACCACCCAACATTATCAACTCTTTCAACACCAGAAATCGTAAAACAAACAAACAAACAAACAAAAAAAAGCTGCCTGCTGACACAAATTTGCCCTCTATTCTGACTACTTCACTCTACAGAAAAATTTAACATCACCTCCTACTTCAGAAACTGTACTTATCAAAAATACTTTTTTCTCGTAAGAGATCATCATGGAAAGAAAAATTTAACAGGCAGACTAGATTAGAGTAATTTAAGTGAAGCCTCTGAAACAGGGTGAAAGATTAAGGTGTTCTTATAGAAGTAATTCTCTGAAGTCCAAATGTTAGAGGATTCCTAACACTTAAGAGTATGAAAAATCAATTCATGGCATATACATACAGAAAAGCATTACCTGCTTCTAATCTGTGTACTATTTTCTGTCTTGGCTGAGAAAACAGAAATACAGAAGCTGGAAAATCAGATGTTTGTTTGCCTTCACCTTCTAGTCCCAGAAATCACTGACAACTCAAAACAGCAAAAGAAAAGCTAATAAATAGCTTTGAACTGCTGCTCTTAGCTTTTAAATATGGAAAATCATTTATTCTGTCTACCAAAAATCAAATTTCAAGAGCAAATGAAATATTAAAACAACAAAGCATCTCATTCTATAGACATACAGTAAAATATTTCTTCCAAAACAAAAAAATGCTTTTGCTGAAGTCTTCTCAGTAACAAGCACCATCACTTTCAAAAGAGTGCCCCAAAAACAGCTGGGGTTTTTTTAATTCATTCTCCTGAAACAATTTAAACATTAAACAAGAAAAAGTCAGCTCCTTCTCAAAGATTTATGATACTCCACAAGAGCATTTTAAAACTATATGGTTTAGAGTTTTTTATTCAACCCCTGGTTTCTAACAGGACACATTCATTTACATTTTCAACTGTTATCTGTCTTCTTAAAAGATAAAAAAATTCTTATTTTTTCCCTCAAGGTGAAAACAGTTTCCTCTATCCCCTATCAACTTCAACAAGAAAAACACCAAGTTTTCACAAAACTCATTAGTAGTCTAAAAATGCTGGCAACATAGGACCAAAGTACCTATAAGAGATATCTATGTTAACCACATTTTTCCATCTTCATAGTTCTATGTCAAAGCTATTCTTTGCTGAAACTGGAGATGAGAGAGACCTAGCCTCAGCAGAGCTCCAAAAGGCCTGGGAAATGGAAATTTCAACTGAATTGAACATTTTAAGGTAGTTTTCTATGAACTAAAAAGGAAGTGGTTTGAGTTTTTTCCCTTCCATTTCTGTTTCATTACCCCCCAGTGCTTTGGATTCTAAAGGGGAGAGAAGAGAAAAATCTTCAATGTCCTCATTTCTCCCACCCTCTTTAATTTCATCTGTGACTTTAATTATATTTCTTCTCATAAGCTTGTCTTGACTTTATTTTATTTTTAAAGAGATAAGAGCTTGCAGCAAGGCTCCCTAAAAAAAACTCTTTCAGCTCTATTTTTAATGCACACAGTAAAGTCAGAAGCATATATTTAAAAATACAAAGAGTAGCTGATTATTAATTCCAGTTAAACTTAGAGAGAATCACTGATCAGAATTATATTAATTAATTTTATATAATCAGTGTTTTTCTACAAGGGCAGCTTTTTAAGAACTTACACTCTGTGAGACTTTGCTTAATGTTAAATCCTCACCTTTTGTGCTTGCACACTTTACAGAATTGTTGGAAAAATGTAGACAAAAGTAACAATTAAACTTCGGGTATATGCATGAGCTAAAAATGGAATTGCTTCCTTTTGATATTTAATTACTGCTTTAGATTTGTTAAGCAGGAAAAATGTTTATTAATCTATGTGCAAAGTTCTCTTTAAGGGTAATCATTTTATCACTGTACAGCATGGTTCCAAAACACAATTCAGCACTTGACAGCTTTTGTTAAGCTTGGTTTTGATAACTGGATACAAAAGTGGCTTTTGGCCATTTGGATTAAACTATTCTAGTTTCATGGAGCTTTTGAAAATGATCAAACTTAAACACATCACTCATTCTGCTGAGCCAGCTCAACAGTTTTGTTAGCCCATTACTGTAGTTTATATTCCATTTTTGAAAGATTTCAGTAGTCATCTCAGAACTAGACTACCTTGGAATCTTGAGTTCCAAGGGGCTCTGCCTTTGATCTCAGGCCATCATTTCTTAATGCAAATAACACATAGGGAGTCTTTTCATATTAACTACGAACATCTGCAGTACTGTTTCCTCACACCCTTCTAATAATATTATATATAATAACCTCCTTGGACAGCTCAAGAGGCAGTTCTGTAAATTAACAAGAACTCTTTGTTTGAATAAAAGAAAGTCACGAATAGCCTCATGGAAAATAAAGTTGTTTGCATTTTATGACAGAGGAAGTGAAAGACAAATGCATTTTGGAAATTCTCTCTGTTCTTTTCTCATTTGAACTTGTTATGGTGATGCACTACTGCCAAACACAAAGAAAGAAAGTGTCTAATACATGTAGTCAGCAACTATTTCTCCACTAGGGTACATAGAACACAAATATATTCACTAACTACTCAACTGTTTCTTGAACTATCACCAAACAAAATCCCCATACTTTAAAATGTTCTAATAAATGAAATTTCCGTCACCCTACCTATAGATCACCGAACTGTTCACCATCTTTTCAAGATCCTTTAAAAAACTACAGAACCATGCAAAGAGAGTGGATGTCCTAATTCTCCTTCTTAAGAATTTCTCTCCCCCCCACACAGAGAATTATTGTTTCAGTTAATCTCTACCAAATCCTTCTTAACTAAAACCAGACACACATCTCAATACATGCAGTACAAACCTAACAAACCACTCCACTTCTAAACTCTGATTAGGTATTTTAAAGCTCTTGATTAATTACTGGAAAACAGCATCAGTTGGGAACGATAATTTTGAAAGGAAGTTTGAAAACAGAAATCAAGACTGAAAAGTTATGCTTGGCTTTCCCGAAACCAGAAGGTGGATCTTCCTCCAACGCTGACTGTAGGCATAGGCAGGGTGGCAGCTCTAACAATTCTTGGCTGGTGGCCACCCACTTTGTTTTAGCATTTAATCCTGCTCCAGGATGCTGCAATGGCAGGCTTGCTGATTGTAAACGTGGTGGCCACACACAGCAGAGGAGAGAATTAAGACTCAAAGGCTTTGCCATAATGTTTTCTATTGTCCCAAAGCAAAAACTGCCCCTCCCTCCACTTTAAATATTAACGTCCAAAATTTCAGTTTTGCAGAATGAAAAAAAAAAAAACAAACCAAACCGCTACTGAAATTTAATACAAATACTTTATCAGAAATATTTTAATTGCTAATTATTTTTCATGAATTAATTAAATAACACTTGGAATGCTTTCGAAGAAATATATACAACAATTAAGGAAGACTTGTAATAATTTTGCCTGCCCATATATAATCAAAAGGGAAGACATAAAAAAAGAGGGAGGATAAATGCTTCATTTTAAAATAACCTCGTTGTATTTTTTAGTTCAATCCATTTATAATTTTACAGCATTTATAACATAATAGATGTTAGTTATCTTCACTTATTAGCATAATAAAGAACTATAACCTGTAGCACTCAGGAAACTAAATTACTACTTTTACATTTAAGTATTACATTGACAAATACATTGACCTTTATATTACGTTATGCTTAGAGGTTAGAAAAATGAATTATTGTTCATTTTATTTTCTTTTTGGTCTTTTTTGACACAGTTTTCTCTGAAAGGTCTGTTGAAGGATAAAAGATTGATATAAATGGGGAGGAGGGAATACATTATTAATATTGTGGGATAATTTACACAGCAAGTCTTCCACAAGGTCAAAACTAGACATTCCCATGGGAAAAAACCAAGAATGCAAGTGGGGAAAAAAGAAAGCTCTTTTGACTTTCTGGTGACATTAATCTGAAAATGACATCTTGGGTACTGTTATTTTTTAAGCTTTATGTTGCACTGACCACAGTCATAATTCATCTCTTTTGGCTTTTAGATACCTATTCGTTCATTTCATTCATAAAAATTATATATAAATTTCCTCCAGCTTGTTTTCAGAAAGCTTAAAATGGAAACTGGAAGGCCCACCAACTCTGCATGGCATTTCAGAGATGTGCAACTCACAGCAATGCACAACAATATCAGAGTCTCTAAAACAGGGTTTATTGCCTTACCCCTTCTGACACTTATAACAGAATAGAATAGCTCTATTGAAAGAGACTTACAACAATCATCTAGTCCTGAGCAGTTCAGGGAGTAACATTATCAATAATAATAATAATTACAAGCTTTATATTATATTCAAAATAGTATTTAAAGTCATTGTAATATCTCGTAAGGCACATTAGAAAATGCTAATGTTTCATCAAGTCCAGCCACAATCTTGTAGCTTGAGAGTAGCTCACTCTCAAGTATATCAGGAAGATATGATGATGAATTTGACATTAAAGGAAATAAAACACCAACAAAAGTGGTTTAGTCTTTAGGGTTGAGGAAGAATCAGCCTTACTTCTGGTTCAGTTTAGCAATTTCTCTCATCTGCTTCTCTATATATTCCAGAGGCCCACTCAGAAGCACAAAGCAATATGAAAAATTGTAAGGTTGGGGTTTGTTTGGGTTTTTTTTTTTTTGTTTTGGGGGATTTTTGGGGGGGTTGGGACTTTTCTTCAAATAAGAATGAACTGGACATACTACATAGAAACACCTTCCTTTTCTATCTTGTTTCAACTCCCTTGTGGCAGTGACACATACACTCAAAAATGCTGGGGCAAATCTGACGAAATTCCTTTTTGGGGGGGAGGTGGGGAGAAGGGAATGTTCAACTGGCTCTTTCCTTTGGCTTGCAGGCAGTATGCTAGCCTGGGTGGTTGCATTTTCTGACTGATCTGTTAGGATGATGTTAAACCCACTGTGCATCTTTCACTGACTGTCTACAGTGTGGCATATTGATTTTGCCGTTGCCTGGTTCACTTCTAAAACCTACACAGTCAAAACTGTTACTTATTTGAAGCTTTCTGCTTTTCCAGCCCTGTTCTGACACATATCTCTGTTAGGGCACCATCTGCTATCTTCGTATTCCATGACTGAACCACAGGCTAGCACTTGTGCTGTGACAGTTTTTGAGGTGTAAAATACACTTCTCCTGACATCTGCCTCAGCTCATCCATCCTCCAATTAGAAAACCCTCTGAAAACAGTCTGGAGATGCTTTACATTTTAATTTCTCTATAGGATCCTTCTTCACTATAAGGAAGCCAAGTCTCTGAAGTTTATTGTCTTTCAATTTTTAAGAAAGTTAATAGAACACAAGCTGACGGTATAGTAGGCAGGCAGGGAACACCTGATACACCAAATTAACTTTATTTATTCCTGTCCAGTAAAAGCACACAGGAACAGGCACAAGAGGGCCAGATATTCCAACTCTTTTGCCTGCAGTGATGCACTCCAGTTAAAGAACCACCTGCTCTTCTAGAATGAAAAGGAAAATACAAAGCAAGCTGATGAGATGAGGTTTGGTCTACTGAACTAGGAAATGGAAGCTGTTCCCATCTAAGGCTCCTTCTCTGCCCACAATGAGTTCAAAATAAAGGTATACCTTAAAAGTAACATTTTGATGACATTCACCTGATTTTTTCACTTAGGTACCACAAGTTTGTTAGAGCTGTAAAATAAGTTTGATAATTCAGGATCTAAGATGGAATTTATTCTCCAGCCTTTATCAACCACGATGCAACAAAGCTATTTAAGAGCAAGGCATATTCTAAAATTATTACCTTACCAGCAAGACAGGCACGTGTCTAATCACAGGAAAAATGAGGGACGTGTCTACTTCTTTTCAAACTAAAGCTGACCATTCAAAATTCAACATAATCAAATATATGTGGAACATGTTAGAATTCAGTGGCGGAAGTCATGAGAAGTAACAGAATGAAAGATAATTTATGAGGGACAAAAAAAATCTCAGTTTTGAAAAATGTACTAAAATTAAAAAACATCAATCAAAATTATAAACACAAAAGAGAGTTAGGAATTGATGACCTTTAATCTTTACTAAACACAAAAAGAGAATCCATACTACTGAACAGACAAGTGATGTTACTTTCCAAATTTGAGTAACGCAGTACAATGCAGAGAAGCACTCTTAAAACATTTCAATAAGCAAAACTACAAATCTAAGGGGTTATTGCCTTTCAGCTGAAGAGTTATTATGATTCACTTCTTACAGGCTTCTTAAAAGCATTCAAACACTTTTCATCCATAAACAAGATATCTGACAGTACACATTCACATTTTGCCAGTCGTAACCAGCAATGTAATTTGTAAGTTTTTTATTAATAAGAATACAGATTTCCACTCCCCTCTCTCTGTTGTTCCAGCTTCTCTCTTACCTCTCTCTGTCTTCCACTGCTCATCTCTCTGAGCCAACCCTTTCAGCAATAGATTTGCACATAAGGAAAAAATCCTTTTTCTCCTAAATTCCACATTTATACTCATACCAATTCCTGTTCTTAAGGAAAGTTTCCAGTCTGACTATTCACAAGACCCCCTGGCAGTCACACTACCACGGCCAGAGACTGTCAGTGCTGGGACCGAGGCCCCTTCACTGCAGGTGGCTCCAGTGGCCCAACTGGTCCCTGCTTGACTCCCTGCACATCCCACTTGCAGCCAGACCTCGATTCTTCACCGGGGTTCCCTCAGCAGAGCCTCAGATATCTCACTCTTAAAGCAGTTTATTCATGGGGCAGTACCACGAAAAGGCTTGAACTGGAGCCTCTTAAGAGGGACCCCAACAGAGGATCCCCGGGGCTTTTATACTCCCTCAGTCTTCCCATGAACAGATCTCACCCTTCCTTCTCACACCTCAAGTCCTGCCCCCTCTCTGTGTTCATTCACCTCGCTGCAGTCACCCATATTCATCTCCTTTTATTATTCAAAATGTTGGGAATTCTTGACTCATGCCGTGTCTCACAGAGTCCATTCTCCTGGCTGGCATCACCCATCTTTCCTGCCCTTTGTTATCCCGAAGGCTCATTGCCTCTCTCCCACCCAGAGCTACATCTCATTCTGCAGCTCACAACATGAGCCCCTTGCACCCAATCTATTCCTTGTCATTGTCAAATATATTTCCAAACCTTGTGCCTGCCTAATATGCTCTACATATATTGTCCTTCTGTGCAAATAAAGATCTAATCCACATCAAGTAACTTACTAAGTGCTTTATGCCTTATTTACACAAGGTCCAGGGCTTTCATAATACTATTTCCAAATAGTTTGCCTAGAATGATTCCCCACTGATCAAAGTGTATACATCCATCTACATGCCTTTCTAGTTTATCGGACTCCACACTGCCAAAATCCCTCTGTCAGCATTCATTCATGACACAGACCCACACTTCAGCCAGTCAGTCAAGCTCTCTCACTTCTGGCTTTTATAAAAAACCTTAATTCCTTCCAAGAGAGGAGGGCTCATCCGTGAATGAGCATAACAAATAAATCTATCAAGGCAGCAGTTCAAATTTCTTTCAGTCTCCTGTAAAATGAAGATACAGGGACACTTATGCCTGTTACCTTATTAATTTTATCCTTTCACAAGCATCCACATACTAGTTTATGATGCAGCTAAGAAATTTTTTCCTACATATTTCTAAACAAGTAGACAGATACATTAGATACTGTAATTATTTTACTTGTTCTTCTGGTTTTTGTATTTCCCTGCAGCATATAATTCTTAATACGACTTGAACAAAATGATCTGTTACCTCTTACAAAGTGATTTTTTTCCTTAAAATTTCTTGCTATTAGTCTGTACTAATATCCTACTATTACTTTGCAAGGAAAGACTTTTGGGAATTTCAGTGTAAAGGAATATAACTATCATTTTCCATCCCCTTTCCCTCCATCTTGAAGAAGAGAGAGAGCAAATCACCACTGGATGTGACAATTCCCCCAGCTCCCCTGGATGCACCTGGGTTCAGAACTAAACTAGGGTGTAGTACAATAGGTGGCCAGTCATAAGAGCAAAACACAGGTGAGAGAACTGGGCTGACATTCAGCATCAAGTCTTTTTGCTCCATCTGTAATTTTGCATGCACAATGCTTTCAGAAACTTACTTTCTTTTCCCTCCATACAGGAATACGTATATCCACAATAACTGTGATACCCAACACATAATATACAAAATGAGGACATATTCATACCAGCAGTAGCAATTCAGTGAGGATCCAAAGCACAAAACTTGTCACATGTATAACTCAGGACTCAAAGTGGCTCAGCACGAACACAAATCTCAAGACAAGACTGCCTCTCAAACTCTTACCTTGATTTGACTAACAGCAGTTCTTGAACATAAGCTTATCACTGTTTCAGCATACTTCACAGATGGTACTATGGAAAAGTTCAGTGATTGGGACTCTCTGGGAATAAAACACTGCAAGTTTTAGCAGGCTTATGAAACAACTGTTTTCATAATGACAAATTAAAATCTCTGATTTTCATTTTGACCCTGCATTTAGTTTAGAACAGAATTTTAATTGCTTCGCTAGCAGACCTGGCACTATTTGGAATAACACCTTTTTTAATTAAAGGCTGGAAGAAAATCACAGACCAGTCACCTTTAATTAGGGACACCTATAAAAGCATACTTTCACTACTGTCTTAAGTGGCAGATGTTCTTTCCTGAATGTAACCCAGGAACAAAACCATGCAGTTCTTTCAGGTGGCACTCTACTGGTGCCTGTGGCACCAGATCACAGGTTAATGTCAAACTTGCAGAAACAGATGTCATGTCAAACTAGTGCAGCTACATTCTGGTTCCCTTCGATATTGCCAGGCTTTGCACAGCTCCACTTGGTACCCATCTCACTGAAATATAAGTGTATCTAAGTGAGCAGAGGTGCAGGTATCCAACACAAGAGTGCCACAAAAACACCCGACTTTACAGAGTCAACTTGGAAGCAGCATGAGGACTGGAAAGGAACTAGACACAGATCCTGATCAGAGATACTGTGGGATGAAAAGAGCTGGGCCAGGACGATGGGGCTCAAGTGAAAATGCCTGAAAAACTGAGGGTAAAAATAATGCTCCCTTGCCTTCTACTTCCATAACAGTCCGTAATGGCTTTTATCCCTTTTCCTTCAGTTCCTTATTTTTCTCCATCAAAGTCCTTGCAACTGTAAAGAGCAAAAACAGTTCTGTCCCCTTCCGGTTGTGTCCCCTTCCGAATTCTTACACACACCCAATCTTGTCACTGTTAAGGCAGTCTGAGGGGCAGAAAAGGCCTTGACCCTGTGTCAAGAGCACTGCTCAGCAATGGCAGAAACATCCTGAAATTATCAACACAATTTCCAGCACAAATACATAACACAGTCCCATACCAGACACTGCGAAGAGAATTAACCCTACCACAGCCAAAACCAACACAGACACGTTTGCAGGCTCTGGCAACACAACAGTGCATTTGTACCCTTAAAACAGACAGAATTTTAGTGACATTTGTTGTCACCAAAATCAAAAATAATTGCTCACCCCCAGGCTATAAATTAAGTATGTTTTTTTGCCACGGGCAACATTTACTAGAAATTGTAAATAGCAAGCAAGTCAGAAATCACGTAAATCATAATCCAAGCTGAATAAATTCTTCATTTAATGGACTAATATTTATTGACAGCTCACTAAAAATGAATTAAGAAATGCAGTAACTGCATTTGTTGAAAATAACTGTTATTAGGGGCTTTTTTTGGTGTGTCAGTTACTTTGGTTTTTGTTTAGTTGGAATTTTTTGGTTTTCAGTTTTTTGTGGGTTTTTTTGCAAGCACTTAGAAGGTTATTGTAAAATTGCTCTGGGTCATACTGTTAATATACAACAGCCAATTACTATTCTTTAATCAAAGAACTCATTCCTATTTACTGCAAACTGGGGCTCTTCTCACCAATTTTTGTTCCTGCGTAAGAGATTGGACACTTACTAAATACTGAAACCCAGGAAGGCAATAGAGAGATGTCAGTGAGATACACGTGCCAATTTACTGTCTGTTAACTTCTTTTGGTCATTTTAGTGTTTCTGCCCTGTAATTTTGAATGAATTAATGTGAACATCCTTTTATTAAACTAATAGTCTTCACGGCATTTTCAGACTTTGCACTGAGATTTGGCACATGGGTGGCAGATGATACTTTACCTTAACTTGCAGTGCACACTGACCTCTGATCTACCCATCCATCAACTGGTTTAAGTGTTAAGCCTGGAAACAGAAGCCAGAGAATTCTGGCAACAAAAAAAAAAATTTAAAAAAGGAGCACATTAATTAAATAAAAGGAAGAAACTCCACTGTTCTGTGGTAAAGGGTGAAAACATGGGCATAGATGAAATAGCAAATGAAAAATTTAAAAAAAGAGGTCTGAAGGAAGAAAAATGTGCAGCTGACTCAACACAGCAACATGTTCTTGAAAGGTATTCTAGGACTGAAAAAAGTGGTATTTTATGGCCCATGCAAAAAGAGTATTTTTAAAATAACTAGGATGCTAAAGGTAGGATCTGTAAATAACCAGATGTATAACAATGGAGAGTACAAGAGGGAGAAAAAAGCAGCAGAAAAGTCCCAAGGAACAAGAACAAGCTTCTGAGGTTAACAGTAACTGAAGAAAACAGAGATATACCACTAGCATCTGTGCTAATTAGTAAGTTTCAGGATTTCTTTGGGAGTCTCTGAGGTGGCGACCTCAACTGTGAAAGACAAAAAGTAAGCAACCAATTATCTTAAGAGACTTCTATATTAGCAGTGATGGTCAGGACAGAAATTGTGAATATCGTCCTTTAGCTAAGCTATACAAATGAGTAACTAATGGGCCTTTTATTCCTATGTATTTCCTTAATAGAAAGTTGGTCAGTTCTCTGGGAATATTTTCTACTATGCGTGCCTGCAAATGCTATGTATGACAGATTTCTCTTCACAGCTGTATTTTTTTTTCACCATAGCTGTCTCCATTGCAAGAGTGTCAATTTTAAGGGGGAACAGGTAGAAATTAAGAGAACATATAGCACTTGCTGTTGCTACAGTTAGCAGATATAATCCACACACAGCCAAATGAATCAGCTTAAAATTCTGCATCTTTCAAAATCCTCAACCCAGAGACAACTTCTTTTGGAGAGAAATCCAAATAAAGAAATCAGATTAAGTTATCAAATTCTTAAAACGCATGAATTTCCTTTGACCCATTTAACTTAGGAAAAGCCTTGGCACTTTGAAAAGCCCCTTAGGCAAGATCTATGCATTTTCTTCTTTCAACACTGAAAATAAAACATCCTTCTCTTATTAGTTATTAGTATTAATGCATCATGCCTTACTAAGATAACCAGTGTGAACAGAAAACACTCTTAAACTAAGCAGCTGCTAACCCATGATTCTCAAAAGCATACACAAAGGTTGGAAAGTTCAAAGGATACTAAAGTAGTAAGATGCTCAAATCTCTGAATTAAATGAGAGTTTGGCATGCAAGTCCTGTAGAATGCTTTTAAAAGTCTGTGTTGAAAAACTGACAATAATAAACAGACAATCTATTTTAAAAGCAACCAAGCTATCCAGCAGTAATTTACAAAGAAAAAGGAATTAAATTTAGACTGGTTCATCTCAAGTAATTCCACAACCCTCATTCAAATCTGCACACCCTATAGATAAAATTCCAGACCAGATTTTTCAATTGGCTTAATATCTCCTATACCTTTCCATGACACATCAGAGAGATCTGTTTTTCTAAGCCTTTGTATCTGCTGTACAGCATAGGTCCCTGGGTTACAGAAACTTCTTTCATTAAGTTCTCCATTATTTACAAATTGTTCAAGATGCAAATTATCCTAGCTGTTACAGCTGTCAAAAAATATTACTATAATGGAAATTTATGTTTTCAAATGATAAAAAAAGGCATTAGGACAATACTTATAAAAGTTAGATGAATTTTGTCTCTGCAGAGTAGTTATTTAAATCAATTCCAAGAGCGTCACAATAATTTCCAGTCCCCAAAGAAAATAAAAGGAATTTCAATGGAGTTTTCAATTCACTCTTCATGCAAAGAGATTTAATTTTACTATCAAAATATAACATTTCAAGGCATTAAGAATATCTGATTTAAATAATAATGTGGCATGATTGTTGTTTTGGATTTAATTTTAAATTTTTTTCATACTGCATCATGCAAACCAAATTAAAATTATGGGACCTGTCACTTAAAAAGATATTAGCAAACATTCATGATGACAGAAGTATCCTTCATATTGCTGTCAAAGATAAAAGGGGTTGGTTCTTTGGTTTATTAAACTAAACAGAGGTTTGACTCTTGAGCACATATGCTGGAAAATAATGTAAAAAACCCACTCTGCTACTGCACCCAGACCCCAAAGGCACTCCAGCAAGATCTGCTGACAACTCAAATGTGAGTTTCAAGGAAACTGGGCCAGCATAGCCCACTGTGAACACGGGGCAACAGCAGCAAATTGTCTAGGAGGATCTACCTAACTGATAATACTTCACAAATGTTGGGATATAGTTGGAAATAGTTCAGAAAAGACATAATCCTTATGTCTTTATTAATGGGTTATTACATATTTTCCATCACAATCTGGCACACCCATCTCTGCTATTCCATTTCCTTCTACCTTGTCTCACTCATTTACACTTTGAGCAGCCTGGGGACAAAGTATTCATCAGAAACATAGTAAGTAGCCTTAATAATAAGTAAATAATTAGCCTTACAGAGCCTAATCAGCCCATTCAAACTCCAGCTTCACGTTTAAATGCTGTGGCAGCCACGTTGTTAGTATTAGAAAATTCACTGAAGTGCTAGAGAACACAATGTCCTCAAGTGAAAAGACAGCACTCCATGTTTTATATTTTACTGAAAACTCCCAAAATAACTCTTATCATCATTTATTATTCTGTCAGACGTACGATTCTTTTCCATTTGTAATTGCTACCAAAGAGTCATCTTAAAATCATCTTTTTATACACTCATCTAACCAATAAGAAAGAGAAAGAGGTATATTTAGCTTGGAGTCAAATATTCCAAGTTATATCAAATTAATATCAGTTCTCTCCATGCCAGCAGAATAATTTTCCTTAGATCCCACCAAGCAGAATTTTGGACTTCAGGTTCAGGTCCTTTTTTGGATTTTGAGCTTCACAGTCTACACTAGCTCAATAAAAACACCTGAAGGAAAAGAACCATTTCTATGTCACATCTAAAATTGCGGGGGAGAAAAACCCGACTAAATTTTCATCTGCCCTCTCCAGAACAAAACTACAGAGTAGTAGGACTTTTCAGTTACTCCAAAGTTAGAGGATGAGGTAGAAAGTGATACACAGATTTCTAAGAACAGTTGAAATTATTCCCACACGCCATTCTGCTCAATGAATTTGAACAGGCTTCCTTTGAGAACACTGACAGTCTGGAGGTAAAACAGTGTCAGTCTGCTCAAGATCACGTTCCCTAGGGCCAGATTTCAGATTCTCGTTGCTGCATTTTTGTGTGCAAAGGCTGTGATGTCAAAGCTATTAAGTACATCTTTCAGTAGTCATTTCCTAAATACAGAAAATACTCCCCTCGGAATAAGAAGCCTGAGTGGTCAATACCATGAAGCAATCAGGATCTTTTTTTCTTCTTCCTCCCAGGAAAAAGAGGAGCACAGTTCAGACTTTGAAAGGATAGAACAGCTGTTCCCATCTGAACAGCCATGGTGCCTTTGTTATCCAAGATCAGAGGAAGAAAAATTACTTTTAAATCTTCAACCAGTAGCTCTCTGGAGAGAACAAACTGCTTTCTGAAGAATAAATTAAGCATTCAATTAAACTCTACATCAGGTAACTACTGTTCTTACACACTTTGGGGGAAATATATTCAATGGTATTATTACAAACCTCTGCAAATAACTCCAATAAATCACATCAAATTGAAAAATTCTCTTCTCAGTTCGAGCAGAATGTTCAATATAAATAACAAGTAGATTTAAGAATGGAGAAAAATATTAAAATACCCAGAATATTGGCACTATATCAGTCCCTGATTGCCCAACTGCAAGACTAGGTTAGCAGACACATCCATTTCTGTAACGATCTAAATGTGCATCAGGTCTTCTCATCCCACTTCTCATTCTCTACTTTCCAGAATTAAAGTGCATATTTAAGAATTCTGAGGTATTTCTAAACACCAAATAATATGGCTTTATAGAATTCATTTGTCTCCATTGATGAAGCATTTAATTCAGGTTAAATGACTATGTTTATGAAATAGCCTCAGGATTTATTATATTTGCATGATAACTCATCAACTACACTTTAGCTTGAAGGAATTTAAGCAGAGAAGTTAATTAACACTAATTTTCAAACTGCCAAGAGCTGCTATAGGTTCAAGAATTTTATCTACACATGAGCATGACCTAAATAAATAAACAAAAAGGTACTGCTTCCAGACCACTGAGCCTATTACTAAAATTAATTGAGCCATATTGACTTGGATATTCTAATCATCTAGAAAAGTAAAAGGCAACAGCAGTCTCTGCAGATACAAATTCCTTTTACTTTCTGTTAAAACACTGACCATGGTGAGTTAATTAAGAAGCATATTTACCTCTAGATTTGATGTAGTTTAAGTAAATATTATGTTGGACAGTCTCTACCATGCTAAAAGGAGTTGTCCAGGTACCTTCTCTCAAGAAGGTAAAACAAATAGAGGAAAACAAAACAGTGAAACAATTGTTGAGTTTTTTACCTGATTTAGTAAGACTGTTTATGAATAAACTAGTAAGGATAAAAGAAGAAAACAAAACTACAAAATTTGTACATGAGCATAAATCAAGAAAATATTTCTGATGATAATATTTCTAATAATAGGAAATAAAACGTGAAAACACAATACCATGATATAAACTTTCAACTCTTAAAAACCTAAGTGTAAACTTGAATTTAACATCTCTTTTTTATCGCTATGTATCAGACTATTTTTCTCTGCTTCTAAACCAAAGATGCTGTGGCCTTTAACATTATTAAATAGCTTATTGGGTCAAAGCCTTCTTGAACTGTAATGCTTTTTAATAAGACGTTATGGAGTGTTTTCATGCAAGCAAATCATTATTACAGGCAAAATCCTTTTTCACACTATGACCATTTTAACTGCTAAAACAAAGATTTGCAAGAAGGAATGGCTGCAAGAATAAATAACACATAATTTATAGTAAGTTTTTCTGAGAGAAAGCAAACATCATTTCAGAACACCGAGGAATAGAGCGTAGGCACTTGGGTAAGATTTTCAGAATGACTAAACACTACTTATGTAAGTGTTTCAAGATTGTGTCCACAATCAGTCTGAATTTGACAATACATATATATCTATAATGTACAGGTAATGAATACACACATCTTTTTCTCTGGATAGAATCTCTGCTTTCTTGCCCTACCAGTGTGCTGTGATCAATCTAACAAGAGAGAGTATTGCTTAAACAGTGTCTAAAATCAAAATCACAGCATTATATCCCTCGTTGCAGTTAAAAGCATCTCTAAAATGTGCAAAACCCTGTAAAGCGAAGTCATGAGATAGCAGGTGAGGATGGCTTCCAGCTTAGAACAGCTCTTGAAGCTGTATTACCACATTTGGTATAGGATTTTGGTAATTGATTCTGCAGGAACCTCTGTAAGTTGCTCCCTGTTGGAAATCACTTACATCCAGTACCAATTGTAAAGTCTACTCAGAGAATCTGCACCGGAGTTGGCAGCCAAAGTAACTGGCAACAAGAATATTGTTGGCTTCGACACTTCCCAAGTTTTCCACCCAGGAAATATTAAAAGAGGAAGGTACATAAGCATCACTTCAGGTGTATCAGAACACGTTTTACTTCTTCAGTCAATGCAAAAGATGCCATGCCAATTTTTCAGAAATCATTTGGCATTACCAGAGTTTCTTGTGATTTCTTCCAGTGGAATATCATTCAGAAACCTTTTTGGCAAATAATAAGCTGAAGGACAAGCTATTACATCCCTTGGCTAAGTTTATTCCCCTTCAACGACTCAGGATCCATTGCCTGACCAGTGCATGGGAAACCTGTACTTGTACTTCTGCAGAGCTGTGAGGACAGCTGCAGCACCTACAGCCTGAGCCAGACAGACCTGGTCCAAAAGACAGGTCCCTGTGCATTTTGTAGAAAGGTGTGACTGCCACATCTGAAGAGCTGTGTTTACTTACAGCTAACTCAGACACCAAAACCTCTGAATTCCCATCAGCTTGGATTTCCGTGCAGACCAGCATGGATAGGAGAATGTTTTACAGCCAGGCAGGATCCTATGATCACTGGACCCTCTGGAAGCCCCAAGTTCATGCAGGCACATTAAGCACAGCAGAAACAGTTTAAGGCCAAAGCAGAATTGTGACAAATTATAAAACTATTATTATTGTGATTAAATTATACCCCACAACAAGAACCATCTGACCTCAGCTGCACACATCCTCAACACCATTCCCACTCCCCTGGCAAATTCTCTGTCCCTGGACCACTGCAAGCCATCACCAGCAGTCATGCAGCACCTTGATTAGGAACAAGAACCAAACCACAAAAACTGCATTTCAGATGTCAACATTAGGGATATTTCAGTGGGAGTCTCCTTAAATAATGAATTTAATCACAGCCATTAAATTAGTACAATTACATTTCAGTAGGTTTGATAAATGTCAGAGGGAGCGGGGAAAAGGAAAGAAAGATCATAGATAAAAATTACAGCTTGGATGTTCTGCTAGATTGATAAAAATATGTAGGATTGAACGTAGAAATGTGTTCCAAAGATGACCTAGGCAAACACAAATATATACCTTGAAGGCTTGTCAGCTAATTTGCAAGAGTGGATAAACTGTCTCTGAGCAATAATTATTTATTTTGAAAATTCTTATTAAGAAGCGATTTATTGTGGTGGAGATTAATAACTCACGAAATCATTATATATTTACAAAGAAAGGGCTTCAAATATTGTACTTCAGCCTTTCAGGATAAAACTCTTCAGTTAGATACGTACACTCGGTAGATAAAGAGTTTGCTCCTCCTTGCAGATCACAGATGTGATGCTACAGCACACATTGGTTTAGAAATTGTCTTTCAGCTTACAATATAAAATACAGAGACAAAGGCTGCAAATTTTGAAAGAAAGTTTTTTGAAAGACCTTTGAGGCATTCACACATGTTTAGAAGGGGATAAATTGTTTAAAAGTATAAATTCACATAGCAGAGTCACAGAAAGAAGAACAGTCAATTTGGAATAAAAAACAAAAAGGGCACTTAGAAAAAAAACCAACATCAGTAATGGAATTGCAGCTCCTTTTTTTCAGTGCAAGCCTTCAAAGTTCCTGCACACCCACATCTTCAGAAAGAGTCTAAAATCTCTGAACTTTGGAACAGAAACTTTTGTGTGTGTGTGAAATAAAGATGATAAAAAACCAGTTAGAGGAAAAGAGGATTGACAAGATGAAAAGCAGGCATAGAAAATAAAAAGATAATCCACTAGATTTTTGGTGTTTGCCACGTTCATGGATTTCAAGCCAGTGCAAAAAATGATGAAATATGTAATTGCCTGGTCCAAGAGGTAGGAGTTGCCTTTTTAGTTTTCTCTTACATTGATCATTTCAGTTAGTCTATTTACACACATGAACTGTTAGGACAAATGTAGTTGCTCCAAATTTAAAATTTAGGTCCTATGAAAATAAGAAAAATCAGATGCCCATCTCCTATTTGTTTTGTTTGGGGATTTGAAATCTGATGCAGTGAGGGGTTTTTCTTTTTCTCATTAGTTATTTGGAGGTGCTTTTTATTAATTTGTTTGGGTTTTGTTAGGGGTTTTTTTCCTCAGCTTCAGAGGCAAATGCCTTGCTCCATTCTGATTCCTCACTGACCCTGTGATCCCTGCATTTGTTTCACTATAGAGAGACACTCATACAGTCCTGGAGGCAGAAAGCAATTAAAACATCATGATCAAAAGTGTAAACTTTCCAAGCAGTCTCACTCCTGGCTTCTGAACGAAAGAATACTAGAGATACAATTAATGTTCCATTCTTTAAAAAGAAGAAAACCTAACAGGCTCAAAGCCTACTCATTAAGAGAACAATTTCAATACCCAAGCTACCAGAGAACAAAGGGTTTAAAATCTCACTCTTACATTTCACCATTTAGGCAGTTTATAATTTAGTACAGAGCTTTTGCATTATCAAACACTTGCACCCAAAAAACCATTCATGTTCCACTCCTGGAAACACTGCCAAAACCAGAACACTTCAGAAGTTTAGCCTAGTCAAGTAAAAATTGGCAGGTTACTTCATGTCAGGAAAAATGACAAACCCCAAAGATTTCTAGAACAGGTAAAAACTACTATATCACAGTAAAAGAAGAGATAACACCAATCTTTTACTTCACATGTCTGTTATCTAATCTTTTTTCACTTGTAGAGATGATAAAAGTTGAAAAATATTTTTTTCAGGCTATGCTTGAACCTCTTGTTCAAGTTGCTGCCCTGGCAGGTGGTTGAAGACAGTCCATACCCAAAGAAATGAAAAGAGAGTTATCCTACTGGATGGCTCATTATGCTCTGAATTGATCAGTCTCTGCACACTCCTGCTACAAGGGAAAACAAGTGCATTAAAATAACTCTAGCTCTTATTCCTGGCTGAAACACAAAGCTTCCAACTGTTTTCCTTCCTTATGGACAAGAGCCAGAAGAGCTCAAATCTCTCTTCTACTTTAATCACAAGTTTGTATCAGATATGTCATCAAGAGGACTTGTTCAATCAACAGAAAATTTCTAAGAATGCCAGTATTTTAAACTTCTATTATTTTTCTTTTACATTTCATACTTCCAGCCATAACTGCCCAAAATATAAATCAGTGTTTGATGTATCCACAGCTGCTCTTGTATGCCATGATGACACAAATAGTCCACTTAATAACAAGTACTAACTCTAAACAATCTAGGAAAAAGATAGAAGTGGTTAAAATTATGTATTTTGCAGATACTTAGTTCCTCATGCCATTTAACTGAATTAAATAACCTACTTCTTGCTAAAGACACTTTATTTAGTTTAGGGACAAATATATTGATGGGCAGATATATTCTAAAGATCCAGAAATGAGGTTGCTTTTTGAAGAAAATAAAGAAAGGGGGGGAAAAAAAAAGGGTTCATAATAATGTTGATAAATTTCCAAATAATTAACAGAGAATTATGGTGGTTAAAGGTGCAACAAGAACTGTTAATCCAGAGAAACATGAGGCTGTGGAAGATGGGGTAAGAGGGAAAAGGCAGAAAAATATGAGATTCTGTGGGTGGAGCACAAAAAAAAGAGGCAAAGGTAGAAATATAAAAGGTCTCAGCAGGAAGCATTACTGGAGGAGGGCAGATGTGAGGAAAATGCACGTGGCAAGAGGTCTGCAATGCACGTGTTGTTATGGGCCAACTGCAAGAGCATCCCAGGGCAGCGATATTCAGGATTACTTGGGTTTAGCAAAAGTGAATTAAAACCATCAGGAACATGCTTGGATGATTTAGGAGCTCCTTTCAGCTCCTTTTTGCCTAGTTTCCAAAAGCCCCAGTATGGGATAAATTAAATCTTCTGAGGAATATTGCTGTTCTGAAGGATTCTGTCATCTGTTCCTCAGTGGGAATTAGACTTCATTAGCAGACCTGGAGGGCATGCTGCAAGGCACTTCCAGTTTCACAGCCTGCTGTACAGATTTGGGATTTGGTCAAGGTAAGGTAAGTACTTGGGAAAACAGCTGCTGACTGGTTGAGTTCTGTCTGTTTCTGTAATTTGTTTCAGAGATAATGAAGACCTGGAAAACAGTTTAGTGCAAGTGCATCACAGACACTCATCCTGCTGAAACATCTCTGTAGACCTGAACAGGGTATTTTCTTTAAGCTTCACACTTCGTTGCTGCAATGTTCAAACCATTTATAAGGCTTTAAATGAAAGTACAGAACTATAGGCAGACTAGAACATCAAGATGTAGAATCCATCAAATAATCAATTTTTTTTTTTTTTTACCAATGAAATCAGCTCTAAGAAATCAAGTCAAATCTTTAGTGTGGTTTATCAGGATAACATTAGCTATTAGCACGAAAGCTTTGCTAGTTTTAGTACACCATCGATGTTCAGCAAACCTTTACACTCAAAAGGAACAAATCTGTCGTGCTCAGAACAGCAGATATTACTAGGCTACTACATCAAAAAAGGGATTTAAAAGTAGAAGAGTCATTGGTGTCACATGCTGTGCACTGATCACCAGCATCCACTACACTTTCCTAAAACTTAATGAAAGTAGAAGGGTTTCCAAGGAAAACATCCAATTTATACCACCAGCATACAAAGAGACAAGCATACAATGATAAAGCATCAATGTGAGCATGCACAATTAAGTTCTGGCTTGGAAAAGGAAGGCAACAGCTTTCACCTACAGAGAGGTTTCTGAAACATTTTAAAAATGTTTATTTTATTTATACAAGATCACTGCACCCCAGGCTTAAGCATCTGTAAATTCCATAAGTACACCTTTACACAAACAGCAAAAGCTGGAAGAAGGTTTGGTTCTTTCTTCCTTACACACATCTATAAATCCAAGTATTAGATCAATTCCCATTTAACATTTGTATTACTACATTTGTAGAGAACCACGTCTAGCAAACTAACCAAAACCTTTCTCAAAGAAACAAATGTGCTTATTCATAACAGCAACAAGATTTGACAACTCCTTGCTAATTACTTGTCTTATAGAATATTTTACTCAGTTTTCATTTAATTTATACTTGTTTTGGAGATTTAATCAGATGACAAGTTTTAATTAGGCAAAATGACAAATTAAGGTTCATGTTTAAACTTCAGTTTCTGGAGGGAAAAAACCTATCTTTTTAACAGTTTCTGTCATTTACAGAGAAGATGTAACCAGCTTAGATCAGACAAAAAAAAACCACCACAAAAAGCAAAGCAGCACTCGCCCAGAAAAAAACAGGAGGCTTAAGTGAAAAATATTAATATTGCATTTTTAAATCTCTGCTTCTATCCTGAAAAATAATAAAACAACACTCTGATACATAATTTACTATGTTTAATAAAGAAGTCTGAAGTTTAAGAACATCATAACCTGACAGTTCCTCAAAATACCCCAGGATTATGCAAGTCAAAAACCTTTGATCTAGTTCATATTTCATCATCACCAGTGAGCAGGACACAGACCACTCTCATGTCTCCCTCTTCCCTTTGGGTTTTATGTTGTTTATTAAAACTCCGTGTCTTATTAAGACAGCAAAAGGTAAGCAATTAGCTAGCAAAAATATTGAAAAAAGAGAAAGACACTCTTTAATGTATATGTCAAGGCTTTATATAGACATGTTATAGCTCTTGAGACACTGGTTTTAAAATTTACTTACCATTTCCAAGTCTAGGTTCACATGTTTCTTGTAAAGTCATCATGAAGAGTATATCTCATTAAAGCCTATGATACAAGTTATGCTCTCCCAGTAAACCTGGGGAAAAGAAAATATACCCCAAAGAACAAAAAAGTAATAAAATGTGACATTAAGATAAAATTTATCATAAAAAAAATCTAATAATGGCTCCTAGCACTTCTTAATAAAAGATACTCAACTGCAGCATCTTGAGGAACATGACTTGTTTTAATTATTTATTGAGGGTTGATGGTTTATCTGAAAGAAAATGCAATTATATCCTGACACTTTAATCACTATCAGTTTGTTTTGTTCACCTGGTACTGCTAAGAGGAAGGTTACCTTCCTATGGAAATTCTGACATTTCTGTAATTGGTTTTGCAACCCTTCCAGGAGACTGAAAGTATTCCTATTATTAAAATTGTGTAAAAATTGGAGTTATGATATTATTAAGATTGATGGCCAACATCAGCAATAACCCAAACCTCAAATAGATCAAATTTCTTTTTTTTTTCCTGTTAGACACAAGCCATATATAGGCATTGGGCAGCAAAATTTCCACTGACACAAAAAATGGAAATCAAGCACAGCCCCTTAATAAACCTGTTCAAATCAATCCATTAACCAGAGGAAAAGAAATTAAGAAAAAAATAATCAAAGACTAGCGAATCAGAGGCTCATAGGATGGAAAAAAAAATTCTGCTCCACTGAAATAAAACGGAATTTTGCTAAATTTAGCCATTAAGTTAGAGGCTTTTTTGCCAATTGGTCAAAACCAGAAAAAATAAATTACACTCTCAAAAACACTGTGCCAAGCTTTGGCTAGTTTTAGCATTTAAAGCATTTTAGAATATTCAGTAAGACATTCAGCTGAATTAAATATTTAGCTTCAAAATAAAATTAACTCATTTAGCACATATTCTAACATTGTTTATCCATAATCATGTGATGAACCTGTTAACCACCCTTCAAGGAGCACTCCAGATTGCAACTGTAAGACAGGAAGAGGAGAGGAAAGAAAAACCCAGTAAACAACAGAACCATACCATCATATTTTTTTAGGCTGACTTCAGTACTCATACAACTGCACTTTCATCTTTTTATTGGCCTGTCCAGGGACTTTAAACACACTAAACTATTCTGCAAATTAGAGATGGTTACCAGGGTGACCTGAATATGTCTTGGCCATGGTTCACAACACGATTTTCAGTGGACCTGACGCTCTGACTTAGTGCATCTAGGAAAGTTTACACAGATTCTGGCCAGCATGGAGAAAGCTGATGAGAGGATCCCTTCCATGCTCTTCGAAGAGAAAAAAAAAAGCTTGCAGGGTCATGTGAAACACATGAAGTTCTATGACACCTAAGAACAGAAAGGCTTCCTTTCCCTCTTGAAGTCTCACCACACCCTTGTAGAGTTCAACCAAACATTAAAACTCCTAACCCTTATCTTTACCAGATCCATATTATGTGGCCTTAAAGGCTTACCCTGGTCAACCAACAGAGGAAAATGCAATCAGCAGCTGCAGGAAATTGGATGGACCAGGTGTTCAAACAAAGCCCAGCTTCCTAAGAGCAGGCAGAGTGTGTAAAGGCAATACATACTTCAAACATCACTTCAGTGATTTTAAATTCTTTCTGTGGGATTTGGAGATAAGCAAGGAAAACACAAATCTGTGAATCTGTCAATAACAGTTCCTGATGTGATACAGTGATCTCAGAAGACAATAGAGAGCAGTAAAAGAAAATACCTGACATTTCAAAAACAGACATGTTCTAAACTAAATATTGTTATAGTGCTGTGTCTAGTGTAAACCACTACATCCAGTTGCAATAAATATTGATATGTATCCATTCACCTGATTCAGATGAAAGAGTCTCATAAAAGCTTATTTCCTCTGTTTGCTAATGCACGTGAAAACTATTTGTTTATTCCCTGCTGCATAGTGTGAAATATCTGGGTCATTCACCTGCGTGCTATTCCTTAATTATATAGCTCTTCATACTCCCATGGAAAGAATACATTCTTATATAAATGAAGAAATACACTGCTCAAATAATACACACTAATGAACTCCAGTTGAAAGGTTGTCCAATCTGATACAAACTTTAATTTAAAACGGAGATCAGAATAACAGGTAGATGGCACGGATATCTACTAAAAGAGGAAAAGCCACATAGCTGTCTGTTTACATCTGTATTTTTTGGTCTCAATACTTTCATATCATAATATGAAGTATGCCATTAATTTATGAATTTTACCAATAATTTTTATAGTCATTATCTTCTGATACCTAAATAACACAGATTAACATAATTACAACATGAAATCACGTTCATGATCCATGATCATGAACCATGATGAAATGGTTAACTGAATGCAAAGTGTAGAAACTACAAAATGGGTAATGTACAGAAAATGTACAAAACATTTAAGAGTTGGATTCGATGACCCTTGTGGGTGCCTTCTAACTTAGAATATTCTCTGGTTCTGTGTAAAAAAGCAAACTGACAAGAAAGTATTTATTTGTAAAACTATCAATATTTTAAATGTCTGCTCTACCACCACCAATTTTTATGCACTGCTCTGTTCCAAAGACAGAAAAAAGCTCAAAGCAGGAAAATTTTCCAGTCAACTCTTTTGCATCAGTTTGTTGGGATTTTTTTAACATAACAGCACTCATATTAATAAAGCTATGATATCATAAGCAGAGAAATAATCAAGATACTGATTACTACCAGAAATGGAACACAGTCAGAATCTTACTTCCAGCCATAAATCTCTTAAAATTTAGTTTGCTCCTCAACTATGTGATCCAAAGCTATTTCTCTAACACTTCTGGTGCAGTTCAAAGTCAAAGAAGGATAAGGCCTATTTTCTACACGTACTTCAAAGTTAGCCCAATCTGATGGAAGCCTTGAGAGATCAGTACTTCTTTTCCTTTTCCCTTTTTAATCATTATGATGATAATTTCAGACTGTCATGTTTAACAAATTATTTCATTGCAGTTGTCAAACACTTTTTTTATATATATTCTTCCCATATGATTTTTTTTTTTACCTTCCCCAAATTTAACTTATCCAGAAATCTAAAGAGCATGTGTGTTTTCACATTGAATCTGCCTTTTTTTAACGCGTTTGTATTTTTCTGTAAGAAGTGTCTGGGACAACTTCAGGCAACCTTCCAAACTAATGGTAGTCCCTATGGCAGAAAAAAATCCAGACAACAAAAATAAATTCTCCTGTTATGGTAATTTAGTTTCCCTTGTATTTAAATGAGAAAATAAGGAACAGTGTTTCTGTAGCCAGCAGCCTGATTTGCTGGCACTGTGTGCTTCCCAAACCAAAAGCCACAACAACAGCCCTCTTCTTGGCCTAGTCACCTTGTGTTGATAAAGGCCTACAAAAATACTGTTCCCTTAAAATACAGGATGCACAACAAAGACAGGGAATTGTTATTACAAGCCTCAGTCGTTAAAAATATGCCGATTCTAAACTACACAATACACTTAATAAAGGACAACAAGCATTAGGCTTCTAGTACACAAAGAAAAGAACATGCAGGTCTGGAAAGCAACACAGGCAGTTTACAGTGAACACGTTATTCAGAGCTTAGAAAATCCAGGAAGCAGGACAGGAGCCCAGGTCTTCCTACTTGCAAATAAGCATCCTCACACCTAGCCAAGTCTTCTCCTAGCTTGAGGAATTCTTTACTTAAAAGAGTCATTTCAGCACTTTGATTATATTTTACCTTGCAGAAAGTCTTACAGTATATAAGTATCACGTTATAATTTCTAGATGGAAGACAACCTAGATATTAATGACCCCTACTACCACTATTTACTTAACTCTGTAAAATAGTAGGTCACATAAAAAGAATCTAACACCTAAGTTGCCTTTTCCTGTTCCCAAGGCCTTACTTTTAACTTGGATTGGCACAAAATCAGTTCACAATTTTAAGTTAGATGTAGCTGTATATATATATATATCTACTATTATGGTAACACTCTACAGACAGATTCAAGAGAAATATTCTACTGAGAGTGAGAATCCCAAGAAGGTCAAGCAGCTCACAGACACTAGATTTCTCCCCGTGAGAATTTTTAGATAAAGCTTACAGGTGTGACAAATATAGCTACATTCTCTGGGTAAGGAGACATGTTGAGAATATAACAGACAGTCCTGAATAAGGTGCTACACTGAACATACCTTTGTAGCAACTCCTGTGCTCAGAAATATCCTCAAGGCATGATTTTGCCTTTAGTAGCTTTAGGAGAGAGACACTAGGAAGAAGCTGCTGATAGGTTAAAGACTACTACTTTTTCTGAGCTAGTTTCCCAATGGTGTTTGGGGGAGGGAGGGAGGGAAGCGGAAAAAAACTAAATATTTAGTATATGCATCAGAAGACAGAACTTTGCACTGCCCACAAAAAAAACAAAATAGTGAATATACAGGAATTGCCTGTGCTCTAGGTAGTTCTCTGTCAGCCCTAAACAGCCAGGAAGGGTGAAGGTTTCCTCTATACAATCATGCCAACCAAATTCCCATTTTGATTTAAAGCAGCAAGAATTTATTTCTGTTTATTGACTTAACTATTGTCAAGACCTCAATAGACAGTGAAATTTTATTCCCCCCACCTCAAGTTTCAGTCTTAGTTGCTTTAAATATTTTCCTACATCAAAAAACTAGTGAAGTAATACAATGCTAATCAGCTACTACATTTTTCAAAGTATGCTTCTAACACTTATTGAAGTAGTATTTGTGCCATTGGCATAGCTGTATTCTTCACTAGAGGCAGCTGCATATATTACCATCTTTTAATGCAAAAAGTTTCCATGTTTATGATATTTTTTGCAAGATATTTCATAGTTTTTAAAATGCAATCAGTAGACTTCTTTCCTTAAAAGGCTATATAAAAATTGTATATGCCTCAGAATAAATTATTCTGTATCTTGCGTCACATATTTATGCAACGTATTACGGTAGCAACCACTTAATATCCCTAAAAAACAAAAACAACCCTCAATATCCATGAGCAAAATCTAAAAGTTAAAAATTCCAATACTAAAGAAAAAAATACTTGAAAAAATAGTACTTGAACTATAAAGATAAAACTAGCTGAGTTTTCATCAGATTCCTAAAATACCATTTTGAACAAGATAAAAGCATAAAATCTTGAGTGGATTACTTCTATCACTGCTTCTCCTATTCTTTGTGGATTTACTAAAGGGCTTTTCTTCTCAGGCTTCAACTACTTACTTAATGTGGAGTAGCATTAATTGGAATTCTGGTGTGCAAACTTCAGCTATCCAGTCGCACTTATTCGTTTATCAGTCTCGCCCTCCTGCTGAACCCAAGCAAGCCCACCCGTTCAGAACTATCTGTAGGGCATAGGAAATCAAACATCAGGTCGTGACTGAATCCTCTTTCTTTGGAAAAAACTCCAAGGAAAAAGGCTCCACGTGCTGCCTTACCAGCAGCACTTGGCTTCAGGAGGGCAGCAACTGATCTGGAGAAGGTTTCCATCAGCAGGAGGTACAAATCAGCTCCCAGCTGCATTTTACTTTCCACTTTTCAAAATCCTTTCCTCCCTGTCTCACATTGCTCACAGACTTACACAGGCATGGCTGACCAAGCTCACCCCTCCTATCAACCCCATTAGAGATCTACAAATAACAGGCTAAGGTTCAGCTGCCCAAAACAGGAAGGTAATTGAAATGGATTTCAGAACCTCAAACAACTAAAAGGTCTTCCCCATGATACTGGCCAGCTTCAGGGTGCCATCCACGAGCAGTACGGAGCCCACAGCATTATTCAGAAGGCAGGGGGAGCCAGCTGAAAATCAACTCTGCTTTCTCACAAGAGAAATACAGGTCATCCTCAAGCCACCAGCTTGGAAGTCATGGTAAGCACCTCATCAAGCCAGAAATTGCTTCCCTGGTGTCAGCTCAGATGGAAAAAGATCATCGCACCAAATAACAAGTTGGAGTTACATTTCTGCACAACGGAAACTTTAAAGCAATACACATTGAGAACAGCATGAGTCCAAAATTTCTGCCCTGTCAGATTTCTCAGAGGACTCTGACTAAAGTAGGAAAAAATCCTATCTGTAAAATTATGTTTACCACATGTAATTAAGTGAGTATGAGATACTTCGTGCGTTCTCCAGATACCGAAAAGTCAATTGAAAACAACTTTGTGGAAGAAATAAAAGAAAACAAATTGCGGGCAAGGAGCATTTACACATGAAACATTAACACATTAAAGGCACTTTGAGCTCTGGAAATGTCTGAATCCCAAATGAAACGTTTCTCAAAGAACAGTAATACTGTTCAATGTCTACTATAACAGATAAAAATCCAATATATTGCTAATTTACATAAGAAAGGCAGTAGAATAAAGTGAAAGATTGCGTAAAGTCATCATAGAAATCAAATTCGTATTCAAGTGGTATATTGTGTTCACTTCAAGGGTCTTCATTTCAAAAAGAACAGATGATAGCTGATTATTTCAGAGACAAGCAAAAGATGTGATCAGATGTGCTTAGTCTCTTTGCTGGTACTTTTGTACCAAAGATATTACAGCAAGGGAGTTAAAAAATACAATATGGACAGAAACTTGTCCTGAAGCAAAGCATCCTTTTCTCCAACTAAAACTATACCAGTAGAGTAAATCTAGCCCCTTGCCAATGAAGGAAGAACTCTGGTGACACAGAACTGGTGCAAAAAAGACTCATTTTCTATAGCACAGATTTTTAATATTATTGTTATTTTTCTCCTCCAAATGAAATATTCAAGCTTGATGTTTTTCAATGCACAACATCTAATGTTTAAGGCTGACATACTTGGTAATTATGAAGTTTGATCAGCTGAAAATAAAATCAGCAGTAATACTGTAAAAAATTATAATGATGATTATGACAACTATGAACTGAGCAGATCTTTGATCAAAGTCCAAAAGCTAATGAGGTGTGCAGGCAAGACATAAAGACAGATTATGTGTAGTGAACAACTTGGGAGGAGGACAAGGAATTCTTACAAAAATTCTCAAAATTAAAAAACAAACCCAAAAGATAGAAGGTAAGTGGCTTGTCAAAAGGGCATGAAAAAGAGAAAATGGATGGTTAATTATTACTTCATAGGAGTAGGCTACTCATGCAAGATAAGTAGAGGTGAGATGGATGATAAGAGAGATTGAAGTCTGGAATGTGAGATGCACGGCTGAGACTTCGAGCCTGTTAATTGTAAGTGGCTGTAGGAAGCTGGCCAGAGATGAGTAAGAAGTACACTGTGATAAAGCTGGCAGAGCTGTGCACTGCTTGCTTTGTAAAGAATGATCTACAGGCAATATTACCATCTGCCAGGCAAAGTTAGGGATCATAAAAGGGAAATTTCGTAACAGTTTTACATCGTTATTCTTCAAGAACCACACACTATAAAACTGGTTAGAGTATGACAAAATATTTCACTGGAAACACAAGAGAGGATTCTGTTAGATGGGAACGGAGAAAATCTGGGTCACAGTCTACTCCTGCACTGTGACCACTGCATGGCCAGCAGGTTGAGAAATGTGAATTTGGGCAACCTGTAAGTCTTCATAAAAATATTACTTTGTATGTGCTACAGTGTGATCTGAGTTAATCTCATTATTTGCGTAAATTCCCTGGAGAATGAGGCCATTCTAGGCATGCTCTAGGAGTTGTAGGATCTAAGCAGGGTTTCCATGTGTTTTGCATCCTCTGGACTGCAAGGTCTCTTTGGGGTGGCTTTTCTCATCAAGAAATCAGCAGAACAGAGGAATTAGTAAGATTTAGAAGACAGATGAGACGAGATTTAAACATTAACAGCATGAGTGAGGTATGTAAATGGAATGGAAAAAAATGCAGCAAATGGTAGTTAATGAATTTTTTTTAAAAGGACTAATTTAGCAAAGAGACTAAAGGCCAAAGCAGTTGGCAGTAGACACAGGAAGCAGGGAGGGACCAGCTTGTCAAGAAGACTAAGTCAGTAGTCAGAAAGGGAGATGGGATGGGATGGGACACTACTCTCTAAATAATGAAAAAACTAACAAATTTCAATTTGGATGGCATGGACACTTCATGATAGTTTATTTTATTACTAGAAATGTACATGGTAATGAGAATGTTTAAAATAAAAAAAATTATGATTACATGCTGCTTAGTTTGGTGCAGGAAAAAAGCCCTCAAATTTAAACAGTAAATAATGCCACACACACACAGAGATATTCCTGTAAAATATACATATTGCTGAAATCAACAGGCTTATTGTGAATAAAGACTTTGGGAGGAAAAAACCCACCATGCCAAGCAGATAAACCTATGTGACCATTTACCACAGATTTTCAGCCCAATTCAGAAGTTAGACAGCAATCAAAACAGCATAAGATTGCACTCAAATCATTTCAGAAAATGTTAGGATCTGTTTGCTGAAAATAGTAATACAAATTCTTTCCCTTTTTCATACTTCTCTTTAGCAGTGTGGCACTCCTGAAGCTGCCATTTGCTCCACTAGGATGCATTATTATGTACACAGAGCCTCCCACACGACCATGCTGCTATTTGCCACCTCAAAGTATGCTAATAGGATTTTCCAAATGCAATTAGGACCTTTCAGGAAAAAGCTCAAGTTGTGTTTGGATAATATGAAGTTAACTCTCTACTACATTTCAGAGACAGGCACACCAAAGCTAATAAATTCTTCTCATGTCTTCAGATTATTAACACACCTACTGGCAATGTCAAGATGTTAGTTTAAGGAATTTCAAATATGAAACAGTTCAATAATCTGGTTTACGACAGCTGACTGACAAAGCTAATTAACTGCCTGGAGAAGATTCTTTATAAAGGACGCAACTTCTGTCTGAACGTATTTTCAAAAACAACAAAATGTTTGTTTTGTCTTTGTCTCTTCTCTCCTATTTTCTCCCTTCCAGCCTTCTCCATCTCATGTAATCTTTGATAAAAGTTTCCTTGATGGTATTTATATATTGCCCTTCCTCTGACTTGGTGTTTTCTTATTCTCTGTGTCCTTTTTCTCTTCCTGCTGGACATTTCTATTCCTCTCTTTCAGACCTTTTCAGGCCCTCTCCACAGAGCACTTCCAGGTTTCACACCTTGCATCCCTACACTCTCCTCAGCTGTCAGGTTGCTGTTTCAGCACCTCCATCTGCTTCAGGTATTTTTCTCATTGAGAAACTTTCTAACATGCATCATGTCCAAAGAAAAAAAAAAAAAACCTGTTTGCATCCAGCTTCGGTTGCACAGAAGGAAAACAGTACTTCAGGGATTTTTTTCCCCCATTTGACTCACTGAATATTACAATTTGGGGCAAATTTTTATGCAGCGGAAGCTGACACTGGTAGCTCTGGTTACTAATAGCCATTATTGTCAGAAGGCACTATCACACATCTCAGTCTTGCCCTGAAAGATATCATTCGGCCCATTAGATGATCTCTCCTTAGAGAGAAGATAACATACCAGTTCAATGAAATTAAACGAGCTAATGAAATTACCCATTGCATAATATCCATTAATAATAAGGGGCACTGAGAGTATCGAGATTAGAAAATGCTTGCAAAATTCAAAGCAAAACACCTGCAACAAGAGGAAGAGCTGTTTTATGAAGATGAACATTAACAGACTTGTATTCCCATCAGAACCCAACTCTGAATGCAAGCATTGCTGCATTTCAGGCACAGTAATAGCAGGCCTGGAAACAGTTGTTTTTAGGCTCTTGCCACTTGATGCCTGTGTCACAGACCATCATCAGCAGATTGATTTTATCTGGAATGTTTCTTTTTTACCATAAATTCATAAAAAAATTGTAGATACTCTTATGAAGTAACATATTGCTCAGATCTTTTTTAACACCTAAAAAACAGACTGAAAAAAATATAGTGCATCTCTGGGTAAGTATCAAAACACTGAGGGAGGATCAGATTTCCAGCTAGACTTGCAGAAGCATTTGCAAGAATTCTGGTTTCAGGTTCATTTTTGTCTGATCCTGCCTAGTCCTGTCAGAATGAGGGACATCCACTGGAGATGAACTGGTCCTATGACTCCCTGTCTTGTTCACCCCCTGCCCTTTCGCTTGTTGACAGCATATTCAGAAAAGAATTAGGATTTCACACTGAATTATCACTAGCAAATCAGTCATTAGCAAATGACTGGCATTATGCTCATGTTCCATAACACCATCAAGGAAGGGAGGTGGGTTAAAACAACCGGGGTATTACTGAGTCTCCTCTCACATCGTTTATCTTCAAGAGGAGTAATTTTGTTGATCGTGCCAGGTTTCCCCTCTTAGCTTTTTTGTGGAACACATATTCACTGTCTTCAAAAGGTCTACATCTCCCACCATTCAAAATACAGGAGGGACAAATATTAGTTATTTATAGGAGGTTTAATAAGACATAGAAACCCACTTGAAATGCTGCAAAATGGAGAACTCTGTTATTATTGCTGTCCTTCTCCACTCTACCCTCTCCAAAAGTCAGATGTATTCACATTTGAAGTCCTGCTGGGACTCAACACTTAAATTCATGGAATGTATCACTTTAGAATCAGATATTTTGCACAGTTTCAATCAAAAATTAGACTGAAATTATCTTTTTCCTTTTTGCTGTCAGGTAAGACAGATGTGACAACAATTCTTAATAAACCAGCTAGCCATTAGATTCTGGGGAAATAAAAGCACACAAACATGTGATTAAGGATGCATATATTATTAAAGGATAATTGGTAAATAATTTTTATTAATGAGTTTATCAGACTCAAGTCTGAGAGTCCATCCATAGATGAGCCATTCTTCCCCATCCCTCTTCAAAACTCACTGACTGTGCTTTGCTTTTATAGGGCTGTGCTAGCTAATTAGGGAATTTCAGTAATCTATTTTTAATATGTACCATCTTCTGTTCTGTTTAGTGCAGCCTTAAGATAGACTTTTATCTTTACTGCTGTGCACAGATCATGTGAAAATATAAGTTCTCTGCTACATGACAACTTATAATGAGCCCTAATGAAGCTTGGGAACAGCTGTTAAAAACTCCAGTTGAATAGGTTTGCCCAAGCAGCAGTAGCTTATAGTGCTTTTTCTCTTACAGCACTGTTGAGTCATCTGCTACCGTATACATAATGAGAAAAATCAAAAATGAAACACCAAAGCTGGTTAATCCTTTTTTCCTAGACATTTTATTTTAATCAGAGTTTTAATAAGTACGTTATGAACCATCATCTCTTAAGCCTTTCACCTTTTTAATTATATTACTGCTCCGAACATCGACAAAAGCAAATGTTATTATGCAAATTTTGCTCCAAATTCCTGTCCTTACCGAGAGCGTAAGAAAGAGAGTTCAAACACCATTTTTAATTATACTATAGCTAAATGAGCTGCAAATTATTAAAAATTACAATAAGCTCTCATGATTTTACGTGTTCCCTAAGCTAGAAAACAAAAGGTTATACATTTTGGGTAGGATAAAGGATTTAAAGAACTCTGACAGTCAGACACGATTGAAACAAACAAATTCCCTTACTTCATACTGTTTGTCTTCCCTTTTTGACGTTTAAATGCTTAGACACTAAACTATCTGGCATAAAGGGCACTCAATGCTTTTGTATTGCTTTTCTCCTTACAAGGATGTGTACCTTTCCTGAAGCCTCTTCAATTTTATTTTAATGTAATTTGCCAATCATTCCATCAGAACATATGGAAGCAGTTCACTTTCATGTATCATCTCCAAAGCACTGCTGCATGAAATATGAGGGGGTTTTTTTCCCCCTCCAGTACCTTTGTTATCTGGTTTTGTTTAGGTAACACCTATGGGCTTAATTCCCACTCTACATGGCATGGAACAGCTGCAACAAAGAGCATAGAACAAAAACACAGTTTAAGTCTAGAGCCAGTGGATGGCTAAGAACTCAGATGACAGCACATAGGAGAAAAAGGAAATAGATTATTGCACTGAGCTTAATAAGCAGAATCCACAGAACACCTATAAACTTTTTCTCTTCTCCTTCCACCAGTCGATATTTTCAAATGGAAATTTCAAAAAGCCAGGACTTGTTGATGTTGCCAACATCTTGAATGATCTGTCTCAAACTAATGGAGTCAAAAACTAAGCACAAGCATTGAGCTTCCCCTCATCAGTTAATGTTTCTGACCACTGAATATTTCATTATGAAATTTTCAGTTGTTCTGTAGGAAAAACCACAAGAAACAGAGGATTCTTACTCGTTCTGTAAACGTTGAGCAAGTCTGTAGACACCCTGGTCCAGGGAAGTTTCACTATCAACTGCAGTGGCATCAGAATTTGTTCTTTCCTTCACCAGTTCTGAATTCCAGTGCCATTTTACTGGCTTGGACAAAGACTTGGAACTGTTTGGTTGCGGAAGGAGCATTATTTGCTGAGTTTTTCGAAGTTCCAGTCTCATGAATTTTCATGCTAGTTACGCCAACGTTTTATTTTCATGATGGTTTGAAGGACACTTCACAATTATCACAACCCCATGGACAAATAACAAAGAAATCGACCTGTACAATTTAGACCTGAGCTTGACAGCCTGTACATTTTCCGACTCCTGACTGTCCTAGCAACACTGCTCTTCTAACCTCTCTGCAAAAAAATAATATGCTACATCTGATAACTCTACAAAAAAAAAAAACCACTAAGAGCCTGACTCTTAGTTATAAGGAGCTTGTCTGAAGTAGTTGCACTTAAAAGAGTGTAAAGCATCATTATAATAATACATGATAAGAAGTGCAGTACCATTGAAATTTTAGAACAGCACAGAAAAGGAACATATTCTAATTCGAGAGTCATTCACAAGGAAGCTTCTCATGCATGAGAAATGCCTACAAAAAATACTCTTCACAATGTGGAGAAGAGGAAAGTCTTTACACACAATAACAGGGCAAGAGTATAAGTCAGCCCCCCAAAAATGGCATTAAAAGCCTAGAATTTGTTTCAGGAGGAAAAAAAAAAAAGAAAAAGGACAAAGAGCTTCCCAATTTCAACTAGTTATAAACCTTGTATCAAAGCAAGACAGCTTTCTCGAGTCTATCAGGACATTTATCTAAGATAATACCTGGTGCCTTTAGAAATTATTTATGAAGTAGATTTTTAGTCACTCTATAGAAAATTCAACTTTTTGCATCGTAAGGAAACAAAGAAAAAAAGAAAGGCAGGAGAAACCTACTGGTTCCCAGCCTATTTTGCATAACTGCTCTCTTTTTCCTTGAGATATGTAGATAAGCATTTTGGATGTCTTGATACACACATCAGTTTTTGGGACAGGAGGGAAGGGCAGGGGAAGGCTGGAAGAACACAAGAGAAAAAAGAAGGAATTTTTCTGCCAGATTAGATATGGCTTAGCTGGAGGTTAATTTTTTTTCATATTTTTTTAAGGAAAGTGGAGATAGCATGCTATCCCAATTGTCAGTGAGTTCAGAAACCATTAGTAAAATCTGGCTGAAATATGAAACAGGGTAATAATTTCTGACACCTAATACTACATGCTACATGAATATCAACTGCAGAACAGAGAATAGATACCCTAGCAAGCTTGGGTTTATAGAAGACTACAATTTTTTACAATTAAAATTATTTTAAATTAATCTTCTTATTCAAAACTGTTTCACAGATGAATTGTTGCATAAACTCACAGCTTGCACAGGGACACACTCATAACTTGCACAGAGAAAATATCAAAAATTTAAACTCTGTACTTCTAGTCGAGATCTGTAAAAGACAGAATTTTGAAAGATAACCTGTACACCTAAGGTAAAATCCTGCCCCAGGAATTCCACTGGCATTTTTCCATTATTTCCAGAGGAAAGGGCTTGTCTCACTCTTTTATCCAGGTTTTTGTCAACTATCATTAACTGTGCATTTGGTAATTTTTCTCTCTTAAATCAAAAGACATCAATGAAATGGTTGGTGCTATCCCATTGCATTTTCTGTTTATTAAAGTATTAAGGGCAATTATCAGAAAAAAATTATTCTATCATCTTTTACAAAATATGGCTTCAATATTATCAAGTCACATAAATACAGAAGTCACAAACAGCCATAAATACCACACACACACAACATTAATTAGGAGTCTATTAAACTTGCACTTCTGCTACTCCCTAGAATTCTCTGCACTGTGTGTAGGCATTCCTCTCTTTCTGCTAAATTCTTGGTTAGCATGCACACTTACAATGCCTTCTCAGACATTTGCAGTGCTATTAAACATCATTACATCATTATTGTTTCTTTATTTTTTGGTTCTGCTCACATAAGGCAAGGACCATTAGCCAGAGAAAGAATTTACTTCAACAGAGAGAGCAACACGTGAAATTTTCCAGCTCGAGGCCGCAGAATACTTGCAGAGTGACGGGCAGTTCTATTTCCTCACCCATCAACACAGTAGTGTACAGAACTTTTAAGTTATCATAACTCATTTGTTGATGAAACTCTGACCAATTTCAAAAAAAGTTAAAGTCCACCAAAAATAAAAAAATCACGTGTTATTTATCTGTAACATGATTTTGGTGGCCCTGATGAAAATATCAGCAATACTTTAAATTACAATTTTTCAAAAAACATGTCATTTGAAACTACAAAGACAGATACCTTGTCATTTAATATAAAACAAATTTTAGTTACTGAGATTGAGCACCAAAAACATAACACAGTAGCTGTACAAACACTTAATCCTTCTCATTTTATATAATGATACTACTTACTTTAAATTAAATATATTTACATAATGCTGATAACAGTCACAGAGTAACTAGAGTCTTTTACACCATGCTCTTAATCACTGTGAGACTTGACAAGGAATCATAAAACATAGGCCTTGTGCTATTGCTTCCCAAACATGTCCCTCTATATGTTTTTCCACACAGATCACAGTTAAATTTTAGAGATGGTACCAAAGCCATCTCCTGAAATTAAAGAAACATTGATAAAACACAATCTGAGCACTATTGGGATGTCCAGGATTTTCAGATAAGAGTCGGGCTTTAAAGCTCCAACACGGTTAGCAAATATTTCCTAAGGGAAGAATTAAAAAAAGAAAAAACTAAAAAATCTTGGCAAGTGAACCTCATTCTACATCATTCATTAACTGTGATACAGCAGTTACATGCCCCCAAACCTTAACCATGCTCTCTATGCAAATAACACAGGTTTAGCTTAAAATAATGAGCCAGCTTAAACCTAAATGCACTTCCAGGGAATCAATTAGAGCTAAGCCATTGCTAAATGTGACCCACTGTACACCACTGGCTTAAAATGGGCTATTTTATATGCCTAAACTGCTGATTTCGTGCTGACATTTTGCCAAGCAACCAACTTGGCAAAAACTGAAATAGTCTTTAATCAAAATTTTAGTTAAACTATACTCGTCATCAAATCATGTTCATGCCAAGCAACAAGCAGACACCAGCCTCACAAATTCAAGGTACAGCTACTCAGAGCCATTGCCAATTAACCAAACTAATGTGAATTTAAAAACATGGCCTCATAAGGAGCCTTTTCCTTGAGAGAAGGCATGCTGCCATACACAGACATAAGGCACAAAACTACATTGCTCTTCTCAAACAAGCCTTTCCTTCCAACCATAAATGTCAAAAGTTTGTATTCACCAAAATGCATTTTCATAGCTAAGTTTCATAAATTTCTATTGTGATAGAGCGCATTCAGTCAAAGACTACCAAACAGTTCTCTTGGCTGTGAAGTCTTAATGTACTATTAAAGGGAAGAGTGTGTGGGAAAGATCAGCAGGGATCAAAATAGGGATAGCTATAAAGAGTAAACACTTTGGGCCTGCATTACTAAAGGAGACTAAAAAGCATTTCCTTCATCGTATCAATAGCTTAGTAGAGATGGACATGCTAAACACTGAAAATAAAATATTTTCACTTCACTACTTCCCCAACTTTTAAAAACTTTGCAAGAAGTATAAACTTTTCATTTAACTTGCACCTGTTAAACAGCAAACAAGGTCTGAAGTGTGAATACAGCTTAATTTCTCTGGCTAGTCCACACCTGACAAGAAAATATCTTATCAAAGAAATCCTGTTTAAGGGTCATAGAACCATATCTTTGAGCAGCAGCATAGCAAGACCTTTTTTTAAAAAATAAATTCTTGCAGCTGGACACTTTCCTTTATCAGCTGTCATTTCTCTGGTTACAGTTTCCAGATACCCCTTGGTTCCTCAAATGCTTAAGACTCCATGGGCTAAAATTCTCAAAGTAAAGGATGCAGAATAATGTTTTAAATTCTGGTAGCAGTAAAGGAAAAAGGCAAGGCATTCCCTATTGTACTGCTGCTAAAACACGCTTCAGTAAGTAGCTGCATGTTGTTATTTTAGCTCTCTTAATAAACTGTCATCAGTAGCGATAAAAAAAAGAGTAAATTATTTGATTTTAAAATGTATTTTAGGTAATTTATTTTATTTGCTGTTACTGACTTTTATCTGCAACAGTGACATACAAAATAGTCATTTATGTGATTTAGACACCTAGCCATCTCATTTTCACACTTCACACTCCAAGAAATGGCAAGAAGTTGCACACAATACTGACAATTTAAATTCAGCAGAGCTGCTACATGACATCTCAATCTGTTGAGATACATCATACAATTACCACTGTAGGCCCCTTCAAAATTATCCTCCTTTCTTTCGTAATGCCATGTGGGGAGGGAGACATGCTGGCTCCTTAAGTTCTTGCACCTCCTCGCTCTAAAGATCTCCACTGAGTCAAAATATCTGTCAGTCTGCAGATTACATTGTCATCTGCTTTCAACACACTGATTTCCACTGAGACAAGAATTGTTTATTTTTTAAACTACCTTATACTTCAACAGAGATGCTAAAAGTAGCAGCAAAACTAGACACGTTCAAGCTACTACCGTGTGTAAAACTCTCTACATGGCTACATTTCCTTTATGCTAAATAAGTTTCTCTCTTTTCCAAAAGGGTCTTGCCACATTAAATTACATGTTTCCTCTGCCCTTTCTTCTGCATGTGTTGTAATAACTCAATGAAAACCAAAAAGTGACCTTAGAGAAACAGACCTGTTAACTAGACTTGCTGAATTTTCCTAATGTTAATGGCTGCTGTGAAAACTCTTCACATACGTTTTGTCAAAATTTTTGTCCTTCTAACATTCAAAACCACCCAGGCAGTATCAGGACAAAAACTTGAGTACATGGTATCCACTCAGAAATAAAGGGACATCTTTCTTTCTACCCTGCTGAATCTATGTCCTCTCAGCACATCTCAGTCGAGGTGAGACCCCAACACACAGTTTTTAAAGACCAAAAATAAAATATGGTAGAAAAGGTAGCTTTACAGAAATACCATAGGTCAATATATTGATTTCTCTTAAGTAAACATTGGGAAGCTATGAAGCTTCATGAACAGATACAAATTAAAGAGCAGAACTATAAAGGGAAGCAAGTAAATGGAAAAAACCAACTATTTATTTTTAGTTTCTTTTCAACTCCTGTTAGTAAATAGGAAATGTAAATAGAAGGTGAATTTATATATTCATAGAAAAGGCATTTATAGATATATTTATTCTGAGTAAAGCTTGACAGCAAGAACCGTACTAACAGACCAACACATTGCTAGACCAGCACATTTTCTCTGTCACATGAATTAGCTTCTGACTAGTACCAGAAATGCTGGAAAGAACATGTTTTTGATGGTACCTTCCATAGGAAGACATGTATGTTAACCATGCTCTGGATAAAGATTTTGCTAGTAGAAGTTCTGAAAATGTTCTTATGTAGTATTAAATTAAAATTAAAATCCCAAAATTAAATAAGTAGCTGACAAACGACACCATGGGCATTTTAAACAACCATATTGTAAGTATTCAAAACTTGGCTGATTTCTAATGTTTCTGTAGTGCACTGAGGACCTCAGTGCTGCTTAAGGAGACAAGAATTAAAGAGCAGATTTGCTCAGACTGCCAAAAAAATGTCATTTTAGGCAGCAGATGTGTATGTTGTCAACAACTACTTTCACACAACACAGTAAACCAATGGCAGGCCTACTTTTTGGCTTTATTATTAACAGATTACTGCAGGGGATGTAAAAAGAGGAACACGTTCTTCTAGGACAACTGGGAAGAATAGCATGAGCATAAAATAAAGGAAAAAAAGCAAAGGTAGGTAACTGACTTGCTGTTATTGCAAAGTCACCATGCTGCAAAACAGTTACTCAAAATCTCATTTCTATATTGCAGAGAGAAAATAAACTATTAGCAAGTTTGTTACATAGGCTTCTAAGAGATCGATATGCAAAGTACAATTTTCTATCAGCAAAACTGTTTATCTTCAACATCTGCTGTAAGGTATTATTAAATCAAAATGGTAATTTACAATTCAGGAGACATCTACAGCAATGTAAGTCCAGGACAATATATTGTAATGCCAGGAATTCACCAACAAATACCAACACTTGCTCATTTGCTGTTTGCATGATCTGGAATTCACAAAGCCTTAAAGACTGATGATCGCAGTCTTTGATTCCCAGAAAATTCTTATAGCATGTGTAAAAATGAGATTCGTAAAAATTCTCTTAAAAGGGAAATTAATTTAGTGATTATACGGCATATTAAAAAAAAAAAAGAAATACAGAAAAAAATAAAACAAAAGCAATTTAAATTTCAGCAAAATAGGTTGATCTAAGTATTCATCATCTGTACTCAGAACACCATGAAAGACATTCCTGAAGATAAAAGATAGTTCCATGAATGCATTTGCAGCCTGACACGCATATTCATTTCAGCATATTGCACCATTAATTATTCCTTTATAATCTCTACGACGATCATTTGTCACTCATTTACGTTTCAAGCCTTCTGAAAGTAACAAATCTTTTCTCCTACATTTCTAAGTACTATTGAAAGTACTTAAGAAAAAAGCAGCATTAGTTTTTCAAGTTCTTTTATACCTACACCACAAAGCAAGAAGATTATGTCACTGAGTAACTTGGTAAATTTGTGTTCAAATATTCCCAGTCTTGGCTGAAACGCTCCATCTTCACTCAAGACATCATTAAGAATTAACCTCATGATTTTTTCATAGTCTTTCCAAACATCATAAACCAACAAAAACAAGGTATCTTCAAGCAGATGTACAAAGGATCACCTCACTCCCCAGTAATGTTATAGAAAGCATTAAGGCTTCCTGTGAGATATTTTGAGTCATTAGTATCTGCATATAGGACATAACTGACTCAACTGGTAATATGAAAGGCAGCTGTGGTGTCTTAGGAGGAGTCATGGACCATCAGATATTCCCAAAGTGTCTCCTGATTGACAGCATTACATCACTCAGTGTGAAACTCCCCACCCCTGAGGTACTTGGGTGTTCCCTCCTGAACCTGAGCAAATATAACCCATGGGAATTTGGCGTTTTGGTGGGCTTTCCTCACCTCTGGTGGGTTGAGACAGTGACTATCAGACATCAAAATTGCATCAAGTTGCAGGATCCAACAGGTGGTGACTATATCCCTTTGTACTCTTATTCTCTGTTTCTTTCTATCGCTCTTTACCTCACGATTTTCTGTTAGATAAAAATCTGCACTACTGACTTCGCCATATTGTCTCATTTGCACCTTAATTTGGCTAGAGGCATCACTGTAAGAATTTTAATAACGAGATCGTAACATTAATAAAATATTTGTTATCTATGAAGTTCAAGTTCTCAGGGAGTTTCCCCCCCACACCAATTACTCCTCTCTGTATCAGCCAAAAAGACAATTGTCAGACAATATCTAATAGTAAGCATTCCATAATATACTCCAGAAAAATGAAAGCTCATCCATGTCTGCCATATTTCATCTGAAAGAAACTTTTTTGGGAAGTTTTGTAAGATTTAAATTTAAGCATACCTATATGGTTCATTCAGAACTCTAGTTAAGGATTAGGAATATAACTTGAGATACCTGCTTTGAAAAATACCATCCCCCTGAGAGCCCGAGAGTGTGGTTTGGAAACCTGCTCCAAGGAATTTGCTTTTATCTGTGTCCTGGTTCTGGCCAGGACAGGGGTAATTTTTGCAGTAGTCAAGAGGGGGCATGGATAAGACCCAGAGTTTCTCCTGTACCACCTCACATTATTTTCTGGAGAAAGGGGAGTGATTGAGCAGTGCATGGTTTGGAGGGTTTCAGTGGGAACACTAAACTAGGGAATACCATTCCTAGACCACGACAATCTAATCTTAATAGTACAGTTTTTCCATGGGGAAAGAGGTCACTGAGAGGGATTTCAATTAATTATTCTCTCCTCTCTTATTCGCTCCTAGCATCACTAATGCTATTCATGTTCTCACAGATTCCATACCCATTATAAATATTCTTGATTTTTATTCTTCAGTATAACTATGAAAGAGATTTCTCTTCCTGAACCAGTGTCATTAGAAAGAACCTGCTGGATTTGTTATCCTTTTCTTTCCTGCCTAATCACAGTCATCAGCTTCAAGCTGAACAAACATGACTTGGTATCGTAATATCAGCAAAACCCACCTTTAAAAAGGTTTGTTAGAGCTCCTGCAACTGGGCACTCAGTTTGCAGAGTTTGTGCACTTCAAGAACAGTAGTTGAAGTAGATTTCTGTAGGTTTTAGTGCCAGTTTTTTCCCTGGCATGCCCAGTACTATTCCTGTGCAAAAGCTGTCCCCACCTGCCATGTTTTTGTAAATGCAATTTTGCAGCACACCTTTCCCTAGCACTGCACACTGTGTGTTCAGGCTTGATCTTCCAGGCTCATCAGCAAGGACCTCCTCTTCTGGTGCTGTGGTTTGGGCTATCAGGTAATCATTTCAAAGGCACATGACAGCTGAATCAAACATTACACAAACCATGTACACGTTTCCAAAAAGTACAGTGCGCTTCAAATAGTACAAGAGTTAATACAATAGTAACGAGAGATAATACAAGTAAACAAAGCAATACAACTCTTCCACACATCCCTTATTTAATATATCCTGGTAACTAATATGAGAAACCTAAAAGTAATCACATCCAGAAGTCATTTACCTACCCAGCTTCCAGTAAAATTAACAGGATTTAGGTACATACGTGATTTTGAGAAGGCAAGTTTATGATTGTCTTTTCATTCAAACTGGCTTTAAATCACTCATAAAAACAGGACTTATTATTCACCTAAGTTCCGAATTCTATATGCAGTGAAATCTGTCAAAGAAGCCAAACTTACCACAATATTTTAGGTGCCTAATTCCTACAGAGTCAACAAGAGTTAGAAGCTTGTCTGACACAGTGCATGGGAACCTAGCCCTATTTAAATAGATGGTCTGTAGAACTCAATAAATAGAAATTTGCCATTTTAGAGGCTTAGACGGATTTCACTAGAATGAATAATATCGGAGAGCCTTGATGAAACAGGAAATGCCTCAATTTTTTTTTATGGCATTGCAGACCTACTTTTGAGTGTTGGTGAAAGACAAAACCAAGACTGTGATGCATCTTATTTAATATCTTACACCATGCATTTTGTCTGAAGCTTTTGCATTTCTAGAGAGTATTGTATACATGGTCTTAATATGTAAAACAGACCTTTTTGGATTTGTATCCAAGAAAACTGTCTTAAAAGCTTAAAATTCACCTTGACCATTAAATAAAAATTCGAAGTCACAATATTATCTGCACTCCAAGAATTATTTCAATAGTATTTAAGATTACTGAAAATGAGAATTTGAATGGTATAGGAATTTTACAGCATTGTAGAGAATATATGAAGATGAAAATTTTTGCAGCACAGGATAGCATTTTCATCAGAAAGTTGTATTTAATGGACTCAAGTCTGAAATACTGAAATCACATGAGATATCCTATTTTCATATTATTTCTTGACATCAGACCTAATCACTTCCCTTGACTTGATAAATCTTATAGAATTACTGTCAAGCTATATTTGGCTGCGAGATCTGTTTATATGAATATGATTCGTAGTTTTGCTGCTAAGCAAAAAGATAAATCCATCTTCTCTCTTTCATCTCACCTTTTTATGAAAGCTTGCAAGATGAAGCCTGTAGCATATTTTTTTTTTAAATCTTTCTTTGGCTGTTCCATTTTTCAAATATCAAAAGAGGGGTTTTCAGCACAGCCTACTGAAGCTCCTTTCCACAGAGGTTATAAAACATCATTAATTCTTTGCTCTAAAACCTACATATCCAAGATGGTCACATGTTCAAATGCTCATCAGCCTTCTGCTTCAAACAAAGTGCAAAGAAATGTCATGAGCCTGTTTCACTCTATTGAGTTACTTTAACTTCATTCCAAAGGCCTTGATACTGAGATTTCACTTCCTTATGTCTTAATATTTTGAGTCTCTTAAATATTTGGGGGCCTGTCTTCCTCTGTTGATATACTACCTAAATTCTACAACCAAGTCTTCAAGTTAAGGGTAAGCACATTCCATGGTAAGTGGCACCTGTGTAGTTTTCCTAGAGCACAGAGCCACTCATGGGAAAAAGAGATGGCCTTCTAATGAGATCCCCATCTCATCTGCAGCAGGTCATGGCTTCTTAGAAACCAGCCTCAGATTAAGGACAGAAATAAAAGCAAACCAGAAATGTTCATCTGATTAGAGGACAAGATCTTTGCCAAGCACAGGAGCAGGCACGCTGAAGCTTCTCAAAAGCAAACAGAGGAGTTGCTCAGTAGTTACAAGAGACTTACTAACATTTACAGATCACAAAACAACATCGTTGGTCATGCATGCTCCATCTTCCCTTGTCAGTGACATGGTTCCAGCTGTGCAGACAATGCTAACTGGAAATTCCACCTTTACTGTTCATGCAGAAGATCACTGACATAGTGACAGATTGCTTTTTGTGAAATTCTGTTACACATCACAGGTTAAAACTTATAATACCTGACAATAGGCTGCAATTTATATCTTACATTTTTTTCAGACAAGTACCCCTGAATGGAGAGAGGCTGATGTGGCAGTTCCTTTAGTGTATTTCTTTTCCTGTTTATCACTCATAAAATATTCAGCAGGAGCACAGGGACACCTGCAGAGAGGGAAACCAGGCCAGTTCTCATGGATCTCCCTCCTATAAAATTTAGGCAGCAGCAATTTTTCAATAGAGTGTTGGAGCTAAAGAGAAAATCTTCTATGATGACCCTAAAATCTTACAGAAACATCTTTTAGAGAGAATCAGGGGAATTTTCCATTCACTAGCTCTTCCTATGATGTCCTTATATTCATAGTGTCTAGATTCAGCCACAGGGTGTACACTTGGGAATGGATTGGGAGGTAAGACATTTGTGTTTCAAGTACTTCAAAATGCAGCAGCCAGACTGTGGACATTGTGGGGTGCTAAGCTACCACTTCTGTGTTTTTCTTGGTAAGCTGATTTGCAGACAAATGAAAGCCTCTACTTAAGGTGTTGAGGTTTGTAATTCTCAGGGAGTGAGATCTCTCATTATTTTCAAGCCTTCTCTCTTATCATGAGCCACTTCCTCTGATATTTTTGGAATTTGTAAGAACAATAAGGCTGCCACTGAACAAGTTCACATTACCAGTCTAGAAACTGCTGGTCCATCAGTTTAGAAAGTAACTTCTTCCTCAAGAACACAAAGATGTTTCTAAACTTGTCGTATATCAGGAAAAAAAAAAAAAGGAAATCTTTCATTCCTCGTCCTTTTGCCAGAGCTTTCACAAAGCAAAGTTTATAAACAGAAAAAAATTCTATTTAGTTTTTCTGGATGATAACAAAGATACATTTCAGCCAGATAGCACTTATGACAAATAAAAGCAACCAGAACAGTGTGTTGGGTCTTCTCTTGACCTCCATTAAGCTGAGCAGGCTCTCAGATGGACGCATTACCTCCAAGAAATTTGCTCCCATTACTCTCCATCCTGTATTTCCAAGAGTAGCTAAAATAATCAATTATTGACAAGGATCACTGGCAATACAGATTATGGTGCTCAGAAAGACCAAGGTGGATAGACTGAAATAACATCAGCTGCAATGTACTAGAACTGTACAGTAACACATATATTTATCCCTGGGCCGTTAACTACCTGTCAGCCTTCAGGACAGTAAAAGTTATATTTGCCATTCCAATTTTCTTCCTAAAACCAAACAGAACATCTGATGCTTTGTTATGCAATATCCAGTTGGGATTTTTCCACTTACCAGCTCAAAAGATTGGTCTTTGTATGTGACGCCTCCTTCGATCCGTCCCTTGTGTGCGTGCCATGGTTCATACAGAAGATAAATTAAGAACCACCTTTACTCATGTTCATTATTTTACCAAGTGACAGGTCTATTGGCCATGTTAGTGATGTCACAGATTTTCTTTTTATTTCAGTCATCTCGAGTGGTATTTGGAAAGGATATTTTCTACTTAAAATCAATATCTTCTCTAGCTGCTATAATATTTCTTCATACTTAAAAATATTACTCAGATTATAAAAGCCATTGATTATAGGCAGAAAATATACTTGCCAATTACCAAAGGAGAGGGGAAAAATAAAAAATGCTCTGTAGTTTAAATAGTTCCAGCTGGTGACACACCAGTACTAATCAGCACATGTTTCAAAAGCACCAGGGCCTTCTCAAGAAAATGCTTGGGTTTTCTTCTTATATGCTGAAACACCAAGTGTAGTTTATTCCAGTGAAAACACGAACACAGAGTTCTAATGCTGAATTTCTCAATGATATGCTTTCACAGTAACTGAGTCAGAATATAGTGTTCTTGAATTATGGTAGTGAAAAAGCAACTTGGCTTTTTTTTACGCAAGCTGTCCAGACAACAGAATTTGAACAGGTGAACAGAGCAGTGAAACAGATTTAAAAGATTGGAAATTTGTCCTTTCTTCTTTGGGCTGAAGATAAAGTATAAAATGTGTACTTGATTTTGATAGGTTGTGATTAACTGAGAATGGTGTTACTAATTACTGTGCAGTAGAATATCAGAATTTGCAAACAGCAAATTTCTGGAAACAGAACTTAATCCCTGTTTGTCCTCTTACCTCCAAACCTGCTGCCACCACTCGAGCAGTTGTTTATTTTCTCCATTGTAGCTGGCTGCAAGGAAGTCTCGTGGGTTTATGTCACACCTCTGGTCACGTACTTCTCACTGTCCTGTTCCAACCATGAATCAGGTGTGCTTCGTGCAACAGTAAAGATGGAAGAAAAGAAGTCCAAAAATTAGTTATATAGTTTAAACAAGCTTGATACAAGCAACAGGCAAGTCACCATATTCCCAAAGAGCTTGGTTTAAGGAAAATTTTTCAGTGACATTATGATATCTAATATAGAAGTTAAATGACCTAATAATAAATACAGTAATTTCTTAAATTACATCCTTCTATACTTACATATTTTAGTTATTTGAGAAACTAAAATAAATCCTTTGATAAATTTGTGTCCTTTTTGATAGCCTTGATATACAAGAACCAAATTCCAAGTCTCTTCTGAATGTTGCTTTCCTTTTGAGTGCCTATATGCTATCATTTTAGGTACATTCCAGAAATTTACTCAAGTTGTTTTGCAGGAAGTGCATTTGTGTGGTTTTGGTATTAGTAAAAATATTCTGAAAAAAATATGTAGGCACTGGTTTATTTGGTAAACCAGAGATAAAATTTGGCATGACTTTTTAAAGCAATCCCTAAAACCAATAGATGCTTTGGCCATCTTCTCTTCCCAGCTAATTCCCTCTTCCTTGCCCTGACATCATACAGTCATTAAAGCAGGCAGAGCTGCCAGGTAGCACTCTTAGTGAGTTATTTACATGTTAAAAGGATGCTTTGGAACACACTCAATTCCAAGCAATTCTTACATAAAATTGGATGACATACCTTGGTTGATACTTAACTCCATTTGACAAAGAATACCTTGACCAGTATGACACCAAAGACAATTAACAAAGGGCCTACAGGTTCATCCTTCCAAGATATTTTTTTTCTGTCTATTATGAAAAGTTTTTCACCACCTGTATGAGTTGCTCAGGTGGCAAAGAAACACAGAAAACCAAAAACACTACCAAAAAAACTGGGAAAAGAAAAAGAAAGAAAGTGCCCAGACAGGGCTGTATTTGAACAAAGTTTTTGTTTCGAAACTACGTCTACATGAAGTATTACTGTAATTGACAGATAAACTAACAGACCTATAAATGATGAATTTCTAGGACATTTTTTTTTGGTTCAAGATGATTAGGTTTGAAATATTGGGACTTCACTGGGAAATGTAATGGTATTTCAGTCTGGCTGCTAACAAATTAGCTAAATGACATAATGATACTCGCATCTAGCTGACCAGTGAAGACAATAATGATTTGTCTTCAAAATTTATCTTCTCCTCAGGGATAAACATTCTCTTGTTTTAAGTAGGATGAAAAGAACTTATCCATTCTTCATACCAAGTGGTTTCTTGCAAATTTATTAAATTTTTAATACATCACAATATCAAAATATATCCTACTACATAGTGGACTTCTAACACTGCGTATGTTGTGCAAAAAAGAAGAAAGATCTAGGAAGAACAGAAAAATATATTCATTCGGGCAGATGGGAAGTTAGGAGAACATTGTAATGAAAAGGCTCAATCAAACATTTCCCCAATTTTTATATAGGTCTACTTTACTCATGAAAATCTACCAAAACTGGGTTTGCCAAAAACTCATTTTACATGGTTTTGGTCTTTTGCTCAGCAGAGAATTAATAAATTTCATCAGAGTGAGGAATGAAATGGACTGCCACCCTGAAATCCCCCTGTATTTCAGTCATGCCACTGATCTGCTCTGCAGTGCATCTCTCCTGTCCAACTACACCAGAGCTACACAGAGCAGCTTTCCACTTGATCTATTTCCACTCTACCATAATATTGCAATTGAAGGGTCAACATCATTTCTGCTTAACAAAATACAAAAAATTTGTTTCCATGTCAACATGTTTCTGTTCATCTGACTCCTACTCAGACTGATGTGGAAGCAGGAAAATTGATCCACAAATGTTTTTTCTGAGTTGCACGGTGTCTTGATTTGAATAGACAGGTGTCTGTTAAGGAGGGCAAGAGTCTCCCTTGGAATGGAGAATGCAATCGCCTTCCTTCTGAATT